>OX451738.1:798862251-799462251 GCA_948472305.1 Vicia faba | reverse complement strand
TTGAGTCCTTTAACCAATGTCTTTGGTCCCATGTCATTTTGATTTACCAATCTCAAGTTATGGTCTTTGACTTAAAGTCCCTTTTTGTTGACTTTTGAAAATGACCTATAATGTTGAAATTGATAACTTTTTGTGAGAGCATTTCTTGGACTTGAAGTATGAAGATGGGTTGTAGGAAATGTCTTTCTCTTCAAAATGAGCTTTGGATGGAATTTTTCTGATAATCCATGTGAAAGTTATGCCCTGGTCAATTTCAGTTGACTTTTTCAGCTGTCCAAATATAGCAACTTTTGCATCTTTGATGATTTCTGAGCCAAACTTTGAGAATCATGATCAAGCATTGATCAAATGATGTTTGTGGCTTCAAAATGATAGGTTGACCAAAAATTTGAACTTTTGACTGTCAAATGACCATTTTGCCCCTACAGTTGACTGTAGGGCAATTTAGGGTTTTGACTGTGCAATTTTGAGCTGAATGCCTTGAAACTTGATATGGGGATGCTTGGCCATGTTTGTAAGCCTATGAGACTTGATTGAGCCTTTGAAAACTTCCTTTCCTTGATCAGAACCCAAACCCTAATTTTGACTGTATAGGAAACAGTTGATCTGCACAACCCTTGGGGAATTTTGTGACCTTGACTTGGCAATTTCTTGAGGAATATGGGAGGGCAAATTTTGGGGTATAACACAACAACACAACAATCAAAAGTCGAATATACCGATCACATCATCATATATCATGTAAGCATATAATTATGCACAAGACAGCAGAATCCATCAACGTCATACCATACAAGGCATATACATCTCCAAAATACTAATATCATGTTATGAACATAAACATGTCAAAATACAACATATTCCACATATACAACAATAAGATATACATATATGCTATCCTAAACATAATAGTCAAAAGCGCCCTATTCCCGAATGTTACGCTAATCAGAGCAGAGATGAAACAAAAAGACTCGAGCTAATCCATTCATCCACGAGGATCACCTGCACGTTACCAGTATAAAGGCAACGGCGAAACAAGTAAAGGGTGAGATAATTCAATCATATAAATAAAGGAATGATAAATAATATATAGTTTTCGAGTTATTAAAGAATACAGTAATAAATATTATCCGGCATACATTCCAATATCACACCTTCCTTTACCAAAGTAATTCGCCTATTCAACACCATAACCTCATCATAAAATCAATCACAATCAATGCATCCCACAATCATTCAACAACATCAACAACATAGACCTTGACGATGACACAATGAATATAAATGTGACTCGATAATGTTTATGCATGTGGTACCCGAGGCTACAACCCCCTTCGCTATTGCCCGTAATTAGAGGCCATCATCATCATTTGCCATTAAGGCCGAGGCTACAGCCCCCTTCGCTTATGCTGACATATATGACTCCATGTACACGACTCACATATTCAGCAACAACAACAATCAACAACAACATCATTGGCATAAGCCTTCAACAACTCGTTTACCCAACACCAAGGTAAAACGATCAACAACAACATATTTTGCATTATGCAAATCATCAACAACAATTCATCAATCACCAAAATCATGCATTCAATTAATAGAAGCGTATCAACAATATTCATAATTTAATTAATTCCGGATATGAATTAATATTCACCAAAAATATGCTCGTCATAAAAAAATCATCCCAAAATAATCGGCATTAATAATATTATTAACATCACAACCGAGTCGCCAAAACGCAACTCGAACCGACTAATTCGGACCTGTTTATATCATTTACAAGATATCAGAATTACCGTTTAAATTCAATATATTTCACATTATATCTTAATATTACATTATCAATAGCGTAATCAATATATACACTCAATGATATCTCGCAACAACAACATAAAAATAACACAACATTGGCCATAAGACCTATAATCAACATTGTCCATAAACCGAATAAAACAAATTACCCAACTGTACCGGCAAGTCGGAGTAATCGACATAATTTCAAGAAAACGACATAACCACATTTATCTACTAATTAAACTTAGTTATCCTATCAAATTTCTTTAAATTCTGGACAACTAATTATACCGCCTAATTCGACCAAACGGGACTATTTTCAACTTTCAGCATCTTGTTACTAATAATACTTTGCTGCTAATTAATCATATCTACCAATTTTATCATTTAATAAAAGTTCCTGTACGACATTGGCTCTGTTTCTACTATTGTTCTGCTACTGTTATAAACAAGGCAAACATTTTATTTTGTCATTGTTATTATGCAATACCAAAATATTACTTCATTACCACTTGTACTATATTTATTTAATGCCAAGCAATATTTGATCTCATGCTAGTTATAATATCTAAGTGTATTGTTTATAGTGCTACTTCTCCAAAACAACTTTCCATTTCAACAACATAATCTAACCATAAAAAAAAACCAAGAAATTTCAAGAACAACCCCCAAATCTTCACAACCCTAACTCATATAAAACCTATCATTAATCTATTTATAGGATAGAAATTATCAAACCCCTTACCTGTTGATGTTCTTACTGTTTCCTCTTGAATCCACAAACCCTAGCTTGTTCTTGATCTAGCCCTTTTTCCTCTTCTTTCCTCTAAACCCTTTTCTCCCTTTCTCACTATTTCTTTCTTTCTGTTTTTCTTTTCGAATAACTAAAACAACAACAACACAACTATCCCCCCCACTTAATCTACTTACTTCATATTATTATATATTATACTTATTATATAACTTCTGTCTTTCTCTTACTTCTTCTGATATATATATATATATATATATATATATATATATATATATATATATATATATATATATATATATATATATATATATATATATATTACTTATATTAATTAATTACTATTATAATCCAATAAATATTATTATTATTCTCAAATAATATAACAAATACACCACATAATCAATTAATCCCGAATAAATAAATATCGGTCCGATTAATTATCGCTGAATATATTAATAGATATACTGGTCAAAATATAATATTTTCATGAAATCATTATTAATCAAAGATTTTTGAAATAATAAAATAAATATGACACTTAATAAAAATCAGGGCGTTACACAAATCGTATCCCACAAACTATAAAATTAGCAAACCAGACCGATACCATTAGACTCGTCTCTTTAAGAAAATTCTAGTGGTACCATTGCGCCAAATTTATATAAACTGTGCAAGGCTGTGTTTGAAGAAAACCAAAAAAAATAGCGAGTACGAAAATCTGGGATATCTCACTCAAATCTCAATGAAATTGCAAATTATAAAGAGCACGAGGATCAGAAGGATACATAGAGTAGATTAGCCTTTTATTTGGATCAATTTGGCCAAGAAATCTACCTGAACGAAGTAGTGAGAAGTGTCTTTAAAATTGGACTTTTGTAGATCAATATAGATCACGATTCTTGAGGATAATTGTATGGCTAGCTTCAGATAAGTTCAATGAAGCTAATTGAATGGAGATTTTGGTGTTTGAAGGTGAGAATGTAAGAAATCAGAAATTCAAATTCAGAGATCGTGTGAGATCTGAACAGGGGTCAATTTTCTATCAAAAGCTTGTGAAAATAGGTGGGATATATATCTTATTTATATGAGAGGATGAAGCAATGCTTAAGCGTGCGAATGAGGGTGTAATTGAGTGCATTTGTGTGGACCTGCAACATGAGGAATGTGTGACTTGTTTTGCATCAAAACTCAGCCAAATCATGCGTTTTATGATGCTAAACGCTTTTGGAAAGTTGCTAAACATGATTAGAAGCAAAAACACGCACAAACTTGGTGATTAGAAGCCATATTGTGAATTTCCAATTCTGACTTGGGAGGAAACTTAGGTTTGAAGATACCATTTTTAAACCAATGGCATTTTCAATTCAAGGGGTCTTAGAGTATGATTCTTGAAGCTTTAGAAAGAGGAAGTTACAAGATTTACAATGTGCAAATAATGGATCCAAATGGATGCTTGAGCAAGAAGTTGTGCTGAGTCAAAGTTGGAAAAAAGAGGTTGACTTTTTGTACTTAGAAAAATTTCAAATTTTTCTTCAAAAATGACCTATAATGTTTTGAGCTCAAACAAGACTTTCCTTCAAAATTTTGTCTTAATTAATGATGCTGACATGAATTAGACTTCTTAAAGAGTATTGTGGAACTTGGATCACTCAAAAATACCAAGTATTGAAAAATTTATGGTCTTGCAAAATTTGTGAAAATTCATGAGATGACCTATAATCTTTTACATCTTTGAGGCATCTTCCATCCATTTTCAAGCTTTGCAAACAAAATAAGAGTTGAATTTCACTTCCTTAAGATCATTATGGAAAAATAATGGACTCAAGGGGATAAAAAAATGATCAAGTTATGATTATTTGAAGTCACACAAGGGAAATTGAGGGTTCATCTGGAGGACTTGTAATCTTTCTTCACCATCAAATTTCTTCCACATAAAATTTCCTTGAAACTTTTAAAGTTATTTGCTAAAATCCCTTTTAAGAAAAGGATGTATTTGGAATCATTCAAAAATTCCAAAAGATGAGCAAGATATACCCCTTTGAAGTTCAAAACCCTAACTCATAGAGCAAGAAAATGCTTTGGGAAACCATTGCAATTTTGACTAACCTTCTTGCACAAATACCTTTGTTATGTGATTATAAGTTGTTGAGGGTAATAAGGAGAAACCATAGCAACCAAAACCACTTCCAAATATTGAGAATTGAAGGAGATATGCACTTGTGATTATTGAAATCCAAGACTTGTCCAATTGAGTCAAACTTCTTTAATCAACCCTTGTACTTTTGAACTAATTTTGACAACTTAAGGCATGATGAATCATAAAAGAATTTGTCTTGATATTATTTCGAAACATCATAAATGATGAGCTTAAATCTCAATGAAGCTTTGTTGAGGAAAGTACAAAAATGAACTCATGAATCCCTAGATCAATCTTTATGGAATGCATTGTGCTTTCACCTATAACATCAACAATTGGGGAAAAAAATCATTGCATTTATTAGTTGAAGGATAATCAATACAAAGCATAGATGATCATAAAATACAAGTCAAGGTGCTTGGTGATTCTTCCTAGAGAAAAATCTAAAGATAGGGAGAAGAACCAAACCCTAATGTGATCTTGTTATGATTGAATTGAGATGATATGATGAAGGGATGTTAGGGGCAAAAATTGGGGTATAACAGCTGCCCTTATTTAAGTGTCTTCTACCCGGAGATATGAAGGTTAGAATCTTTGTGTCGACGCGATTGAAGATACTTAAATATAAAACAAACCCTATTTTGGCCCTAAGATACCATGCAATGCTTATGATTATGAATGCAGATGAACTAATCTAAAGGGACACAAGACACCATCGGGGATGTGGAAAAGTAAAAAAGGAAACAAAAGGAAAACTTGACCAAGAAAATAAATCACTGGTGAAGAAAAGACAAGAATCTTTTTGGGAGAATGCCCAAGAGAGGATCTAAAGCATTGCCAACTCAAAATTGAGGAGAGAGAGTGAAGGATATCGGTGACCGACAGATAACTGTGAACTACTAACTCACTGACGGGATAGCAAAAAAAGTAACGTCGACCTACCAGGGAAACAGAATTGTAAGATAATACCAGTAAATTTCAAGATGTATTCAATACTCATGACTGTAAACAAATGAACTCCTACGGAGCAATAGAATCTCAGCGACGAACTACCTTCCATAATGAAAAGGCTACCATTCATCGGAAAAAGATCTCAACAACGAAATACCTTCCATAATGACAAGGCTACCATACATTGGAGTAACAAAATCTCAACAACAAACTACCTTCCATAGTGACAAGGCTACCATCCATTGGAGTAAAAAAATCTCAACAACGAACTACCTTCCATAATGACAAGGCTACCATCCATTGGGGTAACAAAATCTCAACAACGAACTACCTTCCATAATGACAAGGCTACCATCCATTGGAGTAACAAAATATCAACAATGAACTACCTTCCATAATGACAAGGCTACCATCCATTGGAGTAACAAAATCTCAACAGAAAACTACCTTCCATAATGACAAGGCTACCATCCGTTGGAGTAACAAAATCTCAACAACGAACTACCTTCCATAATGACAAGGCTACCATCAATTGGAGTAACAAAATCTCAACAACGAACTACCTTCCATAATGACAAGGCTACCATCCATTGGAGTAACAAGATCTCAACAACGAACTACCTTCCATAATGATAAGGCTACCATCCATTGGATTAAAAAATATCTCAACAACGAACTACCTTCCATAATGACAAGGTTACCATCCATTAGAGTAACAAAATATCAACAACGAACTACCTTCTATAATGACAAGGCTACCATTGGAGTAACAAAATCTCAACAATGAACTACCTTCCATAATGATAAGGCTACCGTCCATTGGAGTAACAAAAATCTCAACAACGAATTACCTTCCATAATGAAAAGGTTACCATCCGTTGGAGTAACAAAATCTCAACAAAGAACTACCTTCCATAATGACAAGCCTACCATCCATTGGAGTAAGAAAATCTGAATCTTCTCTGGGAGCCATCAGATTCACTGGGGGGAGTACAAGTTGCTCAAATAAAGAGACCCGTCACTTACTGCTATGAAGAGGAAATGCAATAAAGACTTCCTGAAGAAGGAAATATGGCTTCTTGGGGAAAGAGATGGAACTCCTGGAGAAATTCCAATAAATTCCTGCTGAGGGGATAAAATCTTCTTGTGCAAAATAAATACACATTCTCAAACTAAAGCTCAAAGCTTTCCGAAATCCCAATAATGATATTGCTGAGGGTACCCATCCCAGCCAGAAATAAACTGGAATGAAGCAGTCAACCAAAATACATCTCCTGAGAAATAAACTCAAGAGGAAATCCCACTCCATCCAAAGAACGAGCTGAAAAGAAGGCTGCAAAAAAAATCTTCCACGAGGGATAACTCAGTGGGGAAGTTGAAAGAATATACACTTTCTGCTTAAGGTTGACACTCTATTGAAGAGAGAGTAACACAACTCTGCAAAATAGGGTAATATACCAAATATGTAAAAAAATGCAAATGAGCAGTGATTATGCATGATGCTGATATGAAAGTATGAATTTATCATGTATATGCTGACAAAACAGACATATAATACTGGGGATAAACATATAAAATCCAAGATGGGTACAATCAAAACCCGGCTAAATCACAAACAGGATGAAAATTCCATAAGATAGTAAGCACCAACTGAGGAAACAAATTCCTATTTCAAGGATTAAATTTATTGGGAAGGAACAAGATAAAAACAGTCGTGATACGGTGGCAGAACCGACTGTTAATACTGGTTTTACGTTTTTTGTTCGCAAAATGTTGCGGTAAGCAAGAATCGTCACCGACTATTATTTTATCCAATCAGGAAAAGGAAAAAGAACAGAAAAAACCGTTTTCGAGATGTTTCTAAGTACGGGGGGTAGATTATAGAAAGGGAAGATGTTAGCACCCTTTCTATACGTGGTTTTCCACGGGCTCTTATGTACTTGCTCATTTTGAAATTTCTTGTGTGTGCTTGTTTTGAAAAGTTTTGTTTTACTTTGTATTAACCCTTGTTTCTTTCCTCAAGAGTGTTACAAAGTTTTTTTTTGAAAACTTTGTTTGAAAAGTGTTGGTGTGAAAAAAATTTGTTTGTTTGAGCAAGTACCTAGGAGTTTTCTACCTACTCGAAAAAGTTCTGTTTGTTTTCCTTTTAGACAATGCTATCCCATTATTGAGAAATAGGTAGCATCGTCGTTGGAGTTTTTTAGGGACATTCTAAGGGACAAATACGATCACAAAAGCAATATTAGGAAATGTTAGTAATCTTCCTAAAGCCTTAAAGATATTTTCCGAGGCAACATCCGAATGGGTCATTTTAGATCTTTCGGGGCTAGAGAACAACCACTAACAAACCATATACTTCATGACCGTTTACCGAAGGAAACCGGATTGGAGTATACCCTAGGAGTGAGCATGTGCGAGTGTAATTTTTAGTTAATTTATCTTTGCATATTTAGGGTTTTCTACTGTATTAATTTTCAGTTAGTCTTTCCATACAATTCTATTAACATTCATCTAAGCAGTTTATAGTTTGCGGAAATGCGGGAAAGTTAAAAGTCCTAGCTATTACAAGGCTTTTGTAGATACATAATTATTTTGGACTGAAAATAAAGATGCGGAATTTAAAACCCTAATTACTATTACAAACTCAGAGCAGTTACAATAATAATAAAAAAGGAAGTTAAAAGCGCGTGGCGAATTAAATGCGAGAATAATTAGCAAAACCTAAAAGATCTAATTGAAAAAAGATTTAGGTTATTTTTAAGAAAAAATTAATTAGGTTATGTACAAAATTAAATCCTATTCCTAATTATTGTTAAATTATGAAAAAAGGAATTAAATTGCCCTAATTTTAATTAAACTAATTAATTAGAGAAATAAAATATTTTTATGAAAAATGATTTTTTGATGTTTTTGTGATTTTTGATTTAATGAAAAAATGATTTTTTGGGTTATTTTGTAAAAAAGAAAATAATTAACAAAATAATTAAAATAAGAAAATAAAATAGAAAGGAAAGAGATTTGGGCCTGTGTTGTGAGTAATCCAGGGGGTATGTTGCTGAATTGTTTAGGCCCAAGAAGGCTGAGCCCAATCCTACGCCTGATTCTGTGCTGCTCCCTTCTGATGGTGTACCATGGTCTTTGATGTGTGGGACGTTGGATCTGATTGGAGACGAATCCAATGGCTGGATGGTGGTAGCGCATGATGGACGTCTTGTAGCGTAATGCATGGAACCTGCATTCAAATGTTAAGAAAATAAAGAAAATTGCTGGGACCTGGGATCGAACCCAGGTCATCCCATTCAATACAACACGCGCCTTGCCATCTGGGCTATCATGTTTAGTTGTTAATATGATAAGACTAATATATATTATATAAAACAAAGTGAATGAACTGAAAAATGCGCGAAATTTGAATTGCCCAATCAGGCTGGGACACGCCATTGTCTTCCCCACAGATCCGTCGCTTTAGGTTAGGGACTTTTACCTACGGCCAAACTCCATGGCTATAGCACTGCAAGTTTCAAAAATCAACAGCAAGCATGATAAATTAATTCTAAGCACATGGATCAACTCGTCTCGATGCCACGAGCATCATGGTATCCTTTTCTTGGGCTAATTAAACATGTGCAAGGAAACCCTAAAACGGCCAAACAAACCCTAGCCATGGCATTCATCAACATATACATCAAAATGAAAAATTAAATAAACCAAAACATTCCAAATGATGATACAAACACAATGCTATGCTTAAAAGTGAACAACTATGTGTAAACTATAAAATCAAAATCAAGTTTGGATATGCAAACTGTGGGTCTACAGGGAGTGATTCTGGGCTTCTCAGGACGTGCAAATGGCGGTGTTAGCTTCAGGAGATATCCAGGAATGGATTTGTGGCTTTGAATTGCTTTGAATCGTCCTCTAAGCTTGAAATCGATCCACACTTTTTCTTCAAAAATTTGAGTTTTGTTTGGGGTTCTCACGACTATAATCCTTCTTCTTGTGCATTGTTCTTGTTCAGTATATATAGTGTGATGAATTAGGGCAACAAAAATGGTTTGAATCTTTGTAAATCATGGAAATTTGATTTGATTTCTTTGCTATATGATATCTTTCCAAAACCATCTAAATCATGCTATTTTTGCTTCAATCAGTCCTTGCACGATTTGGATATGATATGCCAGCTTAATTGGATTTGATTCCTACAAAAAATTGGATCAAAAATCAATCTTTTATATTTTTTTTCAATTTATTTAATTTAATTTAACTTTTAAATATAAAAAATTAAAATAAAATAAATAAATAGAGCAAATAATATGTGGGTGCTGATTTGGGTCGTGGACCATGTCTTTAACAAGATACAATCATGAAATGCTAGGCCCATTTGACAAAAAAAATGTATTTTTGAGCACATTTGACTTTTGACAATTTTGCAAAAATGGTCAACTTTGACAAGGCATATCTCCTCCAATTTTAACCATAGAGAGGTGTTCTTGGACTTTTTAGAAATCTTAGGATGTCCCCTAAACAACCCTTTTGGTTTAATCTCAATTGGGTCTTCCATATTCATGTAAGAAGCTTTTACCCAAAAGCTGTTTTTGTTGACTTTTCAAAAGGACCTATAATGTAGAAATTCACATCTTTTGATGAGTGTATATTTTGAACTTTTGGGATGAAGATGAGTTGTAGGGAATTTCATCCTATTCAAAATGATCCTTGGATGGAAATTTTTTGATAAAGTATGAAGAAGTTATGTATGGTCAAAGTTTGGTTGACTTTTCCCGTGAAACCCTAATTTAGCAACTTTTGGGTTTTGATGAATTTGGGGCATTCCTTGAGGAATCATGATCAAAACTTGATCAAATGATGGATATCTCTTCAAAATGTTGATGTTGATAAAAAATCTTGAAGTTTGACTGTATGTGGGCCACAATTGACTTTTGACCTAGTGTAGTTGATTTTCAGGCATCTGAGCAGTTGACTGAGCAAACTTCTTGTGCAAGGCATCAAACTTGACATGGATGATCTTGAGAACATATTGGGACCATGGAAGGCATTTGGAACCTTTGGAGTTCCCACACCCTGATGAAAATGGAAACCCTAGTTTGAGGTACATTGCCTTAGGAGAGAGTTTGTCTGGTCAACTCTTGGGCATCCTTGAGCAAGTTAGGAACCTCTAGAGGCATGTCTTTCATAATCTGAAGGTTGGAGATGATTGAACACTAGAGTGCCCAGAAATTTTCACTCGTCTGAGATGGTGCTGGACTGTGTAGGTCGTATCGGGAATGGGCTTACAGATACCATTTGGAGGAGATGACGGAAGGTCACCGGAGATGGGATTAAAGATGACATCCGGAAGATATGACAGAGAATCGTCGGAGATGGGCTTAAAGATGCCATATAGAGGATGTTGATTTCCCGAGATATTCCTTTGATGAGAATTCCTGTTCCTGTCGTTGAGGAGGAATCTGCTGAGGAATGTTGGTCTCTGTCTTGGGAGAAATGGAATTTTAGGAACTTCAGTTGTCCGTTACTCTATTGGGGAATCATCTCTTAGTCGAGGAGATGAAAATGAACTGCTATCTGGTCGTGCTCCAGGCCTTACAGTGATTTGCTAAGGATAATAAGACTGACTGCTATCTGGTCGTGCTCCAGGTTTTACAGTGACTTACTAGGGAGATGAGATTAAACTTGTTATCTGGTCATGCTCCAGTCTTTGCAATCTCGAAAACTGTTATCTGGTCGTGCTCCAGGCTTCAGAAGGAATTAAGTGGTTATCTGGTCGCATCCGGGTTTCAACTTGAATTTAAGGCATACTAACATCCGGTCGTTTCCAGGCTTCAATAGTAATTGGCCGAGTAAACTGCTATCTGGTTGAATTCCAAGCTTTGTAGTACCTCATACTGTTATCTGGTCGTGCTCCAGGTTTCACAGTGTCTCTTGCCGCTATCTGGTCGTGCTCAAGACTTCACAGCGTCTTATACTGTTATCTGGTTGTGCTCCAGGCTTCAGTAATTTGGGGAAATTAAGCTGTTATCTGGTCAGTTTTCGGGCTTCATAGCTTTTTTAACTGGAATAGAAATCTTTGTATCGATTTGACTGAACCAGGGAAAGGTCTCGAGTTGTCTTCAACTGGGAGAGAAATCTTAGTATCGATTTGACTGAACCCAAGAGAGGTCTCAGATTAACTTTGACTAGCGTTGAAATCATGGGACTCTTAGCAGTGATTCGGCTGACCTAGATGAAAGTCTTAGAACATCTTCAACTAGAATAGAAACCTTAGTTTCGGTTTGACTGAACCATAGAAAATCTTGAAAAGTGTTGGAATATCTTCAACTGGAATAGAAACCTTGGTGTCGGTGTGACTGAACCAGAGAGAACTTGTGAGAACTTGATTGCATCTTTCCCTGAAAGGTAAAGAGTTAGTCGTATGTAATGTCATGATGTATAAAATGTATTGAGTAATGTTGTTCTCAAAATAAATGAGATTGTGCTGTATAATATGTATGCACATGCCATGATGTATGGATATGCAATGCTATTGTGATATTCTCTAGATAGGGAAAATAAATCCTGAACTACTGCTGGAGAGTATAAGGAGTTGAGTTCTCAATTTCCGTTGGGGATAGTGACCGAAGATGATTAGCTGGGGATTTACATCCATTCTGCTTGAGAATATTCTGCCGGAGGAGACCCTGTCTGAGAATAATCCTGCGGGGGAATGACTCTGTGGGGAAGAGAGATACTCTGTTAGAAGATCTGCTGATTTGGAGAAATAAACTCAACTGGGGATGAACTTCCATTACTGGAGAGAAGAGCTCTGTTGGAGATTGAGCTTCCGCTGTCATAGAAATAAACTCTGCCCGAGAGATGGCTTTATAAACTGCTCATGGTCATAAAACTCGGCTGGGGAGTGCATATGTAAGCTTTCTGAAGGAACCTGCTGGGGAAGAAAATCCTACTTGGGGATACGGAGGTCGGAACTTGGTTGTCTCGGCTCTGTGGGGAATATAGGTATCACTGGCTTGTATATGATAGTGATTCCGCTTCCAACTGTCCCTGCCCTTGTAACATGCTGGACGGAGTAACTGTCAGCATTTAGGTTTTTTACCAGTTTCTTTACGTTCTTAGTAACTGTCTTTCTGTTTTATATGCAGATATTTGTGAACAGTAATCATATTCAAATGCATATGTCAAGAATAAAACATTGGATGTTTTTTTTTGCAAAAGAAAACAGAAAATAGAAAAAAGAAACACATAGTTTTGTACTCAAAAGACGCTTTGTATTGATTTGAAATTTGCCTATAATAGGCATTTTTTACATGGAGGCTGACGCTCTAGTAAGAGAACGCCGCCGTAAAAATGGAAATTATTACAAAAATTGTGTACAAAAAGAAAATAGCTATGTGTAGTGATCCCATTGGGTTTCAATTCTGCTATTACCCCTATGTCTTCGAGCATCTCATCACTTTGCTGCTTGTACGAAGCTGACTGGATTAATCGGTACCATTTGAGGTTGATATCTGATTACTGAGTTCTGATCGCAAGGTGATCCAATGGGATATAGTGATACGCTTTAATCCCTAATTTTTTCCTGGACCGCCTTTTCGGGTTTTCAGTCCACCGGGATACCCTTTTTTACCTAAGCCGCCCTTTCGGGTTTTCGACTTGCCAGGTGTACAGATTTTTTCATTTTTTATCCCTAATTTTTTCCCGGACCCTTTTGGTTCGCCGGGATGCCCTTATTTTTGCCTAGGTATGTCAACCTAGTGGGTCTTTATTATGCATAGTATCTTTTCACTATATCCGCATTGACAGGGCGTGGAAGGTCGTCACCATCCATGGTGGTCAGTATCATGGCTCCACCGGAAAATATGTTCTTGACTACAAATGGTCCCTCATAGGTGGGAGTCCATTTGCCCCTGGGATCACCTTGCGGCAGTATGATGCACTTATAGAGGATTCCATTGCTGACGAAGAACTTTGCAGCAAACCTTCTAAGAAATTTCTTGTCATTGACAGATGCCCCCTCGGGATACTCTTGAGCCTCGAGATACCTTTTCACCTCATGAAACCAAGGTTTGTCGGTTACCTCCTCAGTATCGATCTCACAGCAGTATGCCGGTTCATCTAACCTCTCAATAGTGATTCGGGGAGCCTCATTGTCCCACCTGACCTTGAACATTGACGACATAGTAGCTAGCGCGTCCGCTAACTGATTCTCTTCTTGTGGGAAATGTTCAAAGGTGATCTCTTCAAAATGCGGCAGCAGTGTCAGTACATACTCTTTTTAAGGGATAAGGTTTGGGTGCTTCGTATCCCACTCGCCTTTGATCTGACTTATCACCAAAGCGGAATCCCCGAATACACTAAAGAACTTGATTCTCAGGTGAATAGTAGCTCGAAGACCCATAATACATGCTTCATACTCCGCCATGTTATTGGTACAGTTGAAACATAATCGGGCAGTGAACGGAGTATGACAGCCCTCGGGAGATATGATTACGGAGCCAATGCCATTACCCAGTGTGTTTGAGGCTCCATCAAAAAACACAGACCATCAGGATCCTTCCTCAGGTCGTTCATCCGGTCCAGGTTTTTCATAGTCGGTTAATAACATGATATTCTCATCCGGGAACTCAAAATTCATAGACTGGTAGTCAGCCACGACATGATGTGCCAAATGACCAGCTAACACACTTCCCTTGATTTCCTTTTGGGTTGTGTATTGAATGTCGTACTCGGTCAAGATCATTTTCCATCTTGCTATTCTTTCGAAGAGAGCGGGCTTCTCGAAAATATACTTGATCAAATCCATCTTAGATATCAACAAAGTAGTGTGGGTCAACATATACTGTCTCAGACAGCGAGCAGCCCATGCCAAAGCGCAACAAGTTTTCTCGAGCAGTGAGTATCGTGTCTCACAGTCGGTAAACTTTTTTCTAAGGTAGTATATTGCGTGCTCTTTTCGACCAGACTCGTCATGCTACCCCAGCACACACCCGATTGAATTATCTAGCACTGTTAAGTACATTATCAAAGGTCTTCCTTCAGTCGGAGGCATTCGAATATGAGGCTCTTGGAGGTATTGCTTGATTCTGTCAAAGGCGACCTGGCATTCGTCATTCCACTTTACCACTTGATCTTTCTTCAGAAGCTTGAAGATCGGCTCACAAGTAGCAGTTAGATGTGAAACGAACCTGGCAATGTAATTCAGGCGTCCCAAGAAACCTCTAACTTCCTTCTCAGTACGGGGAGCCGAAATCTCTTGTACGACCTTCACCTTTGTAGGGTCTACTTGAATACCTTTGTCACTGACGATGAATCCCAGAAGCTTACCAGACCTTACCCCGAAGGTGCACTTGTTCGGATTTAACCTTAGCTTGTACGTCTTCAACCTATCAAACAACTTCTGTAGATGATCAAGATGTTCTTCCTCAGTTTGAGACCTGGCTATCATGTCATCGACGTAAACCTCTATCTCATGGTGAATCATGTCATGGAACAGAGATACCATAGCTCGCTGATAAATTTCCCCAACATTCTTCAACCCAAACGACATCACCTTGTAGCAGAAAGTGCCCCACTGTGTAACAAAGGTTGTCTTCTCCATGTCTTCAGGTGCCATCTTGATCTGATTGTAGCCATAGAAATCGTCCATGAAGGAAAAGACTTTGTGTTGTGCGGTGTTGTCAACCAGAACATCGATGCGGGGAATCACGAAGTCATCCTTGGGGCTTGCCCTATTCAGGTCTCTGTAATCCACATACATTCGTACTTTACCATATTTCTTAGGTACTGGAACCACATTAGCAACCCACTGCGGATAGGAGGTGACAGCTAAGAACCCTGTGTTGAACTGCTTCATAACCTCTGCTTTAATCTTCTCTGACATCTCAGGGCACATACGATGGACCTTTTGCTTTACTGGAGGGAAGTCTTCTTTAGTTGGCAGACGATGAACCACTATATCTGTGTCTAGTCCCGGCATGTCTTCATATGACCAGGCAAAGATTTCAACATACTCATGCAACATCTGTACCAACCGCTGTTTGGCACTAAGCTCCAGATTTTCACCTATCTTAACCTCTTTTCTGTCTTCCTCTATACCCAAGTTTAGTGTCTCAACCGGCTCTTCATGAGGCTATATGGCCCTTTCTTCCTGCTGTAATAGTCTAGCAAGTTCTCCGGGTACCTCACAATCTTCCTCACCTTCATCCTCGGCTTGGTTCATCGGATTTTCAAAGTCATAATGAGCAGTAGCAGAACTGTTATCAATGGGATCATTTGGATACGTGAGTGTGTGTAAGATGCAGTACTCAGATGCTCTAGATGAAAAGTTAGCTTGAATATTTTAATATTTATGAGATTAACATTCATATCCTCTATGATAATACTTATTCTACATGTCTTTCTAAAAACCCTATTTTACATTCTAGGTCTAAACATATAGAAAGTAAACACCATTTCATTAGGGACTATATTCAGAAGGGAATTCTTTGTTTAAAATTTATAGACATAGAACCTCAATGGGTTGACGTTTTCACTAAACCCCTTGCTGAATATAAATTTAATTTCATTCTAAAACACCTCAATATGGAATTATTCCCATAATAAAAGGTTTCTGTATATTTAATCCTCATATTTTTTTTAATTTATTTTTGTGAACATATGAACAATAGTTCTTCATAAGTGAGAAGGAAAATTATTTTAGAAACTATTCATAAGATCTCAACATTTTCTAAAAATGATTTATTTCTAAGATAGAAGAAAGAAGTTCATCATATCGACATTTGTCAACTCTAAACGCTAAGTCACTCTCTAAGGCTGAACACGTGTTCAAAATCTGAAGGCCTGAAACGATTGAGTTGATGCATTGAGTTGCGAGTCAAATCGGTAACTGTTAAAAATCTTCACGCCATCCCTCTTTTTCAGAAGTCATTATTGCAATTAATCATTTTTTTATTTTATTTATTAAAATTAAAATTCATGTTTTCTCCCCGTTGGCTATTTATACCTCACTTTCTCACAAACACTCTCACACCTTCACTCTCACTCACCCTATTCTCTTTGTATTTGTTCCTTTCCCGTTTGTGTGCTCTCAAAACCCTAAGTCTGTGAACAATGGCTTCTTTTCAAAAAATGTCTCAAGATTCTCAAATCAACATTCCTGGTTCATCCTTTACTATAAACGAAGAATGGTATGTTGAACCTTCAAGAAATCTTCTCACTCTTGTTGATTCTCGTGAAGTTCTCTATGAACTCATAGTTGATTTTGAAAGCATGGAAGAAAATGGGTATGACCTAACGCCTGATGTTGAGTTTAAAGGGTTGACAAAATACTTTGATCATCTAATTGGTCCAGTTTTCCCCAAACTAGTTAAAGAATTTTGGATTCATGCTACTGCATCAAATCGTCAAGTAATGTCTTATGTAATGGGAAAAAAGATCATTATAACCGAGGATCTCATTGGAAAGTTTATGTGTCACGATGGAAGCAGTATAAGATGTAGTGAAATGGCAGAAAAAGGATCTGACCTAACCATCTTATCAAAAGAAATATTCTCCTCTGGACAACCCTCAAACAAGATCAAAGATCTGAAGGACTATCTCAGAATTTGGTCTAGAATAATTATGGGGTGCATCAATCACAAAAAACCAACCAGTTCTCCTGACTACATCAATATTTATCAACAATACCTATTGTACTATATCAATAGAAACCATTAAGAAGGATCCTACACTTACTGCAAAGGAAGTCATCACCACCAGAAGAGTTCCACTGAAGGGTTTTCCTCTCTTCACTCAAGCAGACTCCTCTCTAGAAATTATCCTTAGATATCTGGAAGCCGACAAGAGTGATGGAATAATTCCAGACATGAATATCATTGATCTTAGGAAACAACCTTTGGAAGTTTCTACCAGAAAGACAAGAAAAATGAATGTTTCTAGAGAAGGAACTTTTCAGAAAAGTCCCAAAGCTGCTGAAAAGAAAGGTAACCCCTCTTTTGTTTCTATTATAGAATCAAATTTTTTATCAACATCTGAAACCCCATCATCTTTAAAACTTGCTAAAAAAACATCACCTCAAACCATTGGTGACTTTGGCATAGAAATTAATACCTCAATACCCACTAATCATCCTCTGATTAATCCACCTTCTACCCAATTTGTTCAAACTCAGCCAGAACTTGCACAAGTTCTTTCTGATATTGATTAATTTGATCCATTCTTTGAAGCTCCCCAAATAGAAAATCCAAATACTACCTCTGAAACCACATCAGCGATTCCAGGCATCACTTGCCCACTTAACACCTATCAACCACCAAAAATCTCCACCATATCATCACAAGACTCCTCCCTTCCAAATATTTCATCTCCCTATAATTCAACACCACCTTACACTTCTATAATTCTTTCCGACTTACCTACTCCCACTTAATACTCAGAAGATCCCCTCAAAACCATAATTGATCTAGAATCCAGGTACAATCTTGTCATAACTTCTCAGAAAATATCCATTCCAAAACCAACACCAAAACTATCCAAATCAGATGTTGGTAAATCTCTGCTGGTTTTTGAAACAAAAATACAGGAATGGGTTACCACCTTGATGAAAACTTACATGGAGAATCTTAACCCAGGTCCTTCTGATTCTCTCTGGACTCAATTCAAAAAATGGTTTAATTATGAATCTCTGAAGCTGGAGGAACTCAATTATGAAATTTCTCAATAGAACTTCCGCGATCACCTGCAAATATTCAATGATCAAGTTCTACATAAATGGGTAAAGAAACAACTTCTTCTTCTAGAAAACACTTCTTGGGAAGCCTCACAAGAATCAGAATGTAATGAACCAACCCCTGAACCTCAACCTCTTCCTCTGGTCATTTTTAAAGACAAAGGCATGATAGTTGAAGAATCTCCTGAGAAAGAATCTGCTGCAGTAACTTCTAAGAACGTGGGTTCTTCTGTTGAAACAACTTCCTCCTCTCTTGTGTTGAAAACTATGAAAGAGTTGAAGAAAGAGAATGCAGCTGCTAAGGAAAGGCTGGACATACAGGATGAAACGAACAATGAAATTAAGGGCATGCTAGGGAAGCAAGAGGAATCAAACAATCAGATCGAAAGTCTATTGGAAGCCTTGTTGACACGACTTCCACCACCTCCACAACTTTAGTTCTGATCTTTTGTTTGTTTCTGATATATTTGTTTCTTATTTAAAAACTCCTGTTTATCTGCTTCTATCTGTATTAATGTATTTTGAATGCATAATCCATTTTATTTTATTTACGTGTTTTTATTTCTTTTTTATTTATGACACAAAGGGGGAGAACATAAGATATTTTGAATATAAAAAAGCCGAGACTTAGTCTCAAACATTTTGAATATCATAACCTAAGTTTCATCTTTTGGAAGAAAACATGAAAAGTCTCTTGAAAGCAACTTCTGTATCAAAACTTCCATTACAAGCTCTCATCAAAACATCTTCAGGGAAGTATCTATTTTTTCTTTATTTGAGTACTCAACTCATGGGAAAACCCTAATTCTGTACGTTATTACATAATTTATCAAAATATACAAGTTTTTGTCATCATAAAAAAGGGGGAGCTTGTTAGAACATAGTTTCGTTCTACATCTTAGGAAAAGGTTTTGATGATAACAAATATGTGATATATATATATATATATATATATATATATATATATATATATATATATAAACAAATATGCGCTCTAAATAAATTAATTTTAATATGCAGAGAAGTTCTGATAAAGAAGCACAAAAGTTGACGACCAAAATTACGCTAAGAAGATCTGATAATAATTTTTGTACAACTATTGAAATATCACGCTCAACGAAGTTATAAATGCTAAAACTTCTGAAGAACCAAAGCTTCATGCTAAAACTCTGATGAAGTAAATACTCTGATGATCTAAAGTCTCAATGTAAACTTTCTTATTCTGATCAGTGGTTAAAGAAGCAAGTTCTGATGTGTTACAATTCAATCATTACAAATAAAAAAGTAATGCGTGGTACCAAACAAGGTCTTTATTTTTGTAAAGTATATTAACAACTCTTTATCAACCATCCAAAATCATCTTCTCATGTCTCATATGCTTTTCTTATATAAAGAAGTCTTGAAGAAATTATAAAACACACTTGCGCATACAAAGATATATCTTCACTAGCTCTCTCTTGTCTATTCATTGTGCTTTAAACCTTGTGTATAACTTACAATTGTAATATAGTTTTTCTAGAAACACCATTGTACATATTTTTTATTCATATTCTGTAATACCTTGAGAAACCAAGTTGTGGTTTAGTCTCAAAAAGACATTAACGGTAGTCATTGTGATTATGTAATTAAATTTTTAGAATAGTGGATTAAGACCGCGTTTGAGAGTGGCAAAATCACCTTGGCAGGTGAAATGGAGTAATTTGAGTTCAAACGAACCAGGATAACCGAACTTGTGAGAACCCCAATTCAAACCCCCTTTCTTGTGTTTTTCTATTTGTGATACGGTGGCAGAACCGACTGTTAATACTGGTTTTTTGCGTTTGTATTTGCAAATGTGCGGTAAGAAAGAGTCGCCACCGACTTTTCTTTTATCCAACAAAGGAAAGGGTGAAAAGAACAGAAAAGACCTTTTTCGAGATTTTCTGAGTAAGGGGGGGGGGGGGGGGGGTAGATTATGGAAAGGGAAGGTGTTAGCACCCTTTCCATATGCGGTTTTCCACAGGCTCTTAGGTACTTGCTCATTTTGAAAACTACTTTTGTGTTTGTGTATTTTGAAAAGTTTGCTTTCTTTATGATAACTCTTTTATCAGTCCTCAAGAGTGTTGATAAAGCATTTTTGAAAAGGTTTTAAAAGTGTAGTGTGAAAAAGATTATTTTGAGCAAGTACTTAACAACTATCTACCTACTCGAAAAAGGCTGTTCTTTTCCTCCTTTCCTTTAGATAATGTTATCCTACTATTAGTGAGTAGGTAGCCCTATCATTGGATGTTGAGGGACTATCGACGGGACGTTTACGGTTACTAAGGCAACTGGGCGAGAACTCTTAGTAATTGTCCTAAAGTTCTAAGATCACTTTTTTAAGTGAGGCAACAGTTAAAAGGGTCATCGAGGGACTTGTGATCTCTTGAACTCAAGGACAGTCACTAAAAATTCTCATGTTTCGAGAATTGTGGTTGTTTTCAAAGGCAACAAAAGTGGGAGATACCCTAGGGGTGAGTATGTGCAATTGTGCTTGATTCCGACATATTATCTTTGAATTAGGTTATGCTATGTTCAATTAATCGTTATCTTTCCATACAATCCTATTAATCTAAGCAGTTAATAGTGCGGAAAATAAATTGCAGAAAATAAAAATTTCTAAGCTATTACAAGGCCTTGGGAAAGTTAAATAATTAGATGTGGAAATTTAAACCTAATTAAAATTATTACAAACTGGGGAACAATTACATGATTAAAAATACGAGAAAGTAAATTAACAAAATAAAGAGGTAAGAAAATGTTAGAATCAGGAGAATGGAGGTTGGGAGGATTAGAGTTTCTAGAAAAAGGAAATATTTAAAAATTAATGGCAAAAGATTTGAAATTGATTAATTTAAGGAAAAAAATAAATTTGATTGAATTAATTTAAGAAAAAAAGATTTGATTAAATTATCCTAAGTCTAATTAATTTTAATTGGCAAAAATATCTAAACCTAATTAATGTTAATTACAAAAAATATATTTAAATCTAATTATCTTTAATTACAAGAAAAAAATTAATTCATGATTAATTTATAAGAAAAATTAATTAAAACATGTTTTTTGTGTTTTTGATATAAAAGAAGTTAAATTAAATATGTGAATAAACCTAATTCTAGATAATTTTAATTAAGGAAATAAGTGAAATAATTAAATTAATTGCCAAAAATTAAATTAATTAGAAAAAACCGTAAGTCTATTTTTTGTGATTTTTTTATGATTTTATGATTAAAATGAAAAAACTGATTGGAGAACACATAAAATAAAAAAAACAAAGAAATTAAAAAAAAACAAAAAAAAAATGGAAAAATGGGCCTGTTAGTAGACTGGGGGTGCACTTTGAATTTTTGTTAGGCCCAAATCTACTGGCCCCATTGCCTTGCGTGAGATCCAGTGCTGAGTGTGTTTGAGGGTCCATGGTGGGGTCACACGCTGGAGGCACTGGATCCAAGTCAATTGAGATCAGGTGGTGTTGACATGATGGCCTATGATACATGTGGGTAGACTGCTGCACTGAATATACAAGAACTTATTAGAAAAAAATAAGATTCTACACCTGGGTATCAAACCCAGGTCCTTCCCTTCACAACGCGCTGCCTTTTCCATCCATGCCAACTGTTAATTCATGAATATAAATCAAACAAAATTATATAATGGGAAAACATGGCAATTATTCAAACAAAAAAAGCAAACGCACGCAGATTGGAACTGGCCAATGGGGCTGCGCCACACAGTCATCTTCTCCACTCATCTGTCGTGTTAGCTTCTGCGTTTTTACCTACGGACGTTGTCTGTCACTACAGCACATGTAACTTTCGAAATCCACAACATGTAATATAAATTAAATCTAAAGCCATAGATCAATTAGGCTTGATCCCCTAAGCATGATGATACTCATCTTTGGGCTCAATTTTGCCTGTACCTGAAAATCCTAAATCAAAGGTCTAAACCCTAATAATGGAAGATCATCATACATTCATCAAAACTTGCAATTAATGATTCAAATACGTTCTAAACATTCATACAAGTAGGAATGCATGCTCAAAACACATTTATAACGCATGTATGGCCATGATCGTTTTTGAAGAATAAAACTCAAACCTTGATTGTATTGGTCGCGATTCTGGGAGCTTTGATGCTTGGAAACGATGCAGTTAGCTTTAGGATGCCCCTAGGAATTGATTTCAAGCCTCAAAACCTCTTGAATCCCTCTACAACTCGAAATTCGATTGTCACTTTTCTTTGAATTTTCAAGCTTGTGAACAAGGTCTTTTTTGCAGCAGTTGCGCGTGCTTTAGGTCTGGAATAATTATGCATATATAATATATCATATTAGGTCAACAAATATGGATTGAATCTTGAAGATTGGGTGGAAAAGATTTGATTTGCATCTTGGAATTTTATGTTTCTAATTTTGGCCAAAACATGCTCCTCTCTCTCCAATCAACCTTCACACGAATTCTTGACTTAATCTTCTGATTTTAGGCTCATGATATGATCATAAAACAAATCTTTTGGATTTAATTCATCATTTTACTATTTTATTTGATTTATTAATATTTAAATGAATGAAAATTCAAATAAATAAAAATAAATCTCATAAAAATAGAATAATGGATTTATATGTCTTGAATAAGTCCATGGATATGTTTGAAATCCAAAACCCACGCCCATTAGTTCAAAAGATCCAATTTACTCACATTGACTTTTGTGCATTTTTTCAAATATTAGTCAACTTTAGCAATTCATATCTCTCTCAATTTTAACCCTATGAGGGTGTTCTTGGACTTTTTAGAGATCTTAGGGTGTCCTCTAAACAACCCTTTTGGTTTCATCTCAATTGGATTTTCCATGTTCATGTAAGGAGCTTTGAAAAAAGATGACTTTTTGTTAACTTTTAAGATGATCTATAATGTCATAGCTTGTATCTTTTAACTAGGGCATTTCTTGAACTTGGGGGATAAAGAGAAGTTGTAGGGAATTGGATTCTCTGCAAAATGAGATTCGGTGGAAAAATTTCTGATAAAGTATGAGAAAGTTATTCCTGGTCAAAGTTTGGTTGACTTTTCCTATAAAAACCCTAATTTGCAATTTTTGACTTTTGATGAGTTAGCAGTATTTCTGGAGGAATCATGATCAATCCTTGATCAAATGATGGATATTACTTCTAAATGTTGATGTTGACCAAAAATCTTGAAGTTCAACTGCATATAGGCCACAATTGACTTTTGACCTAGTATGGTTGATTTCTAGGCATTTGAGCAGTTGACTGAGCAAACTTGTTGTGCAAGGCATGAAATTGGACATGGATAACCTTGAGGACATATTAGGACCATGTACAACATTTGAGACCATTGGAGTTCACACATCTTGATGAAAATTGAAACCCTAGTTAGAGGTTCATTGCCTTTAGGAGGAGAATTTGTTTGTTCAATTCTTGGTCATCTATGGGCAAGTTGGGGACCTCAATGGGCATGTGTTGAGTAAAATGAGAGGGAAAATTTTTGGGTACAACATCTGCCCCTGTTCAATCTTGTTAAACCTGAGGGTGTAGATTGGCTTGTCTGCCTTTCGTGATCTGAAGGTGGAAGATGATTGAACACTAGAGTGCCCAGAAATTTGCACTCGTCTGAAGTAGCATTGTTGGTGGATAATACCGGGAATGGGCTTATAGATTCCATTTTGAAAAGATGACGTAAGACTATCGGAGATGGTCTTAAAGATGCCATCCAAGGAATATGACGGAGAGTCGTCGGAGATGGGCTTAAAGATTCCATCTAGAGAACATGCTGATTTCGCGAGATATTCCTTTGTGGGGATTCATGTTCCTGTCATTAAGGAGGACTCCGTTGAGGAATGTTGGTCTCGTTTTTGGGAAATAGAGTCTAGGAGCTTCAGTTATCCATTACTCTATTGGGGAGTCATCTCTTGACTGGAGAGACGAAAGCGAACTGCTATCTGGTCAGGATCTAGGCTTCACAGCGACTTGCTGAAGATAATAAGGCTGACTATTATCCGATCGCATTCCAGGCTTCACATTGACTTATCGGGGAATATGAAATTAAATTCTACCCGATCGGTTCCAGGATTTACAACATCTTTAACTGGATAAGAATCAGAGAAATCTTAGGGTCGATTTAACTAAACCAGAGAAAAGGTCTTGAATCATCTTTAACTGAATAAAGAATTAGAAAAATCTTAGGGTCGACTTAACTGAACCAGAGAAAGGTTTTGAATTATCTTTAACTGGATAAAGAATCAGAAAAATGTTAGAGTCGATTTAACTGAACCAGAGAAAGGTTTTAAATTAAATTTAATTGGGTAAGAATCAGAAAAATCTTAGGGCCGACTTAACTGAACCAGAGAAAGGTCTTGAATTAACATTAACTGGTTAAGAATCAGAAAAATCTTAGGGTCAACTTAATTGGACCAGAGAAAGGTTTTGAATTATCTTTAATTGGACAAAGAATCAGAAACATCTTAGGGTCGATTTAACTGAACCAGAGAAAGGTTTTGAATTATCTTTAACTGGATAAAGAATCAGAAAAATCTTAGGGTCGATTTAACTGAACTAGAGAAAGGTCTTGAATTAACTTTAACTGGGTAAGAATCAGAAAAATATTAGGGTCGATTTAACTGAACCAGAGAAAGGTTTTGAGTTATCTTTAATTGGATAAAGAATCAGAAAACTCTTAGGGTTGATTTAACTGAACCAGAGAAAGGTTTTGAATTATCTTTAACTGGATAAAGAATCAGAAAAATATTAGGGTCGATTTAACTGAACCAGATAAAGGTTTTGAATTATCTTTAACTAGATAAAGAATCATAAAAATCTTGGGGTCAATTTAACTGAACCATATAAAGGTCTTGAATTAACTTTAACTGGATAAGAATCGGAAAATCTTAGTGTTGATTTAACTGAACCAGAGAAAGGTCTACCAGAAACGAATCAGAATAAATCATTGGTCGATTTAAACTAAACTAGTAAAGGCCTTTTGAGAATGATCTTTCTGAAGAAAAATGCTGAAATAGCCCTTCGTCGGACGTAGCCTTTGAGAAGACTGCCAGGTCATATAAGTAGTCAACGGTGTTTTGTTGATTTAATCTTTCCTGAAAAGGTAAAGAGTTAGTCGTATGCAATGTCATGATGTATGAAATGCATTTTGTAATGATGTTCTCAAAATAAATGAGATTATGATGTATGCAATATGTATGCGCATGCCATGATGTATGAATAAGGAATGCTGTTGCGATATTTCCTAGTCTGGGAAAATAAATCCCTGACTGCTACTGGAGAGTATTGGGAAGCTGAATCATGTACTGCTGTTTTGTAGATGAGGAAAGTGATTCTTTCATTTCCACTGGGGATGATGAATGGAGATGATTTGATGGGGATTTCCTCTTTCTATTTGAGGATATTCTGTCGGGGATCTTTGACTCCTACTTGAGAATGACTATGTGGGGAAAAAGATACTCTGTTGGAAGATTTTACCAATGTAGAGAAATAAACTCTATTGGGGGATAAACTTCCGCAGTTAGAGAAATAAACTCTACCGAGGATAAGGCTTTGTAAACGGTTCGAGATTATAAAAACTCAATTGGGAAACATAGATTTTAGCTCGCTGAGGGAACTTGGCTGGAGGAGGTAATTCCTTCTTGAGGAGGAAGAGGTAAAATTTTTGGTTGTTTTCACTCTACGAGGACATAGACATCACTAGGACGTATGTTGAGGATGTAGTGGTGATTTTGCAGCAGGACGATTCTGCCTTTGTACCTGCTGGAGAAAGTAATTATGGGGACTACAAATGGCCTTTTAGACTTTTCCCCGTTTCTTAAAGTCATTAGCAACTGTCTTTCTGTTTCTTATGCAAGTATTTGTAAACAGTAATCATATTCAATGCATATGTCAAAATAATCACTGGACGTTTTTGCAAAATAAAACAATAAAATAGAAAGCAAAATAGTTTTGCACTTTCAAAGAAATGATTTGTATTTACTTGAAGAAATTTGCCTATAACAGGAGTTTTTTGTACAAAGAGTCTGACATTCTAGTAGGAGAATGTCATTGTGAAAAAGAAAATTATACAAAATAATGCACAAAGAGAAAACAACTGTGATGCTGTGGGAGAACTTACTTGAGGTTTTGCGTTTGTGTTCGCAAATGTCGCGGTTTAGCAAGAGTCGCCACCGACTTTTATTTTATCCAAAAAGAAAAGTAAAAAAGCACAGGAAATACCTTTGAGATGTTTTCTTGAGTTCGGGGGGTAGATTATGAAAAGGGAAGGTTCTAGCACCCTTTTCATCCATGGTTTTCCATGGGCTCTTAGTTACTTGTTTAGATCACTTGCTTTTGCTTTGAAATTGTTTGAAATGGTGCTTGGTGTGGTTTTGAAAGTATTTTGAAAAGAGGCCTTCGTTTAGGAAATCTTTGTAATGATTCTCGTTCGTAAGAATGTATACAAAGATGTTTGTATTTTTAAAAATGTTTCAATGTTTTGAAAGTTGTTTTGAAATGTGTTTGTGTTTTTTTTTTAAAATAGCAAGGATTTGTTTTGAAATTAATCAAGTAACTAGAAGTTATCTACCTACTCAAATGTCTTTCCTATGCATTTTTATTCCTTTGACATTGTTGATTTACCATTGATTTGGTAAACAACCCTATCTTTGGATGTTAAACGGGACGGGAGTGGGTCATCATATGACCATGATAGCAATGTTGCCAAGTATCTTAGCATGTTTGAGGGACCAAGATCATTTTGCTTTAGGAAACCTTTTGATAGCGTCATCGAGGGACTATGATCTTTTGTTTTGTTTTGTTTTGCCAAGATACTTTGCATGCGTACCATGGCCATTTTAAATTAGGCAACCAAGTGGGTGAAACCCTAAGGGTGCTTGTGTGCAATGTGTGTCATTTTACATGCATTTGTCTTGTCTTGTATTAGGTCATTCTATTTGTTTTGTTTTTGGTCTTATCATGCAAAACCCTAATTTACTACACAAATATATAAAGCGATAAATTGCGTAAATGTAAACTAAGCTATTACAACAATTATTATGGGAGGGGGGATACAAGTTTTTAAATGGGGATATTGCGCAAAAATAAACCCTAAAATACTATTACAACCCAATTGAATATTGTGCGAAATAAATAAATATACAAATGTTTAAATATGCAATAAAAATGTATTTATGGAAAAAATGTTTTGTATTTGATTTTTGTATGAGAAAAATGATTTATTTAAGCCCTAAAAATAAGAGAAAAAATATGATTACTTTTGAAAGGGGTGAAACCCTAAATTTAAAATTAAAAGAAAATAATGCTTTATATTAATTATTTTGTCCATTTTTTATACAAGAAAATAATGAATAATATTATATGTCAAATATTAAAAATTATAATATGTATGAAAATAAATATTTATGAATATAAATAAAATAATAATAAGAAAATGTAACTATTTTTTTTATATTGTATTTACAATTTCTTTAAGAAAATAAGTTCTATAAACTATTTTTTATGCAAAAAATGATAATAAATTAAAATAAAATTGCAAAAAATAAAGATATTATTTTTATGATTTTTTAATGTTCAGAAAAAATTATTAAAAGCAATAAACATAAAAATATGAGAAAATATGAAAAAATATAATAAAATAAGTCAGGGGGTGCAAATATCAAGTCAGGGGGTGTGAAAAACAAAAGCAAACAGGCCCAAAGGCGCCAAGGCCCAGAACATCATCTTCATCCCTGTCCTTCAACTTGCACACGTTTTTCCTTCAAACCTGCAACTTGCTCATGCTTGCATAAAAATAAAAACTTGTAACATGAACATGTAGCTTGTAATCTCACGATTCCAATGATATAAAATTTGTAACATAACTCTCAAAGATTAGAGAGAATTTTAATGGCCCTAAATCGTGACCTAAATATTTTAGCAACTTCAAGGTTCAAATTCTCACTGCTCAGTTAATATAAATGACAAGTATGCATATGTACAGCTTCACCATGATAAGGGCTACATTTTTGCTTCACAAATCGTGGCTTGAGGATGCCTAAATAAAGAGATAGAGATTTGAAAAATACCTCCTTCATCTGGATTTGGATATGACAATGTGGGGACTTTGAGTGAGGCCTGAGGATCATGTGAGCTTCCTTGAAGTTCCTTCAAGCTATTCCAATGCTTATGGGGCTTTGTGGATGGCCAGAACTCCCTGCACAAGTCAATCTGCAACCTCCAAGTTTGAAAATGGAAATGTCTGAAACAGAGCTCACAAAACTAGGACAAGGGCTTGGATAGCTTTGGTAGGGTGTATGGAAGGTGTTTGAAGTGTTGAAACAAGAAACGCACAAGCCAAAAAGGAAATGGCTAGTGTTTTGCAGAAATTGGATGTTTAGGAAGAAAAATGAAGTTTTTGTGTTTTTGAGAGCTTCAGATGTCAAGCCTTCCTCTTATGGCTTGTAATGACTTGATATAATTGTATAGAATGATACAAAGTCCACCCTTCCCTTGCTGTACAAGTTCTGACTTCTTTTGCACCTTTTCTTGCATTTGAAGAAAAGTGACAAGACATATGCAACATGCTTGTCCTTGCTTTCTTGTGGGCTGCAGAGAGTTGGTAAACAATGCTTGATATCTGTGGAAATTGCTTGCACCAAAGGGACAGCTCCAAGGCTCAAGATTTGTAAAGTTGCAAAAGCTTGCTTTTAGGAAAATGGCAATGTGAGCTTTATGCCTAAAATGGAAAAATCCCTTATACAATGTTCCAAAAGCAAAGATAAAGCCCTTATCCTCTGAGTTAGCATTTAATTATGGAGTGTAGAATTAGTTTAGGACCTGTAATGCAAGGTACAAGCATCCAAGATCAGATTTGCAACTTGACACTTTGTGAAAATGGCATGAACAAAAGTGATAAAATGCCAATTTCTCTTCTTCGATTCTCCCTAACCACAAATGATCTTGGAGAGTTCTTGGACATTTTGGAAAGCTTGCAACATGCTCTACAATACATATTTAAATGCATTTTGAGATACCTCTTGGAACTATGTGAAAAATGTCCATGAAGTTGGGTCAAAAACCTGCCTAAAATAGGGCAAATTTTCACTAAGTTATTTAGTTCATGGACCTCTATTCACAAATTCATAACTTGAGATCGAAGCATCTTTTGGGAAAACTTTGTGAAGCAAAGTTGTAGATTTCATGGAGGACTACAACTTTCATGTTGAAATTTTCTTTGAATCAAATTGCATCATGGTGAAAAAGTGGTGGAAAGTTGGGAAAAAATAAGAAATTTTCCATACTTAGAAAAAATTCTAAGTTATGAAAATTTTCAAATTAAAACCCTAATTTACAAAATTGGTTTTCTTGGTCAACAAGTTTCACATTTTGACACATCTTGATGAATTATGACCCTTAAAACTTGATTTTGACCAAAAAGTCAAAGTTTGACTTTTCAGTGTATAGTTGACTTTTGATCAGTTGACTGCAAAATTCATCTGTCAATCCAATGAACTTGTGATTTTTTGAACTATGTAATTAGGTCAAGATGATGCCATTGAACCCTTGAAATCATGCTTGAACCCAATTGGTCATTGGCTAGGTTAAAACTCAGAAACTGCCCGTTCTCAGTAAAACCCTAATTTTGACCATTTTACCCTTTTGATGATTTGATCAAATTTCTTGAGGAGTTGTGATCCAAACTTGATCAAATGGTACATATGAGTCTAGAATGTTGTTGTGGATAAAAAATTATGAAGTTTGACTGTAAATTAACCATGGTTGACTTTTTCCTAATACAATTGATTTTTTAGGTCAACTTTCCAATTGACTGAGCAAAAATGTGATTCAAGGCTTGAAACTTAACATGAGAAATCTTAGGGATCCAAGATGGTGTATGAAAGTCACATGAAGCATTGATGGTCCAAAAATCCTTGTGAAAATTCAAACCCTAATTTCAGGTTATCAGTGCAAGATGATGTCTTGAGCTGACCAAACCCTAATCTTGTCTTGAGCCCAAGAAGTCTTGTGAGGAAAATCTTGATAAACGAGAGGGAAAATTTTGGAGTACAACAGCTTCCCCAGTTCAATCTTCTTGAACCTGAAGAGTTAGATTGGCGAGTTTTTCCGTTCGTGACTCGAAGGTAAAATATGAGTGGATACTAGAGTGCCTATAAATTTGCACTCGACAAAATGTAGTTGAGGGAATAGGCTTAAAGATGCCATTTGGAGAGGTGATAGAACCTTGTTAGAGATGGGCTTATAGATGCCATCCAAGAATGTTTGCTGAGTTGTAAGTTGTAAGCCAAAAGAATGAGTATTCAGAATGGTGTCCGTATCTGGAACGTATCTGAACTATATCTGTAGACTGAATCTGTATGAGAAAAGGAATAACAGCCGTGTTTGGAGCATATACGAGTTGTGAATCTAAATAAGTAACAGAATGACTTCCGTGTCTGGAGTGTATCTGAACTGTATCTGAAGGTTTGATCTGAATGAGAAATAGAATGGCTTCCGTGTCTGGAGCGTATCTAAGCTGGGGAAAATCAGAATAAGTGAAAGAATGGCGACCGTGTCTGTAGCGTATCTACACTTGAAATCTGAATAAGGGCCAGAATGGCATCCGTGTCTGGAGCGTATCTGCACTATATCAAGAGTTGTGGAATATGAATGAGGGGCCAGATTGGCATCCATGTCTGGAGCGTATCTGAACTAGAATCTGAATAAGTGACAAAATGACTTCCGTGGTCTGGAGTGTATCTGAACTGTAATCTGAATAAGGGTCAGAATGGCATCCGTGTCTGGAGCGTATCTAAGTTGGGGAAAATCAGAATAAGGGCCAGAATGGCATCCGTGTCCGGAGCTTATCTGCACTGTATCTTGAAGTTGAGATCTGAATGAGTAATAGAATAATATCCGTGTCTGGAGCGTATTTAAACTGTATTTGAGATCTGAATCTGAATGAGTAACATAATGACTTCCGTGTCTGGAGTGTATCTGAATTGTATCATGATTGCATATTGTTAAAGGTAGCTTGTTAATCTTATCCTGAAAAGGGTAAAATGTTAGCTGAAACATAAAGTTATGTTGCATGAAATGTATGATGCAATATATGTACTTTGTCAATGTTTATGATATATGGATGTAATGTATGCGCATGTAAGCTGATTTGCCGTATTGCTGAGGAAAATAAATCCTTGACTGCTGCCGGGGAAAATAAATCCTTGACTGTTGACGGGGAAAATAAATCCTTGACTGCTGAGGATAAGAAATCCTTGGCGACTGTTGGGGAAGTAGGGACCCTTCATGCCTTGAAGTTGGAGTATTGAAAAAAATTCTGTTGCGAGCAATGCCGTATACTGCTTGAGTAATCTGCTTGTGGAATCTAGAGAATTTGGTGACTTCTACTGGGGATTACACAAAGGAAATCCTTGTTCCGCTGGGGAATAAAGAAAACTCGGATGAGTTATGCGGGGAATTAATAAAGAGAATCTTCATTTTGTTGGGGAGAAATGAAAACTTTGGCGACTTCACTGGGGAATTAAGAATGAGAATCTTCATTCTGTTGAAAAATAAAAACTCTGTGGGAAAGAAGGCTTACTGCTGGGGAGTAGGTTCGAGAGTTTTTGGTCGTCTGCCACTCTATTGGGGAGTTATCCTAGGTTAGGGAGAGACAAAAGTTAACTGTTACCCGATTGATTTCTAGGCTTCAAGATAACTTGCTGGGGAAATTGGGGAAACTGGATGATTTCCGCTGGGGATTGGGAGTTTGAAGTTTTAACTCTGATGGGGATTAAGGGTTTGAAACTTTAGCTCCGCTGGGGATCTAGATGATGTACTGTAAGGATTGCTCATGGAATAGCCTAAATACGTTTTCCTATCCTTTCAGTCTGTCAGTAATTGTTCTTTTCCATCCTGTTTATTTGTAAACAATAATTATGTTCAAATGCATATGTTCATTAATGAATCATTGGACGTTTTTGCAAATAAAAAGGCAAATAGTTTTCTGTACTTTGAAAGAGATATCTTTGTATTTACTTTGAATAAGTGTTTTGTACAAAGGAGACTGACATCCTAGTAAGAGGATGGTGTCATAAAAGTAAGAAAAATTTATACAAAGAAAGATAACTATGTGTGAAAATCCCATGGGGTTCCCATTCCGCTATAGCCTCCGTATCTCTGAAAATCTTGTATGTCCGTGGCTTCATCCGAAGATGATTGAATTGATCAGAAGCTCAGAGTTTGTCAATGAAGAGATTGTCCTTAAAGTGACCCGACGAGACATAGTCATACGCTTTAATTCCCTAACTTTTGCCTGGACCGCCCTTTCGGGTTTTCAGTCCATCGGGAACCCTTTTTTGCCCAAGTTGCCCTTTCGGGTTTTCAACTTGCCGGGTGAACATATTTTTTTGTTTTATCCCTAATTTTTGCCCGAACCTTTTGGTTCGCCGGGATGCCCTTGTTTTTCCTAGGTGTGTCAACCTAGGGGGTCTTTTATGCGTAGTATCTTTTGACACGTCTGACCGTGGCAAACAACAGTAAGTCTTTTTTCATCAATCAAGTTTAGCTGATCAAGCCGGGTCTGAATCCAATCGTCTTCACTCAAACTTGCATCCTTTATGATTCTCAAAGAGGGAATCTGAACCTCGATAGGTAAAACAACCTCCATGCCATATACCAAGGAATATGGTGTTTCCCCAGTTGATGTGTGTTCCGTGGTACAATACCCGTGAAGAGCAAACGGTAGCATCTCATGCCAGTCCTTGTAGGTGACTGTCATCTTTTGTATGATCTTTTTGATATTTTTGTTAGCAGCTTCAACCGCACCATTCATCTTTGGCCGATAGGGAGATGAATTGTGATGTTGGATCCTGAACTGCTCACACAAGGCATTGATCATAGTATTGTTAAGGTTTGTACCATTGTTAGTGATGATCCTTTCGGGGATACCGTATCGGCAAATAAGATTCTGCTTGATGAAGCGGGCAACAACATTCTTATTAAGGGATGTGAAGGAAGCTGCTTCGACCCACTTGGTGAAGTAGTCAATGGCCACCAGAAGTAGTGTCCATTGGAAGCTGTAGGCTTGATCTCTCCAATCATGTCGATTCCCTACATAGCGAAGGGCCAAGGAGCTGGTAAAACATTTAGAGGAACCAGAGGTACGTGGACCTTGTCTGCATAGATTTTACATTCGTGACAGGTGCGGGAATGTTGATAGTAGTCAGCTTCCATGGTAGACCAGTAATAGCCTGCCCGTAGAATCTTCTTTGCCACCGTATGCCCACTAGAGTGAGTGCCAAAGGTACCTTCATGCAATTCAGCCATAATTCTTTCAGTCTCAGCCTTGTCCATGCAACAGAGTAGAATAGAATCATGATTGCGCCTGTACATGATGCCATTACTTAGGAAGAACTTAGCTGAGAATCTATTTAAGAACTTTTTGTCATCGACTGAAGCTCCTTCAGGGTATTCTTGCGCCTCGAGATACCTTTTAACTTCATGAAACCAGGGCTGGTCCACTACTTCTTCGGTATTAATCTCGTGACAATGTGCAGGTTCGTCCATCCGTTCAATGGAGATTTGGGGAGCCTCATTATCCCAATCAAGTTTAAACATGGATGACATTGTATCTAGAGCATCTGCTAGCTGATTTTCTTTTCACGGGAAGTGCTCGAAGGTAATCTGCTCGAAATGAGGTAACAATGTCAAAACATGTTCTTTGTAAGGGATGAGGTTTGGATCTTTAGTGTCCCGCTCTCCTTTGATCTGACTGATGACCAAAGCTGAGTCCCCAAACACATCTAAGGACTTGATTCCCAAGTCTATGGCAACCTTGAGTCCAAAGATGCATGCTTCATACTCTACCATGTTGTTCGTACAGTTGAAGCAAAGTCGGGCAGTGAAAGGAGTATGGCATCCTTCTGGAGATATGAGCATAGCGCCGATAACATTACCAAGTGCATTGGAGGCCCCATAAAAGTACATGGTCCATAGGGATCCTTGTTCAGGTCCTTCATCTGGTCTGATCTCTTCGCAGTTGTCTACTGTCATGATGTCTTCATCAGGGAAGTCAAACTTCATGGACTGGTAATCTTCTACAGCTTGATGAGCCAGATGGTCAGCTAGCACACTGCCCTTTATAGATTTTTGGGTCGTGTACTGTATGTCGTATTCCGTTAGGATCATCTGCCATTTGGCTATCCTTCCAAACAGAGCAGGCTTCTCAAAGATGTACTTTATCGGATCCATCTTAGATATCAGCAAAGTGGTATGAGTCAACATATACTGCCTTAGCCGGCGAACAGCCCATACCAAAGCGCAACAAGTTTTCTCGAGCAGTGAATATCTAGTTTCATAGTCGGTAAACTTTTTGCTAAGGTAATAAATGGCATGCTCTTTTCGGCCAGACTCGTCATGCTGCCCCAGTACGCACCCCATTGAGTTCTCTAGGACGGTCAGATACATGATTAGCGGTCTTCCCTCGACGGGTGGCATCAAGACAGGAGGTTCTAGAAAATACTCCTTGATTTTATCGAAAGCAATTTGACAGTCATCATTCCATCTAACTACCTGATCTTTCTTCAATAGCTTGAAGATTGGTTCACAAGTAGATGTTAGGTGAGAGATGAACCTAGCAATGTAGTTTAGGCGTCCCAAAAAACCTCTGACCTCCTTCTCAGTGCGAGGAGCAGGCATTTCTTGTATCGCTTTGACTTTGGCAAGATCAACCTTGATGCCTTTGTTACTGACAATGAAACCTAAGAGTTTACTGGACCAGACTCCGAATGTACACTTGTTTCGGTTCAGTCTTAGCTTGTACTCCTTCAACCTGACAAACAACTTTTGCAAGTGATCAAGGTGTTCTTCTTCAGTTTGTGATCGGGATATCATGTCATCTACGTAGACCTCTATCTCATGATGTATCATATCATGAAACAAAGCTACCATGGCGCGTTGATAGGTTGCCCAGACATTCTTCAGTCCGAATGACATCACTTTGTAGCAGAACGTACCCCACTGTGTGAAAAATGTAGTTTTCTCCATGTCCTCAGGTGCCATTTTGATCTGGTTATAGCCTGAGAATCCGTCCATAAAAGAAAATACCTTGTGCTGGGCTGTATTATCAACCAGGATGTCGATGTGTGGTAGTGGAAAATCATCTTTAGGACTGGCCCTGTTTAAATCTCTATAATCCATGCACATTCTCAATTTGCCATCCTTTTTAGGCACGGGCACAATGTTAGCAACCCATTGAGGATAGGAAGTAACAGCCAGAAATCCAGCATTGAACTGCTTCATAACTTCTGCTTTGATCTTCTCTGACATGTCAGGTCTCATGCGGCAGACCTTTTGTTTCACTGGTGGGCAGTCTTCTCTTGTGGGTAGACGGTGTACCACAATGTCTGTATCGAGTCCCGGCATGTCTTCGTATGACCATGCAAAGATCTCAATATAATCATGCAGTAGCTGAATTAGGCGCGCTTTGACACTCGACTCTATATTGGTTTCCGCTCTGATTTCCTTCTTGTCTTCCTCAGTACCCAAGTTAATTGTATCGAATAGCTCCTCATGAGGCAGAATAGCTCTTTCCTCATGCTGTAGTAATCTGGCCAATTCCCCTGGCACCTCACAATCTTCCTCACCTTCGTATTCGGCTTGGTAGATCAAATCTTCAGAGTCACTGAAGGCTATAGCAGTATCGTTACCCATGGGATCCAGAATGGATGGGTACATGCATTTGTGAGTGTGGGTGTGTGTAAGGGATAGCCATCTTAAAACAATAAAATGTAAAAGAAAGACAATGAGCGCAAAAGGTTTATATATGAAAAAGCGTCCATGATTCATTGAAGTGACATATGAAAATGAAATAAGAACCCTTACAAATGGACCGTTGTGCCTCGGGTAAGACACAAGGTTGAAAAAGTACGAATTGTTTGTGAATTATTACAAATCCAACAGAAATGGAAAAGATAAATTACTGAGATATGAAAGTAATCGGAACAAAGTCTTTTGCTTCCTAGTTGCACAGTCCTCCACTAATAGTAGGAAATATCATATCTCCCAAGCTGCCCTCTTCTTCACTGTCCTCAAGTGAATTAACCCCTTGGTGGCTGATCTTCACAAGTGGCCCTCCGGCACGGGCACGGCGCACAGCCTTCTGACCAGTCGAAGTAAATCCCAAGCCAAACTTTTCTGATTTGTAAGGAATGTCTGGAAGCTGACCCCAGATTGTGCATCCCCTTCTTGCACTACTGCCCTTGCATCCTTGAGAGATGACATCTGAGGTGGAGGTCTTGTGATCTGAGGAATCGAAGAAACCGCCTTGGTTGCCGCTATTTCAGGAGAGACTTCTTCAAAATGTTGGAAAGGGGTCTCTATGAACTCACCATCTAGCTCCACATAACGGAAGGAATTCAGATGACTAATCATATACTCCTCCTCCCCATGGACAATTATGATCTTCCCTTGGACGGGGTACTTGAGCATTTGATGCAAGGTGGAAGTGACAGCTCCGACATTGTGAATCCAGGGGCATCCCAACAGACAGGAATAAGAAGGACGGATGTCCATCACATAGAATGTATAGTTGAAGACTTGAGTTCCCACCTTGATTGGGATGTCCACCTCTCCGTGGACCATCCTCTTAGAACCATCAAAAGCTCGCACCACTATATTGCTGGGTTTTAGAGTCATCCCCTCATAATCCAACCTATCAAGGGCTTTCTTCGGCAAAATTCTCTGAGATTACCCAATATCAACCAAGACATGAGCTAGGGTTGTTCCTCTACACTCTATTGAGACATGTAGTGCATCATTGTGTTTTCTTCCTCGGGGTGTCAAGTCAGCATCGGAAAAGCCCAGGCCATTATCAGTTGTCAAACTTGCCACACAGTCTTGGAACTGGTCAACAGACGTTTCTTGCGGCACGTGAGCTGTCTTCAGAAATTTGGCCAAAGCTTTGGCATGTGCTTCAGAGCACAACAACAGGGCTAGCATAGAGATCTTGGAAGGGGTCTGCCCCAATTGTTCAACCACATCATAATCACTCTTCTTAATGATTCTCAGGATTTCTTCCATATCCTTCTTGGATGTTTCAGGGATAACTAGTGATTGAGCCTTCGTCAGGATAGGCTCCTCTTGAACATTCTTTCCTTTATTCTCAGCAGCGGAAGTAGGGATAGGAATTGCATTGTCTTTGTTGGTAGGTACGCTTGCAGGTATAATCACTGGTACAAATGTAATCTTCGGAACGACCACGGGTCCAAAGACTGCTGTTGGAGGAGCAATCTCTGGAGAAAAGATTCTTCCACTACGTGTAACCTTGCTTGTTCCAGCAATGTTACTGATGTCGGAATTGTCCTCTTCGGAGTTCTCCTCTTCGACAGTCTGTTCAATCTGTTTGACACCATGATAGTAGATTTCTCCACCATAGTTCCAAGCTACCGTCTTATCTGATTTGTATGGGGTTGGCCCGGGCATTGTTATCTTAAGCGGAGTAGTCACTGGAGCATATGTAATACTAACGGGTTTTTTAGGAACCCTGGATAATCCAACGACTGATAATCGGGAGTGGAGTTAACAATTTATCCACAGTAGCAACAAACAAATCTTCTTCAATAGCGTTGGCATTGTGACCATGTCTTGGCATTGGGGCAGAAATAACATTCGGTTTCTCAGGCGCTTCAAATTCAACTTCCTTCGCGTCAATCAGATCTTGAATCTTGTTCTTCAGAGCCCAACAGTTGTCGGTGTCGTGCCCTGGACTTTCAGAATGGTACGCGTATATGGCATTGGGATGGTAATATGGAGAAGCAGTATTAGGATTTTTAGGGGCCTCTTTTAGCATGGCGAGATTCAACTTCAAAATATGTGGTAGGACTTGAGCTGGAGTCATGTTTATCCTGGTGAATTGCTGTACAAGCCTTTCCACCCTTTACTGGTTATTTCTCGGCTGGTTGTTTCTTGGCTGGTCTGATGCAGGATTTTGAATCATAACGGCCCCCACTGTTGGTCTTCGTTCAATTCTTCCCTGATTTCTCTGTGCATAGACAACAGACACTTCCTTCTTTCCAGTGAAGGGTTTTTTTACAGCTGTGGAAGCAGACACATCTTTCTGAATTTTCCCACTTCTTATATCAGCTTCCACCCTTTCGCCAGTTAAAATCAATTCGGTAAACCCTGCAGAAGAACTTCCAATCTGATGATTGAAGAAAGGACCTGAAAGAGTCCCCAAGAACATGTCCACTAACTCCCTTTTAGATAAAGGTGGTTGCACCCTTCCGGCTAGATCCCTCCACTTTTGGGCGTAGTCTTTGAAGCCCTCATTGGATACCATGGCCATACTCTGGAGTTGAGTATGGGTTGGTGCCAAGTCGGCGTTGTATTGATACTATGTATAGAAGGCTGCTACCAAGTCTTCCCAATTATGGACATCTGCTCTCTCCAACTGGTAGAACCAATCAAGCTGCGTTCCTGATAAACTGTCCTGGAAAAAGTGGACCTACAGGTCTTTGTCAGCAAAATGCGGTTGAATTTTCCTGACATAAGATCGTATGTGCATCTTGGGACAAGACACCCCATCATACTTGGCAAATAGTGGAACTTTAAACTTTGGAGGAATTACTATTCCTGACACCAGCCCTAACTCCTCAAATTCTAGCCCTGGTACTCTCTGTATCTCCATAGCGGTTAAGCGCTCTTCTAGGTGTTTTTATTTGTCATCAGCCGGAGGGTATTGTTTTTCAGAGTAATCCTCTTCTTCCTCTTCTTCTGCTTCAGAATCTGATGGTACTGTCGTTCCTTTTCCTTTTCCTTCCCCCTCTTCAGACGTTGTTGGGAATTCTAAAGTCCGTCTGGCTTGTCCCTGAAATCTTCTACCCATGATAACCACACCATTTGGCCTCTTCTTCTTTTTCTCTTTCTCTTTCTCTAGCAGAGTCTTGAGCTCCTCCTGCGCCTTGGCTAAGGTCATGAGCAACTGTTGAAATTGTGAATTCTGAGCTTGCAAATCTTTGACCATTTGTTCAAGATCCATCTTGCTGAAATAAACAACAGAGAGATGAGGAAACTTGGTGTGAAGACCTATTTATGCTTATGATGAATGATATGTATTCATGCAATGCTTTCAAGGATTCAGAAATTAAAATTTGTTTTAAACAAAAAATAAACACACGTCATATTAATAAGATAGAATTGTTAGTACATCAATGCCCCTTGGGCAAAATAATACAAAATTCTAAGGTAAAAAGACGTTGTGCATCCTCTTTGGTGCAATGTAGGTGTTGAGAGTCTGCTCTTCATGAAGTAACCGAGTGATTTCCAAAACCTTCTTCTCGCTTGCATAGAATTGGACTTCAAAAGTATCGCGTTCTCCCTTGAGCTGTATCCAACTACTTTGTAGATATTCGAGTGATGTCGGCATGTCAGGATGTAGGATGGTGTATGGAACCTCTCCTTCCTTAACAGGCTCTATAATCATTGGGAGAATGGAGGGATAAGGCATCATAAGACTTTGGGCGCGGGTTCGTACCCGCTTGAGGTAAGGATCAAGAGGGATGGAATTCTTGTGTCCCAGAGTCTTGCTATCCACCTTTTTTGGCATCCTCCAAGCTCGGATGAACCTTTGACGGAGTCCTTGATCGTCGTTGTTGAAGTCGAAAACCAAGCCTTGAATCAACATGTCATGTGGGCCATCCCTTCGGGCATAACCAAACTGTATTAGAGATAAGCAAGGGTTGTAGGTGATGCCTCCCCTAATGCCAAGTAGAGGGACATTAGGGAATTCCCCACAACGGTCAATGATGATAACATTCTCTTTGGATCGAGAACACTAATGAATATCTGAATGGTTAAGTGTCATTAATCTTTGTGACCACCTCGAACCTTGCTCGTTCTTCAAGACTGATTGGGGAAGATGAGAAATAAACCATCTTTCTACGAGAGGAGTACAACACATAAGAACACCTCTTTTCCTCATTGTACGAGTGCGAAAAGAGTGGAGGATATCCCCAAGCAATGTAGGCACTGGGTTGCGAGACATAAAGATTTTGATAGCACTCACGTCTATGAGTTGGTCAGGATTAGGGAACAAGACCATCCCATAGATGAGAAGAGATACAATCTCCTCAAAAGCTTGCAAGTCCAAAGAGTTCCAACAGCTTTGGGCCTTCTCAGACAAGAACTTTGCCAAGAAGCCTTTGACACTACTTCTAGTTTCCCAATGGGTTGTGACATCAAATGAGTGCAAGTGTAGGGCTTGAGCAATCTCTTCTGGATTTGGATCTCTTTCCGTACCGTTGAAGGGAAGTTGATTGAGAATAGGAATCCTCAAGAGTTGAGAAAATTCTTCCAAAGTGGGCACAAGTTGATAGTCAGGAAATGTGAAGCAATGATGCAAAGGGTCAAAGAACTGGAAGAGAACATTCACCATATCCTCCTCTGTGTTAGAAGTGACTAAGTTGAGTAGACGACCATGTCTCTCAGTGAATGGAGAATTCTCAGGAATCCTTGAAGCTAGCTCCTTGAGTTATGGAGGACCAGGACTTGGATAACTTTGGTAGGATGTATGGAAGGTGTTTGAAGTGTTGAAACAAGAAACGCACGAGCCAAAAATGAAATGGCTAGTATTTTGCAGAAACTGGATATTTGGGCAGAAAAATGAAGTTTTTGTGTTTTTGAGAGCTTCAAATGCCAAGCCTTCTTCTTCTGGCTTGTAATGACTTGATATATTTGTATAGAATGATACAAAGTCCACCCTTCCCTTGCTGTACAAGTTCTGACTTATTTTGCACCTTTTCTTGCATTTGAAGAAAAGTGACAAGACAAATGCAACATGCTTGTACTTGCTTGCTTGTGGGCTGCAGAGAGTTGGTAAACAATGCTTGATATCTGTGGAAATTGCTTGCACCAAAGGGACAACTCCAAGGCTCAAGATTTGTAAAGTTGCAAAAGCTTGCCTTTACGAAAATGGCAATGTGAGCTTTATGCCTAAAATGGAAAAATCCCTTGTACAATGTTCCAAAAGCAAAGATAAAGCCCTTATCCTATGATTTAGCATTTAATTATAGAGTGTATAATGAGTTTAGGACCTGTAATGCAAGGTACAAGCATCTAAGATCAGATTTGCAACTTGACACTTTGTGAAAATGGCATGAACAAAAGTGATAAAATGCCAATTTCTCTTCTTCGATTCTCCATAACCACAAATGATCTTGGAGAGTTCTTGGACATTTTGGAAAGCTTACAACATTCTATACAATACATCTTTGAAATGAATTTTGAGATACCTCTTGGAACTATGAGAAAAATGTCCATGAAGTTGGGTCAAAAACCTGCCTAAATTAGGGCAAATTTTCACTAAGTTATTTAGTTCATGGACCTCTATTCACAAATTCATAACTTGAGATCCAAGCATCTTTTGGGAAAACTTTGTGAAGAAAAGTTGTATATTTCATGGGGGACTACAACTTTAATGTTGGAAGTTTTCTTTGAATCAAATTGCATCTTCGTGAAAAAGTGGTGGAAAGTTGGGAAAAAATAAGAAATTTTCCATACTTAGAAAAAATTCTAGGTTATGAAAATTTTCAAATTAAAATCCTAATTTGCAAAATTGGTTTTCTTGGTAAACAAGTTTCACATTTTGACACATCTTGATGAATTATGACCGTTGATACTTGATTTTGACCAAAAAGTCAAAGTTTGACTTTTTAGTGTACAATTGACTTTTGATCAGTTGACTGCAAAATTCATCTGTCAATCCAATGAACTTGTGATTTTTTGAACTATGTAATTAGGTCAAGATGATGCCATTGAACCCTTGAAATCATGCTTGAACCCAATTGGTCATTGGATAGGTTAAAAATCAGAAATTGTCCTTTCTCAGTCAAAACCCTAATTTTGATCATTTTGCCCTTTTGATGATTTGATCAAATTTCTTGAGGAGTTGTGATCCGAACTTGATAAAATGGTACATATGAGTCTAGAATGTTGTTATGGATCAAAAATTATGAAGTTTGACTGTAAATTTGCCATGGTTGACTTTTTCCCAATACAGCTGATTGTTTAGGTCAACTGTCCAATTGACTGAGCAAAAATGTGATTCAAGGCTTGAAACTTAACATGAGCAATCTTAGGGGTACAAGATGGTGTATGAAAGTCACATGAAGCATTGATGGTCCAAAAATCCTTGTGAAAATTCAAACCCTAATTTCAGGTTATCAGTGCAAGATGATGTCTTGAGCTGACCAAACCCTAATCTTGTCTTGAGCCCAAGAAGTCTTGTGAGGAAAATCTTGATAAATGAGAGGGAAAATTTTAGGGTATAACAACAACTATGTGTAATAATCCCATTGAGTTTCAATTCTGTTATCCTTATGTCTTTGAGCGTCTCATCACTTTGCTACATGTCCGAAGTTGACTAGATTGATTGGCATCGTTTGAGCTTGATAGTTGATACTGAAGTTTGGTTGCAAGGTGATCTAATGTGACATAGTTATATGCTTTAAATCCCTAAATTTTTCCTGGACAACCCTTTCGGGTTTTCAGTCCACCAGGATACCCTTTTTTGCCCAAGCTGCCTTTTCAGGTTTTCGACTTGCCGGGTGTACAAATTATTTTTGTATTTATCCCTAATTTTTACAAGAACCCTTTTGGTTCACCGAGATGCCCTTATTTTTGCCTAGGATAGTCAACCTAGCGGGTCTTTTTTCATGCATAATATCTTTTAACTATGTCCGCATTCACAGGGTGAGGAAGGTCGTCACCATCCATAGTGGTTAGAATCATGGCTCCACCAAAAAATATGCTCTTGATTACAAATGGCCCTTCGTATGTGGGAGTCCATTTGCCCCTGGGATCACCTTGTGGCAGGATGATGCGCTTGATTACTAGATCACCCACTTGATATACTTGACTTCTGACCTTTTTGTTGAATGCCTTGATCATTCGCTTTTGGTACATCTGAGCATGGCAGACAGCAGCAAGCCTTTTCTCATCAATCAGATTTAGTTAGTCAAGTCGATTCTGGATCCAATCATATTCGTTCAAACCCACATACTTCATGATTCTCAAAGAAGGTATCTGGACCTCAATAGGTAGGACAACCTCCATACCATACACCAAAGAGTAAGGTGTTGCCCCCATTGACGTACTTGCTGAGGTGCGGTAACCATGAAGATCAAATGGTAACATCTCATGCCAGTCTTTATATGTCATCGTCATCTTCTATATGATTTTCTTAATGTTCTTGTTAGCATCCTCCACAACGCCATTCATCTTCGACCGGTAAGGGGAAGAATTATGATGCTGGATCTTGAATTGTTTACAGAGTTTGGTGATCATAGTACTATTGAGATTTGTACCATTATATGTGATGATTCTTTCGGGGATACCATACCGACAGATAAGGTTATGCTTGATGAACCGCGCCACAACATTCATGGTAACAGAAGAAAAAAAGGCAGCCTCAACCCACTTCGTGAAGTAATCAATGGCGACCAGGATGAAGCGATGCCCATTGGAAGCGATAGGTCTAATCTCTCCTATCATATCCATGCCCCACATCGCAAATGGCCAGGGAACAGTCAAGACATTCAAGGGAACCAGAGGTACATGTACTTTATCAGCATAGATCTGGCATTTATGACAAGTTTGGGAATGCTGATAACAGTGTGCTTCCATAGTGGACCAGTAGTATCCTGCCCGTAGGATCTTTTTAGCCATGGTGTGTCCACTAGAATGGGTGCCAAAGGTACCTTCGAGTAAATCTTCCATAATCCTCTTTGCTTCGCTCTTGTCTACACACAGAAGTAAAGTAGAATCATGGTTGCGCTCGTAGAGGGTTCCATTACTGAGGAAGAACTTTGCGGAGAACCTTCTTAGAAATTTCTTATCATTGACAGATTCCCCCTCAGGATATTCTTGAGCCTCGAGATACCTTTTCACTTCATAGAACCAAGGTCTATCCGTTACCTCTCCAGTATCGATCTTGCAACAGTAAGCTGGTTCATCTAATCTCTCAATAGTGATCTGAGGAGCTTCGTTGTCCCATCTAACCTTGAACATGGATGACATGGTAGCTAGCGCGTCCGCTAACTGATTCTCCTCTCGTGGAAAATGTTCAAAGGTGACTTCTTTAAAGTGTAGGAGCAGCGCCAACATATTTTCTTTGTAAGGGATGAGATTAAGGTGATTTATGTCCCACTCTCCTTTGATTTGACTTATTACCAAGGCCGAATCTCCGAAAACACTCAAGAACTTGATCCTCAGGTCAATAGCAACTTTGAGACTCATGATGCATGCTTCATACTTAGCCATATTGTTGGTACAGTTGAAACATAGTATTACGGTGAAAGGAGTATGACATCCCTCGGGAGATATTATTACAACACCGATACCATTGCCAAGTGCGTTGGAAGCTCCATCAAAAACCATAGTCCATCGGGATCCTTTCTCAGGTCCTTCATCGGTCCAGGTTCTTCATAATCAGTGACTAACATAATATTCTCATATGGGAATTCAAAGTTCATGGGTTGGTAGTCATCCACAGCCTGATGAGCCAAATGATCGGCTAATACACTTCCCTTTATTGCTTTTTGGGTCGTGTATTAAATGTCGTATTCGGTCAGGATCATTTGCCATCTCGCTATTCTTCCGGGGAGAGTGGGCTTCTCGAAGATGTACTTGATCAGATCCATTTTAGATATCAACAAGGTAGTGTGAGTTAGCATATACTGTCTTAGTCGGCGAGCAGCCCATGCCAAAGTGCAGCAAGTTTTCTCGAGTAGTGAGTATCTTCTTTCACAGTCGGTAAACTTTTTGCTAAGGTAGTATACTGCATGCTCTTTTCGACCGGACTCGTCATGCTGCCCCAACACATACCCCATTGAATTATCTAACACTGTTAGGTACATTATCAAAGGTCTTCCTTCAATTGGAGGCATTAGAATTGGAGGCTCTTGAAGGTATTCCTTGATTCTATCGAAGGCAGTATGGAATTCGTCATTCCACTTTACTACTTGATCTTTCTTCAAGAGTTTGAAGATTGGCTCACAAGTAGCAGTTAGATGGGAAATGAGCCTGGCAATGTAATTTAGGCATCCCAATAAACCTCTAACCTCCTTCTCAGTGCGGGGAGCTGACATCTCTTGTATAACTTTAACCTTTGCAGGGTCCACTTGAATACCCTTGTCACTGACAATGAAACCTAAGAGTTTACCAGACCTTACCCCAAAGGTGCACTTATTCGGATTTAGCCTCAACTTGTATGTCTTTAACTTATCAAACATCTTTTCCAGGTGATCAAGATGCTCTTCTTCAGTTTGAGACCTGGCTATCATGTCATCAACATAGACCTCTTTCTCATGGTGAATCATGTCATGGAACAAAGCCACCATGGCTCGCTGATAGGTTGCCCCAACATTCTTCAATCCCAATGGCATCACTTTGTAATAAAAAGTGCCCCATTATATAACGAAGGTTGTCTTTTCCATATCTTCGGGAGCCATTTTGAACTGATTGTAGCCATAGAAACCGTCCATGAAGGAAAAGATCTTATGCTATGCGGTGTTTTCAACCAGAACGTCAATATGGGGAAGCGGGAAGTCATCCTTAGGGATTTCCCTGTTCAAATCTCTTTAGTCCACACACATCCGTACTTTGCCCTCCTTTTTAGGCATCGGGACTATGTTAGCAACCCATTATGGATAAGAGGTGACAACTAAGAACCCAGCGTTGAACTGTTTTATAACTTCTGCTTTGATCTTATCTGACATTTCAGGACGCATACGACGGACCTTCTGCTTTACTGGAGGGCAGTCTTCTTTAGTTGGAAGACGATGAACCACAATATCAGTGTCTAGCCCTGGCATGTCTTCATATGACCAAGCAAAGATCTCAACATAATCGTGCAACATCTGTATCAACCTTTGTTTGACACTAAGCTCCAAATTTGTACCTATCTTGACTTCTTTTATATCCTCTTATGTACCCAAGTTCACTGTCTCAACTGGCTCTTCATGAGGCTGTATATCCCTTTTTTCCTGTTGTAACAGTCTGGCAAGTTCTCCTGGTACCTCACAATCTTCCTCACCTTCGTCTTCAGCTTGGTTGATCGGATTTTCAAATTCATAATGAGCAGTAGCAGAACTGTTATCAATGGGATCATTTGGATACGTGAGTGTGTGTAAGAGCATAGCTGTATAGACAGAATAAAAGAAAAGAAAGACAGAGAGCGCAAAATTTGTATGCAAACGTCCAATGCTTTATTGATGTCATATGAAAATGAAACATGATAACCCTCACAAATAGAACCAGTGTGCCCCGGGTAAGACACATGGCTATAGAGTTTATATTGTTTTTAAATTACATATCCGAAAAATCAGAAAGACAATTACTCCTGAACAAAAGTAATCGGTACAAAGTCCTTGGCAGTCCAGTTACTGAGTCCGCCGTTGGTAGTCGGGAAGATCCATCTATCAATGTCGGAATCACCATCACTGTTTTCAGCGCATTGGCCCTAGGATTGCTGATGCGTAGGGGAGGTCCTCCAGCCCGAGCGTGACGAACAACCTTTTGAGCACTTGTAGTAAAACCCAAACTAGATTTTTCAGACTTGTAATGAATAACCGGGAGCTGACCCCAAATGGTAGACCCACCTTCTTCAACCACTGCTCGTGCATCCTTGAGAGAATCCATCTTCGAGGGAGATTTGGTGACCTTTGGAGGACTCTCGGTAGTTTTTGCTGTAGCCATAATCTAAGGTACTTCTTCAAAGTTCTGGCAAGGGGTCTCAATAAACTTTCCATCCATTTCCACGTACCTGAAGGAGTTCAAGTGACTGATCATATACTCCTCTTCAGCATGCACAGTGACAATATTTCCTCTTACTGGGTACTTCAACATTTGGTGGAGGGTAGAAGTAACAACCCCATCCCCATGTATCCAAGGGCATCCCAATAAGCAAGAATATGATGGTTTGATATCCATTACGTAGAAAGTGGAGTCGAAGGTCTGGGAACCAACTTTGATAGGGACATCCACTTCCCCGTGCACCATCCAATTCGAACCATCAAAAGCTCTCACTACTATATTGCTAGGCTTCAAGGTCAAGCCTTCGCAGTCCAATCTGTCCAGAGCGTTTTTAGGTAGCACATTCAACGAGGAACCAGTATCTACCAGAACATGGGCCAGATTCGTGCCCCTACATTCAACGGAAACATGAAGAGCATCGTTATGTTTCCTCCCCTTTGGTGTCAGATCCGCGTCAGAAAAACCCAAACCATTATCAGCAGTCAGACTAGCCACACAATCTTCAAACTAATCAGCAGATGTCTCTTCTGGTATGTGAGCCGTCTTCAGAAACTTAACCAAAGCCTTCGCATGGACCTCAGAACATAATAACAAAGCCAACATAGAAATTTTGGATGGGGTCTGTCCCAGCTGCTCGACCATGTTGTAGTCGCTCTTCTTTATTATCTTCAAAATTTCTTCCATTTCTTTTTTGGAAGATTCTGGTATGGTTACTGAATTGGCCTTTGTCAGGACAGGCTCAATCAATATGTCTTTGCCTCGAGTCTCGACCGACTCGGTGATGGGAGGGTCAACAGGAGTGATTACTAGAATTGCAGTAGTAGTCTTAGGTGGAACCACAGTAGGAATGATCACGGGTCCGGTAACAGTCTTCGGGGGAGAAATTTCAGGGGAGAACATTCTTCCACTTCTTGTTATTTTACTGGTTCCGGCAATATTGACGATGTCGAAATCAACATTTTCAGCAATCTTGTCTTCAATGGCTAGCATGTCATGCTTTACGTCGTGGTAATAGACATCGGCCCCATAGTTCCAAGGAACAACTTTGTCCGAGGAGTATGGGATTGGTCCTGGCATGGTTATGATCAACAGAGTCACCTTCAGAATTAATGTAATCCTGACGGGTCTCTTAGCAGAGGCCATGGGAGGATTGGCGGAAATGGTTAGGATAACAACGTCTTTACAAGAAACAGTCGAAACAGGGGTCTTCTCAAACAGAACCTCTTTGTCATCCATCAGGCGCTAAACACCTGTCTTCAACAAAGGGCAACCAGTCGGTAGAAATGAACAAAGGTGGCAACCTTCATCACTTCTCGGAAATAAACCGGCCTTCAGCAAATTCCCTTTGATAGTCATGAGTGGGGTCACCAATCTTCCACAGAAGTTACAACTACATCTTCTTCAACGGCATTAACACCCTGACCATGTTTCGGCATAGGAGCATTGATAACATTGGTAGTCTCTAGGGGATCAAATTCAATCTCCTTAGCATCAATCAGATCCTATACTTTGTTCTATAAAGCCCAGCAGTCATTGGTAAAATGGCCTGGACTTTCCGAATGGTAAGCAGAACGAGCATTCGGTTGATAGTAGGGAGAGGTGGTGTTAGGATTCTTCAGAGCTTCCCTCAGAGTAACCAGATTGGACTTTAGCAAATGAGGTAAAACCTGAGACATCGTCATATTGATCTGAGTGAACTGTCTAGCTGGTCTTTCTGCTCTTGGCTGATTGTTTCTTTGTGAGCAGGTGCAGGTTTGGGAATCATAACAGCTCTTACCGCCATACGGTGCTCGGTTCAATTCTGATTTTATAGACGACACTGACTTCCTTTTTACCTGCAAACATCTTCCTTGCAACACTAGAAGAGGCACCCTTCTGAATTTTTCCACTTTGAATTCCAGCTTATACTCTTTCTCCTAATAAGATCAGTTCAGTAAAACCCGCCGATGAACTTCCAATCAGATGGTTGAAGAATGGCCCAGTCAAATTTCCCAGAAACATATTCATGAGCTCCCTGTCAGCCAAGGGAGGTTGAACTCTTCCAGCCAAATCTCTCCACTTCTGAGAATAATCCTTGAAACCTTCTTTCGAACCCATAGACAGATTTTGGAGTCGTGTACGGGTGGGAGCGAGGTCTGCATTATATTGATATTGCTTATAAAGTGCAGCAACAAGGTCTTCCCAGGTACGAACATTGGCTCTTTCCAACTGATAGAACCAATCCAGTTGTGTTCCAGACAGACTGTCTTGGAAGAAGTGAACCCACAAGTCTTTGTCAGCAGTATGAGGTTGTATCTTCCTCACATAGGAATGGAGATTCATTTTAGGACAAGAGACCCCATCATACTTAGAACACATCGGTGCCTTAAATTTTGGGGGGATGACAACCCCGGAGACCAGACCCAACTCTTCAAAATCCAGCCCAAGAACCTTTTGGATTTCTATAGCACTCAGACGCTCTTCTAACTACTTATACTTTTCATCAGCCGGAGGGTACTGCTCCTCATTATAATCAATTTCATTGTCAGACTCTTTAGGACTAGGGTCCTCTTCTCTGGCTTTACCCTCTTGATTCTCTCCCTCTTTAGATGAAAAAGCTAAATCAACAACCCGTCATGGCGGCCCTCTGAACCTTCTGCTCATATGTGTCACACCGGCTGTCCTCTTGGTCTTCTTAGTGTTCTTCTTAACAATCAGATCCTTCAGCTCTTCCTGTCCTTTGGCCAGAGCCACAATCATTTGCTGGAACTGCGTGTTCTGAGTCTGAAGATCTTTCACAGTTTGTTCAAGAGCCATTGTTGAAATAAACAGCGGAGGAGATGAGAAACCTTTTGTAGGAAAATTAGACTCAAAATTTTCTAAATTAGGGTTTTGTAGGAAAAGTCAACTCAACTTTGACCAAGCATAACTTTCATCTCCCAAGTTCAAAATATGCACTCACAAGAAGTTATGAATTTGGACATTATAGGTCATTTTGGAAAGTCAACAAAAACACCTTTTGGGTCAAAGCTTCTTACATGAACATGGAAGATCCAATTGATATGAAACAAAAGAGGTATCTTAGGGGACATCCTAAGCTTTCTAAAAAGTCCAAGAACACCTTCATATGGTTAAAATTGAGAGAGATATGCATTGTCAAAGTTGGACAATTTTTGAAAAAATGCATGAAGCAAATATTGACCAAACTTGGATTTTTTCCAAATGGGCCTATCTTTTCAAGTTTGAAACTCATTCTTAACATGGTCCACGACCTCTAAGCCCACCCATACATTTTTCTACTATTTATGCTATTTATTTTGATATTTTATTCATTAAAATTCAGAATTAAATAAATAAATAATAGAAATAATGTAAATTTTGATGTGAATCCATTTTGGGAAAGTTTTATGCTGATTTATGTCAATTGATTTTGTGCAATAACCTTTCAAATATGTCCAGGTTCATCCACATGTGAAAATGGCATAAAATCATCAAATATGGCATTTTTTTCAAATCTTGATCATGGTCTTAAAGCACAACATTATGAGGGAGATTCTTTCCATACTTTCTTGTATCCTCATTCTCCTCTATAAATATATAGCCATACAACTTTAAAGGGACGAAAATCCTCTCTAAAAATCTCTCAAAAAGCTCTTCAAAAAGCTCTCTAAAAGCTCTTCAAAAAGCTCTCCAGAAATCAAAGAATTGGTGCAAGTCATATCTCGAGGTTCCGGTCTCTCTCAATTGACATCAAGCCTCAAACCATCCTCTTTAAGTCCTCAAGAGTCTTACAAGGCCCAAGAGCAATCCATCACACGCCTAGCACGCCCCCCATTTGACAATACCGGTTTGGTAAAATTTTAAACTTTGAATCTCTAATTTTAATCACATTTTATGGTATGCTAACGTTTGTTTGAGTTTATATAGAATAGTTATGGATGGTTGAATCATAGGTTCCACGCAAGAATAAAAAAAACAACATAGTTAGAGCATGAAGCTTTCGAATATTCGGGCCTAGGGATTTATGATGATTGCTCCCCTTGTTTACTTTTGCTACTAGGCCCATCTTTATTTTCATGTTTTATTCGTTTTATTTATTTCTTTTAATCCCTTTTATTTTCTATCAATAAACAAATATAAAAATCACATAAAAATAGATTTAGGATTTTTTCTTAATTAAATTTTAATTTTAGGTAAAACTTTAATTTCTTTTTGTAAATAACTTAAAAATAATTAGAATAAATATGTTTTATTACTAACTTAATTATATTTTATTTTTTCCTAAAATAACCAAAGAAACCAAAATAGGTCATGTAATTATTTTTATTAATTAATTTAATTAACTAACTAATTGCATATTTAATTTAGAACTTATTTCTTTTATTAAAAACAACAAAAAAACAATTTTTCTTTTAATTAGGTTAGAAGGGTCAAAACCTTAAATTCTTGTCGATCTTAATTCTTCTCGTGCACTTTATTTTTATTATTTAACATATTGATGTAATTGCCTATAGTTTATAATAGTTTAATTAGGACGTTTATTTACATTTATCGCTTTATTTTCAAAGGCTTTGTTTTTTGCTATGTAAATACCCGAATCCTTGTAATAGCGTAGTTTAAATTCCGCACTTTCAATTCCGCAAATTATTAACTGTTAGATGTATGATATAGGGATGCATGACAAGAATGTATGATTAATTTTAAAACAGTTAGATCACCCTAAATGTGCAAAGATAAATAAACTGAAATTGAATCATTCACACATGCGCACTCCTAGGGTACACTCCCACTTGGTTGCCTTTGGTAAATGGTCATTGAGTATAGGATGCTTTAGTGGTCGTCCTTTTGTCTAAACAATGATCAAAGTCCCGATTCGGAATGGTTGCCTCGGAATTGTTGCCTCGAATAATTGATATAAGACATTAGGGTTATTACTAAGACGTCTTAACATTGCTTTAGTGGTCGTGCGTCCCTTTCGAATTGACCCTCAAACTCCAACAACGATGCTACCTACTCACTAATAGTGGGATAGCGTTGTCTAAAGGAAACGAATACAGAACGATTATTTTTTCGAGTAGGTAGATTAGTTCTTAAGTACTTGCTCATTCCAAACAAATTTTTCACACTTACACTCCTTTATAAACAAAGTTTTCAAAAACACTTCATTACACTCTTGAAGACAAAAGCAAGAGTTAAATCGAAGTCAAAACAAAAACTTTTCAAAGCGCACAAACACAAAGAAAACAATTTTGAAAATGTTGAGCAAGTACCTAAGAGCCCGTAGATAACTACGGATAGCAAGGGTGCTAATACCTTCCCTTTCTATAAATCTACCCCCCGTACTCAGAAATATCTCGAAAAATGAATTTTTCTGTGCTTTTTTCCTTTCCTTGTTGGATAAAATAAAAGACGGTGGCGACTCTTGCTTACCGTGATATTTTGCAAACACAAACACAAAACACAAACCAGCAAATTCCTTAAACAAATAGGGAAACATGTCCCGGTTCTGGCCACTGTATCATAGAACTGGCGACTCTGCTGGGGAATTAATAAGTGTGGTGTACCCTAGGAATAGTTCATCATATTGTTTTCAATTGTTTGATTTGTTTGCTTTATTTCGTGGGCTTTGTATCAGAGTTACTATAGATCCTAACCCGGATCTGGGGGATACCTTTTAGGTAAGTAGCAATAGACTGTGAGGGAACTGTACGACATAGACTGATACGGTTGAAGTAGTAGCTACGTTGGTGTGACGCATTAGTTGGTACCGATATCCCTTGTGGAGGAACAAGGAGAGTGTGGGGCTGCTAATGGGTCATTAAGCATCAACTGACCTTAGAACCTATAATTTACCAACTTGGCCATAGAAAAGTAGCAGTATGCTACACTCATTGAGACCATACTCTCGCGATGATTCTGGCTGCAAGAAAAGGTTGCTAAACTGGAATTATGACCGATCGAGGATGGTCAGTGATATTGAGAACCTCTAGAACCTGATTACTATTACTAGGACAGGTTGAACCAACTAAACTGAAAGAGGGTAATACCTAAACTCCATGCCAACCTGAAATTTAAAGGGCTATTGTGTGACTTGTGTGCTTTCAACTTGAACTACTTGCACATGTTTGTTATCTAACAACTTGAGTTCCTTGCAGGTTTTGTTTACAGTCCTTATCCAATACCTTGGATTTCTTGCCGAATTTACTTGTTTACATTACCTTGTACTTTTGCTTAAACGCATAACATACACATCATAACATCATGCCTTAACATTTCCTTAACCATTTCAAGGATCTCAAAGGTTTGTGATGCAGGTTATGGCAAATCAAACGCCTAGCAAGGGGCAAAGGGGATTTATTTTCCTCTAGCCAATGTCATCTAGAGATTAAAACACGATAATTTGAGTCGGTGGCTATGACCCACTCGATATGGTGAGCTTGACTCTTGAAGAAGGACTCTCAATAAACACGAAGTTTCTTCAATCAAAGCTGCAAAATTCAAATTCTAATAGTTTCTTGTTTACCCTGCGAGATCCTTGAAAACATTGCATACATATATCATACATATCATTGCATAACAGGTCTCCCAGTACAGGTCTCTCATGTTCTCGCTGTTTATTTCAGCAATGACTCTCCAACAAGACACCAGAGATCTTCAAGAAACTCAGTTCAGGGAAATATTCCTAAACCTATCCAAGGGGAAGGAAGAGTTGAAAACACTCCTCGTTGGGGACTTGGTCAAGAAAAGTCCTGAAGACAATAAGGACGAACGGCTAGAACAACTGCAAGCTGAGGTAGATGTAATAAGAACCCAAATGCTGGGGAAGACGACCCTTATCCAAAGCTTAGCCCGGGAATAAGAAGAGCTGAGAATCATTATCAACCAGCTTCATCAAGACAGATACAACAGTATGAAGCAAACAGTCGAGGCCAGGGACCAAGTCATTTATCAGCCTCCCAAAAGATAAGGGTTTTGTTTGGTGAAGGATGGACCTATCCAAGTTGCTACTACATCACGGGTCCAACAACAACCTCACCAAAAGCAACGGGTTAATCAGAGTAAGCCAGATACGCCCAAAAGGCAGTTCACCGAGCTCAACATGCCACTGTCTCAAGCTTTACAACACCTATTGATATTGAATCTGGTGACGTTAAGGGACCCTCATCAGAATCCCCACATAGCCTCCCCAAACTACAATCCTGATGCAAGGTATGCATACCATTCCAACAGCCCGGGGAATGATACTGATGACTGCTGGGCATTGAAAACAAAATTCAAGACCTGATCGATAAATGAGCATTGGAATTCACACAAGATGGTCAACTGGAATGTTTTTGTCAATCCACCAAGGCTCACCATTTGAAGTGACAAGTCCTGAGACGAGAAGACTTTTTGTTCATTAGAATTTTCAATTTGTAATTTTCTTTTGATTGTTCAAACATTTAGTCATGTTAAAACTTTATTACTTTATCAATGCATTGCATATGTCTGTTTTGAATCAATCCATTCGTATTCACTATATTCAAATTGCTTTCATTTTTGTGATGTTAATCTCTCGATTAAAAAACTCTAAGCCTTTAGAGGGAGGATGACGAAAATGATATCAAAATCTCTACAATATGCTTTTGAACAGACCCCGCTGACGATGTACATGCGTTGTTTCAAATCCTAAATAGTGGAGTTATAAGGAAGATAATCCCTCGTCAACCCCTTTGAGCCAAAGAAGTTGGAGTTTCTTCTTTTCACGCAAATTAAAAAAAAAACCTTAATCACAACCTAGGGGCAGGGTAGTTTTCTCAGTTAATTCGGGTGCACAATTAATGGCATCAAAGAGGTCCTTCCAAAACAAAAGACGGTGATGGTTCCATATAATCGTCAAGACAGACAGTCATTATCTCTCGAAATAAAAGCCCATTAAGTTAAAATCTATGAAGGAGACTTAAGAAAAACGGGGGCATCCCGCTGACTGTAATCACAAAAGAAACAGTTCAGGCAAAAGACAGGGATAATAAAATAAAAAAGAAAGAGATCCTACAAACTCTCAACAAAAATGACTGCCTGTTCAAAATAAATTGTCAGTATCTGAACCGTCGCTGGAATATCAGAGCAAAGACTCAAACAGGATCTAAATACACAATTAGCTGAGTTTAGGATCGAAGAACATCACGAAGAATGGGTGGGTACAAATAAAATTTGAGCCTTTATCCTTTGTTTCTTGAATCGTGAACAAGACCACGTTATAACCCTTAAAAGTCCTAGCCGAGGCACGGGTTAGTTTGAAAGCATATTGTTACAAAAGGTATCCTGACTTCTGTAGGGCTTGCTGTAAATCCTGAGTTGACATCACATTTACAAAAATTTGCTTGTTTTATTGAAAACTGCATTTTCAAAGAACTTCAAAACAGACATAAGCTTTGCATTCTTAAAATAACATTGTTTGCATATGACTATTTGTTCAACAACAGAGAAATTCGCACGACGAATATCTAGTGAACAAAAACCTTTTCAATAAAAAGGGTCACCTCAAGTGGAAAATACACTTCCAACCAAGGGGCACGACATGAGCAGTGTCTATCATCTGGGGCAGTCAAGTCAAGATTCGAGGAGTCTTTCAAAGATGCCAAATAGCCAGGGGCAAATCTCCATTTGAATCACTTGGGGCATTGGACATGAATTCCAGCAACGAATCTTGTATGATCAAACGAACATCTTCTGGTAGTATGGCAACACAACACTACCGACAATGACAACTCCCTACACCCTGAGAGCGTGGACATAGTCAGAAAATACTGTGCATGAACAAAGACCCGCTAGGTTGACAGGCCTAGGCAAAAATAAGGGCATCCCGACGAACCAAAAGGGTTCGGGCAAAAATTAGGGATAAAAACAAAAAAGATTTATACACCCGGCAAGTTGAAAACCTGAAAAGGCGGCATGGGCAAGAAAGGGTATCCCGGTGGACTGGAAATATGAAAAGACAATCCAAGCAAAAGTTAGGGATTAAAGCGTACGACTATGTCCCGTCATCTCGTCACTTGCCTACCAGAAGAAGATTTTTCATTTCAATCGGCAATTACCAAGCACCTCATAGGTTGGAATAATACTCGATCCACAAGGCCTCCGCAGGAACCTTCTTCCGCAGATACTGGGGCAGAAAAGTCTCTATGCAAAGTCATTATCATATCCTTATCCCGCGTCCCAGTAACATCTACACTCCCAGCAGAGTAAGAAAAGGACAGTGGTGTTAATTCTCCCCAACTGAGGCTCGCAACCACGAATGGGTCGGTAAGATTCTCCCCAAGCAGAGTTTATCTATCACCAGCACTGGAAGATTATCCCCAGTGGAGTCTGGAAGATTATCCCCAGTAGAGTCTAAAAGATTATCCCCAGCGAAGTCGCCATTGGAAAATCATCCCCAGTGGAGTTCATTCCTTTCACAGACAGAAATTCAATCCCCAACAGGGTTCACAGTCACCAGAAACATTAATTCATCCCCAACTGAGTTTTATTTCTCCAAATAAACAGATCTTCTAGCAGAGTATATACTCCCCACAGAGTCATTTCCTCGTCAGTCCATTCCCCAGCGGATTTATTCTCTCCTGCAAGATTATTCTCCCAATCATCTTCGGTCGTTATCTCCAGCGAGCGAAACTCTTTATTCTCCAACAACAATCAGGGTTTTATTTTCCCAAACTCGGACGTACCATAATAGCATTTCATGTTCATATATCATGACGTGCGCATACATATTGCATACAACATAATTTCATTTATTTTAAGAACATCATCATACAATGCATGTCATGCATCATATACGATTAATCATGTACCTTTTCAGGAAAGATGGTTATCATCAACAACTTCCAGCAAGTTCAAGATTAACTCCGGAAACTAAAGAGAGTAATTATCTGCACGATCAAATGCAGCTTTACATGGGTTCGTCACGAAGAAATCTTACACGGGTTTCTCCTAAATGCAGCTTCACACGGGTTTATCCTGAAAAATCTTACACGAGTCCTTTCTCATATATTTCTAAATAAATTTTTACACGAACTTATCACAAATTAACCTTACCCAGGTTCCTCCTGAAGTTTTACACGAACTTATCACAAAGTAACCTTACCCAGGTTCCTCCTGAAGTTTTACACAAACTTATCTCAAAGTAACCTTACCCCGGTTCATTCTGAAGTTTTACATGAACTTATCACAAAGTAACCTTTCCCAGGTTCCTCCTGAAGTTTTACACAAACGTATCCCGAAGTAACCTTACCCAGGTTCCTCCGTACAATTTCCCGATGTAGTTTCACCCAGACTCATCCTGAAGCAACCTTACCCAGGTTCCTCCTTACATTTTGCCGATGTAGTTTCACCCAGACTCATCCTGAAGCAACCTTACCCAGGTTCCTCCTTACAATTTCCCGATGTAGTTTTACCCAGACTCATCCTGAAGAAAACTTACCCAGGTTCCTCCTTACAATTTCCCGATGTAGTTTTACCCAAACTCCTCGCAAAGCAACCTTACCTAGGTTTCTTCCCGGTTCAGATGCATTTTTACCTAAACTCCTCATGAAGCAGCCTTACCTAGGTTTCTTCCCGATTCAGATGTAGTTTCACCTAAACCCATCATGGAGCAACTTTACCTAGGTTCATTCTCTTTCCTGATGTAGTTTCACCTAGACTCATCCTGAAGCAACCTTACCTAGGTTCCTCCTCAGTCCCGATGCAGTTCTACCCAAACTCTTCACAAAGCAACCTTACCCAGGTTCCTTCTCGGTTCAGATGCAGTTTTACCCAAACTCCTCACAAAGGTTCCTTCTCGGTTCAGATGCAGTTTTACCCATACTCCTCACAAAGCAACTTTACCCAGGTTCCTTCTCGGTTCAGACAGTGTTATCCAAACTCCTCACGAAGCAACCTTACCCAGGTTCCTTCTCATAACCCTACTATCCAGGTTTCTTTTCCCTTATCTCCAAAAATCAGTCCACAACACTGTAAGACCCAGACCTATCAAACACGACCGGTTTCACCTTTCCCTAGTAGGTCGTGATGTAGCTTGTACACAACTAGATACGCAGTTCACTTCCGCTTCCTCAAGCCGGAGTTAATTCCTCAGTTGAATAACGGATGACTGAAGTTCCTAAATGTCAGCAGAGATGATTCCTCAGTTGAATAACAGATGACTGAAGTTCCTAAATGTCAACAGAGATGTTTTCCTCAATTGAATAACGGATGACTGAAGTTCCTAAATGTCAGCAGAGATGATTCCTCAGTTGAAAAATGGATGACTGAAGTTCCTAAATGTCAACAAAGATGATTCCTCAGTTGAATAACTGATGACTGAAGTTCCTAAATGTCAGCATATATGATTCCTCAGTTGAACAACAGATGACTGAAGTTCCTAAATGTCAGCAGAGATGATTCCTCAATTGAACAACAGATGACTGAAGTTCCTAAATGTCAGCAGAGATGATTCCTCAGTTGAACAACGGATGACTGAAGTTCCTAAATGTCAGCAGAGATGATTCCTCAGTAGAATACGAACGAAAAAAGTTCCTAAAATTCAATAGAGATGTTTCCTCATTGGAATACGGACGACCGAAGCTCCTAAAATTCTACTTCTCTCAACAAAGATCAGCCCTCCCCAGCGGAATCTTCCTCAACGACAGGTATACAAACTCTCGCTAAGGAATCTCTTATGCGATCGACACTCCTTCAGATGGCATCTTTAAGCCCATCCCCTCGTCAACAATTTCCAAATGGCATCTGTAAGCCCATTCCCGACATCATAAGACAATTACCACTTCATGCGAGTTTAAATTTCTGGGCACTCTAGTGTTCAATCCTCTTCCACCTTCGGATCACGAAAGGCACGAAAGCCAATCTAAATCTTTAGGTTTAAGAAGATTGAATAGGGGAAGCTGTTGTACCCCAAAATTTTCCCTCCCATATTTCTCAAAAACATTTCAAGAAAGATCCCCAAGTTGAACAAGGTAGTCCAAGGGTTGGCCAGACAAGCTCTCTCCTAAGGCAGTCTACCTCAAATTAGGGTTTCATGTTGCATCAAGATAGTTGAGTCCAAGGGACCCCAAATGCTCAACATTGTCCTAATATATTCTCAATATCATCCATGTCAAGTTTCAAGCCTTGCAGAGGAAGTTTGCTCAGTCAATTGCTCAAAGGCCTGCAAATCGACTATGCTATGGCAAAAGTCAACTTTGGCCCACATACAGTCAAACTTCAAGATTTTTGGTCAACATCCTCATTTTGAATTATATTTCATCATTTGATCAAGGGTTGATCATGATTCATCAAGGATTGCTCATAATTCATCAAGACTCAAAAGTTGCTAAATTAGGGTTTTGTAGGAAAAGTCAACTCAACTTTGACCAAGCATAACTTTCTCATAATTTATGAGAAATGACCCATACAAAGCTCATTTTGAAGAGGACGCAATTCCCTACTATCCATCTTCATCTCCCAAGTTCAAAATATGCACTCACAAGAAGTTATGAATTTGGACATTATAGGTCATTTTGGAAAGTCAACAAAAACACCTTTTGGGTCAAAGCTTTTTACATGAACATGGAAGATCCAATTGAGATGAAACTAAAGAGGTCTCTTAGGGGATATCCTAAGATTTATAAAAAGTCCAAGAACACCCTCATTAGGTTAAAATTGAGAGAGATATGCATTGTCAAAGTTGGACAATTTTTGAAAAAATGCATGAAGCAAATATTGACCAAACTTGGATTTTTTCCAAATGGGCCTATATTTTCAAGTTTGAAACTCATTACTAACATGGTCCACGACCTCTAAGCCCACCCATACATTTTTCTACTATATATGCTATTTATTTTGATATTTTATTCATTAAAATTCAGAATTAAATAATAAATAATAGAAATAATGTAAATTTTGATGTAAATCCATTTTGGGGTAGTTTTATGCTGGTTTATGTCAATTGATTTCGTGCAATAACCTTTCAAATATTTCCAGGTTCATCCACATGTGAAAATGGCATAAAACATCAAATATGACATTTTTTTCAAATCTTAATCATGGTCTTAAAGCACAACATTATGAGGGAGATTCTTTCCATGCTTTCTTGTCTCCTCATTCTCCTCTATAAATATAGAGCCATACAAGCTTGAAAGGGATGAAAATCCTCTCTAAAAAGCTCTTCAAAAAGCTCTCCAGAAATCAAAAAATTGGTGCAAGTCATATCTCGAGGTTCCGATCTCTCTCAATTGACATCAAGCCTCAAACCATCCTCTTTAAGTCCTCGAGAGTCTTACAAGGCCCAAGAGCAATCCATCACACGCCTAGCACGCCCCCCATTTGGCAACACCGGTTTGGTAAAATTTTAAACTTTGATTCTCTAATTTTAATCACATTTTATGGTATGCTAACGTTTGTTTGAGATTATATAGAATAGTTATGGATGGTTGAATCATAGGTTCCACGCAAGAATAAAAAACACACCATAGTTAGAGCATGAAGATTTCGAAGATTCGGGCCTAGGGATTTCTGATGATTGCACCCCCTGTTTACTTTTGCTACTAGGCCCATCTTTATTTTCATGTTTTATTCGTTTTATTTATTTCTTTTAATCCCTTTTATTTTCTATCAATAAACAAATATAAAAATCACACAAAAATAGATTTAGGATTTTTTCTTAATTAAATTTTAATTTTAGGTAAAACTTTAATTTCTTTTTGTAAATAACTTAAAAATAATTAGAATAAATAGGTTTTATTACTAACTTAATTATATTTTATTTTTTCCTAAAATAACCAAACAAACCAAAATAGGTCATGTAATTATTTTTATTAATTAATTTAATTAACTAATTAATTGCATATTTAATTTAGAAAACTTATTTCTTTTATTAAAAACAACAAAAAAACAATTTTTCTTTTAATTAGGTTAGAAGGGTCAAAACCTTAAATTCTCGTCGATCTTAATTCTTCTGGCGCACTTTATTTTTATTATTTACCATATTGATGTAACTGCCTACAGTTTGTAATAGTTTAATTAGGACGTTTATTTACATTTATCGCTTTATTTTCAAAGGGTTTGTTTTTGGCTATGTAAATACCCGAAGCCTTGTAATAGCGTAGTTTAAATTCCGCACTTTAAATTCCATAAATTATTAACTGTTAGATGTATGATATAGGGATGCATGACAAGAATGTATGATTAATTTTAAAACAGTTAGATCACCCTAAATGTGCAAAGATAAATAAACTGAAATTGAATCATTCGCACATGTGCACTCCTAGGGTACACTCCCACTTGGTTGCCTTCGGTAAATGGTCATTGAGTATAGGATGCTTTAGTGGTCGTTCTTTTGTCTAAACAATGATCAAAGTCCCGATTCGGAAAAGTTGCCTCTGAATGGTTGCCTCGGAATTGTTGCCTCGAATAATTGATCTAAGACATTAGGGTTATTACTAAGACGTCCTAACATTGCTTTAGTGACCGTGCGTCCCTTTCAAATTGACCCTCAAACTCCAACGACGGTGCTACCTACTCACTAATAGTGGGATAGCGTTGTCTAAAGGAAATGAATACAGAACAATTATTTTTTCGAGTAGGTAGATTAGTTCTTAAGTACTTGCTCATTCCAAACAAATTTTTCACACTTACACTCCTTTATAAACAAAGTTTTCAAAAACACTTCATTACACTCTTGAAGACAGAAGCAAGAGTTAAATCGAAGTCAAAACAAAAAATTTTCAAAGCGCACAAACACAAAGAAAACAATTTTGAAAATGATGAGCAAGTACCTAAGAGCCCGTAGATAACTACGGATAGCAAGGGTGCTAATACCTTCCCTTTCTATAAATCTACCCCCCGTACTCATAAATATCTCGAAAAAGGAATTTTTCTGTGCTTTTTTCCTTTCCTTATTGGATAAAATAAAAGACGGTGGCGACTCTTGCTTACCGCAACATTTTGCGAACACAAACGCAAAACGCAAACCAACAAATTCCTTAAATAAATAGGGAAACACGTCCCGCTTCTGGCCACCGTATCACACATAGTTGAAGGCGATTCCTTGAATAAGTGTATCATGAGGACCATCCCTTCTCGTATAACAAAACTGTCATAATGCTAAGCAAGGGTTATGAGTGATTCCCCCCTAATTCCTAAGAGAGGGACATTAGGGAATTCACCATAGTGATCGATGATAGTAACATCTTATGAGAACCGTGAACACCAATGAATGTCTGAATGCGTAAGGGACATCAGTCGATGAGACCATCTTTTATCCTGTTCATTATTCAAAGTAGATCTGGGTAGGTTCGAAATAAACCACCTAGCCAATAGAGGAGTGAAACACTGGAGGGTCCCCTTTCTTTTTAGAGTGTGAGCATGCAGAGAGTGTAGAATATCCCTGAGTAATGTAGGTACCGGATTCCGAGACAGAAAAACCTGGATTGTGCTCACATCTACGAGTTGATCTGCATTAGGGAATAGTACCATCCCGTAGAAAATGAGTGCCAAAACCTCTTCAAAAGCTTGTAGATCCAGGGTATCCCAAAAATATAAGCCTTCTCGAACATAAATTTAACTGGAATTCCTTGAACACTCCCTCTGGTTTCCCAATTTGTTACTATGTCGGACCGTTGTAAGGATAGAGCTTTAACAATTCTTCAGGTTTATGATGTCTTTCCGTACCGTTGAAAGGTAGATGATCAAGAATGGGTATCCCTAATAACTGAGAAAATTCCTCCATAGTAGGCATTAAATGGTAATCCGGGAATGGGAAATAGTGATGCAGAGGATCGAAGAACTGAAATAGCACTTTCAACATTTCTTCGTTAGGTTTTACAGTGACCAAGTTGAACAACCGAACATGCTTTTCAGTGAAAGGAGAGATTTCAGGAATCCTTACTGCCAAGTCCCTTAATTGGGGAGATACTTTCACTAGGTTAATCTGAATAGTGTTCCTGCAGGCGGATGCCATATCCTACAAAACAAAGCAAAGATGAGCCCTAGAAACCCTTGAAACAGTTAGTATGATATGCTATGGTATGATGTTTATGATGTCATGATAAATCACGGGTATAGAAAACACAAAAAAATCACACCAAGTCCTTAGGTTTAAGGCCTGCTTGAGTTTTAAGGTCATACCCTCTTGAAGCTGGATTGGTTCAACCTGTTCTATAAATATGTAACCGGGTTCTAAAGGGATCTCAATATCACATATCTTCCCCCAAGCCTTGTTTAATCGACGATTGACTCGTAATCAAACAAAACTCAAAAGTCAAACCTCAATAAGTGAAGCATCAAGTATCTGTCGACCTTGGGCATACACCAAAGCCGACCATCTCGCTACGTCCTACTGGCCAAGTTTTGCAATTAAAGGTTCTAAGGTCAGTTGATGCTTTATGACACCATGCGGCGGCCCCATACATCTCCCTGATTAACTCAAGGGTTACGGGTACCAACCAAAGTGCCACATCAGCGTAACTACTACTTCAACCGTGTCGGTATACCCCAACACAACTCCTTTACAGTTTATTGCTACTTACCTAAAAGGTGTTTCCCGATCTGGGTGTAGGATCAAATAACCCAAACAGTTCCCATAAATATAAAGCAAGCAAGAGAATCAAGAGAAAGCAATTAAATATGACCTAGATCCTAAGGTTTACCCCACTTTATATTTTACTCCCCAGCAGAGTCGCCAGTTCTGTGATACGGTGGCAGAACCGACTGTTAATACTGGTTTTTCATTTTTTGTTTGAAAAATGTCGCGGTAAGCAAGAGTCTCCACCGAATTTTATTTTATCCAATCAGGAAAAGGAAAAAGAACAGAAAAAACCTGTTTCAAGATGTTTCTGAGTACGGGGGGTAGATGATAGAAAGGGAAGGTGTTAGCACCCTTTTTATCCGTGGTTTTCCACGGGCTTTGAGGTACTTGCTCATTTTGAAATTGCTTGTGTGTGCTTGTTTTGAAAAGTTTTGTTTTACTTCGTATTAACCCTTGTTTTTGTCCTCAAGAGTGTTACGAAGTTCTTTTTTGAAAACTTTGTTTGAAAAGTGTTGGTGTGAAAATTTTTTGTTTGTTTGAGCAAGTACCTAGGAGTATTCTACCTACTTGAAAAAGGTCTGTTCGTTTTCCTTTTAGACAATGCTATCCCATTATTGAGAAATATGTAGCATCATTGTTGGAGTTTTTTAGGGACATTCGAAGAGACAAATACGATCACAAAAGCAATGTTAGGAAATGTTAGTAATCATCCTAAAGCCTTAAAGATCTTTTTCCGAGGCAACATCCAAATGGGTCATTTTAGATCTTTCGGGGCTAGAGGAAAACCAGTAACAAACCCTATACTTCATGACTGTTTACCGAAGGCAACAGGAGTGGAGTAAACCCTAGGAGTGAGCATGTGCGAGTGTAATTTTCAGTTAATTTATATTTGCACATTTTTGGTTTTCTACTGTATTAATTTTCAGTTAGTCTTTCCATACAATCCTATTAACATTCATCTAAGCAGTTTATAGTTTGCGGAAACGCGGGAAAGTTAAAAGTCCTAGCTATTACAGGGCTTTTGCAGATACATAATTATTTTGGACTGAAAATAAAGATGCAGAATTTAAAAACCTAATTACTATTACAAACTCGAAGCAATTACAATAATAATAAAAAAGGAAATTAAAAGCGCGCGGCGAATTAAATGCGAGAATAATTAGCAAAACCTAAAAGATCTAATTGAAAAAATATTTAGGTTACTTTTGAGAAAAAATTAATTAGGTTATGTACAAAATTAAACCCTAATCCTAATTATTGTTAAATTATTAAAAAAGGAATTAAATTGCCCTAATTTTAATTAACCTAATTAATTAGAGAAATAAAATATTTTTATGAAAAATGATTTTTGATGTTTTTGTGATTTTTGATTTAATGAAAAAAAATGATTTTTTGGGTTATTTTGTAAAAAAGAAAATAATTAACAAAATAATTAAAATAAGAAAATAAAATAGAAAGGAAAGAGATTTGGGCCTGTGTTGTGAGTAATCCAGTGGGTATGTTGTTGAATTGTTTAGGCCTAAGAAGGTTGAGCCCAATCCTACGCCTGATTCTGTGCTGCTCCCTTATGATGGTGTACCGTGGTCTTTGATGTGTGGGACGTTGGATATGATTGGAGACGAATCCAATGGCTGGATGGTGGCAGCGCATGATGGACGTATTGTAACGTAATGCATGGAACCTGCGTTCAAATGTTAAGATAATAAAGAAAATTGCTGGGACCTGAGATCAAATCCAGGTCCTCCCACTCAATACAACGTGCGCCTTGCCATCTGGGCTATCATGTTTAGTTGTTAATATGATAAGACTAATATATATTATATAAAACAAAGTGAATGAACCGAAAACACATGAAATTTGAATTTCCCAATTAGGCTGGGACACGCCATCGTCTTCCCCATAGATCCGTCACTTTAGGTTAGGGACTTTTACCTATGACCAAACTCCATGGCTATAGCACTGCAAGTTTCAAAAATCAACAGCAAGCATGATAAATTAATTCTAAGCACATTGATCAACTCTTCTTAATGCCACAAGCATCATGGTACCCTTTTCTTGGGCCAATTTAACCTATGCAAGGAAACCCTAAAACGGCCAAACAAACCCTAGCCATGAAATTCATCAATATATGCATCAAAACACAAAATTAAATAAACCAAAACATTCCAAATGATGATACAAACATAATGCTATGCTTAAAAGTGAACAAATATGTGTAAACTGTAAAATCAAAATCAAGTTTGGATATGCAAACTGTGGGTCTACAGGGAGTGATTCTGGGCTTCTCAGGACGTGCAATGTTGCTGTTAGCTTCAGGAGATATCCAGGAATGGATTTGTGGCTTTTAATTGCTTTGAATCGTCCTCTAAGCTTGAAACTGATCCACACTTTTTCTTCAAAAATTTGAGTTTTGTTTGGGGTTCTCACGACTGCAATCCTTCTTCTTGCGCATTGTTCTTGTTCACTATATATAGTGTGATGAATTAGGGCAACAAAAATGGTTTGAATCTTTGTAAATCATGGAAATTTGATTTGATTTCTTTGCTATATGATATCTTTCCAAAACCATCCAAATCATGCTATTTTTGCTTCAATCAGTCCTTACACGATTTGGATATGATATGCCAACTTAGTAGGATTTGATTCCTACAAAAAATCGGGTCAAAAATCAATCTTTTATATTTTTTTGCAATTTATTTGATTTAATTTAACTTTTAAATATAAAAAATAAAAATAAAATAAATAAATAGAGCAAATAATATATGGATGCTGATTTGGGTCGTGGACCATGTCTTCAACAAGATACAATCATGAAATGCTAGGCCCATTTGACAAAAAAATGTATTTTTGAGCACATTTGACTTTTGGCAATTTTGCAAAAATGGTCAACTTTGACAAGACATATATCCTTCAATTTTAACCCTAGAGAGGTGTTCTTGGACTTTTTAGAAAGATTATGATTTCCCCTAAACAACTCTTTAGGTTTCATCTCAATTGGGTCTTCCATGTTCATGTAAGAAGCTTTGACCCAAAAGGTGTTTTTGTTAACTTTTCAAAAGGACCTATAATGTAGTACTTCATATCTTTTGATGAGTGCATATTTTGAACTTGTGGGATGAATATGTGTTGTAGGGAATTGCATCCTCTTCAAAATTAGCCTTGGATTGAAAATTTATGATAAAGTATGAAGAAGTTATGCCTGGTCAAAGTTTGGTTGACTTTTCCCGTGAAACCCTAATTTAGCAACTTTTGGGTTTTGATGAATTTGGGGCATTCCTTGAGGAATCATGATCAAAACTTGATAAAATGATGGATATCTATTCAAAATGTTGATGTTGACCAAAAATCTTGAAGTTTGACTGTATGTGGGCCACATTTGACTTTTGACCTAGTGAAGTTGATTTTCAGGCATCTGAGCAGTTGACTGAGCAAACTTCTTGTGCAAGGCATGAAAATTGACATGGATGATCTTGAGACCATATTGGGACCATGTAAGGAATTTGGGACATTTGGAGTTCCCACACCCTGATGAAAATGGAAATCCTAGTTTGAGGTACATTGCCTTAGGAGAGAGTTTGTCTGGTCAACTCTTGGGCATCCTTGAGCAAGTTGGGAACCTCTAGAGGCATGTCTTAAGTGAAATGAGAGGGAAAACTTTGGGGTACAACAACAGTCAATTAACACAAACATGTCAATATAACATCTACCTCCAAGTTTCACCAGGGAAACCACACAGACTTCAGTGGGGGAAACAAAATGTTCGATGTTCATACTTCTGCTAGGGTTGATTTCACTAGGGAAAACAGATTCACATCATTGAGACATCAGTTGGAGATGACATACTGACTTCATTGGGGATGGTATTACTATATCATCGAAGGAGACATTGAGATGCATTCTTTAATACTGAGAGTAATAATTGCACCAACTTCTCTGGGGAGAAAGTATGAAACCTTATGGGGTCAGCAATTTCAGAGAAGTATATCATCTCAACTTCGCCTAGGGAATTAAAGAAATCAACACTACAACAAGAAATCTTATGGGGATTTTAAATCCAATCCAGCACTTGGAGGGGGGGGGACCCAAAAAGTTAATAACCGTTTCAACACTTCTTAAATAAAACATTTCCCTTTCCTGACTGTCGGGCAAACAAATAATATGCCAGTACTGCCGAAAGAAGATGCTTTGCAAATGAGTCCAACTCAACATGCACGGGAAGAAAAGACTTTTATTTATATGAATGAAGCCTTCACTCGGAAATTTTGGAAAGAGCTATCATGCAAACCTTTGATTTTATCCGTCCTTGAAGTCACTAATTTTGTTCCCTTTGTATCACAAGATCTAGAGCAATAGGTAATTTGTAAATTCTTTTCAAAAATATTTTTTGTTATTTAATCTATTTGCTTTGATCATTACTATCAACAATAAATGAAATCTTTATAAGCTGAATAAAATAAGAATTGCAAAGAATTGGACAAAAGGCTCAAACTTTATTAATAAAATGGTATTCTGCGAATGGAAAGACTCCATAGATAATTACAAAGTCTAGAACATGTTAATATATGTTGAAAAATATACATTTAAATAAAATGACACTATCCTCCCTAATAATTGAATTCCTGAGCCAAAACTTTGGTCCAAGAGTAGTAAGATCCAAGAAGATTGTTGCTCCATTGATCAAGTCTTGTCTGATGCAGTTACTTGCCAGAAAAACCCTAACTTTTTCCTAGGTTTCCCTTGCGGGTTTTCAACCTACTGGGAAAATTTATTCTGTTTATGTATCTAATTTTTGCCTAGACCTCCCTTTCGGGTTTTCAGCCTACCGAGACGCTCCTTTTTGCCTAAGCCTCCCTTTCGGATTTTCGTCTTAGCGAGCTGTTCTTTTATTTTTTTAGGCAAAGTATTTCTTGACTGCATCAGCATTCACAAGACGTGGGAACTCCTCGCCATCCATTGTTTCAAGAATCATTGCACCACCAGAGAAGGCTTTCTTGACAACATATGGGCCTTCGAAATTGGGAGTCCACTTGCCCTTAGAATCAACATTAAAAGATATGATCTTCCTGAGTACGAGGACGCCTTCTCTGAGTTCACGAGGTTTGACCTTCTTATCAAAAGCTTTCTTCATTCTCTTTTGGTATAATTGACCATGACACAAGGCCGTCATTCTCTTCTCTTCTATTAAGTTCAGCTGGTCAAACCTGTTCTGGACCCATTCAGCCTCTAACAACTTGGCTTCCATTATTACACGCAAAGAGGGAATTTCAACTTCAATGGGGAGCACTGCTTCCATGCCATATACAAGAGAGAATGGGGTTTCCCCTGTTGAAGTGCGTACCTATGTTTGATACCTATACAGAGCAAAAGGGAGCGTTTCATGCCAATCTTTATAAGTAACAACCATTTTCTGGATGATCTTCTTAATGTTCTTATTGGCCGCTTCAACAACCCCGTTTATCTTTGGTCTGTAGGGAGATGAATTATGATGGACAATCTTAAATTCTTTGCAAAGTTCAGACATCATTTTGTTATTCAGATTTGAGCCATTGTCGGTGATAATCCTGTTTGGTACACCATACCGACATATGAGGTTATTCTTGATGAAGCACACTACCACCTATTTAGTGACATTAGCATATGAAGTTGTCTCCACCCATTTGGTAAAATAATCAATTTACACTAAGATAAAACGATGCCCATTTGACGCCTTTGGTTCAATCATTTTGATCATGTCAATACCCCACATAGAGAAAGGCCATGGGGAAGAAATAACATTGAGAAGTGTTGGAGGTACATGAATTTTATCAGCATAAATCTGGCATTTATGGCACTTCTTTGCAAATTTTTAACATTCATATTTCATTGTCAGCCAATAGTAATCTACCGTAAGCATCTTTTTCGCCATTGAATTTCCATTGGCATGAGTACCAAATGAACCTTCTTGAACCTCATGCATTAACATGTCTGCTTCGTGTCTATCCACGCATTTGAGCAAGACCATGTCATGATTTCTTTTATACAGTACATATTCATTGAGGAAAAAGTTTCCAGCCAACCTTCTCAATGTCTTTCTATCCTTATTTGATGCACCAATTGGGTATTCATGGGTCCAGAGAAAATGCTTGATATCAGAATACCAAGGTTTTCATCTACCAAATCCTCTATTGTAAACACATGAGTCGGTCTATCCAAACGTTGTACCATAATATGAGGCACATCATTCCAAGTATTCACTTGATACATAGATGCTAGAGTTGCCAAAGCATCCGCCATCTGATTTTCATCTCTTGGAATATGATGGAATTCAACTTTGTTGAAGAAGGGTAATAGTCTTCTAGAATAATATTTGTAAGGGGTCTAGCCAGGGTGACGAGTATCCCATTCTCCTTTAATATGGTTAACTATTAAAGATGAATCACCATACACATCTAGAACCTTGATTCTAAGATCAATGGTCTCCTCGAGATTCATAATGCAAGCTTCATACTCCGCCATATTATTAGTACAATCAAATGTCATCCTTGTAGTAAAAGGAATGTGTGATCCATGTGGAGTGATGATCACTGCACCAATTCCTTTTCCGTAAACATTCATTGCTCCATCAAATACCAAGCCCCAACGAGATTCAGGATCTGGACCTTCCCTAGGCAATGGTTCATCACAATCTTTCGCTTTCAAGAACATCACATCCTCATCAGGGAAATTAAACTTGACACATTGATAGTCATCTACCGGTTGGTGAGCAAGATAATCCTCCAGCACACTGCTTTTTTATGGTCTTTTGAATGTGGTATTCAATGTCTTATTTGGACAATAACATTTGCAATCGAGAAATTCTCCCTCTGAGAGAAGGCTTTTCAAAGATATACTTAATTGGATCAATTTTTGAAATCAACCAAGTAGTATGATTCAACATATATTTCCGCAACCGCTTTGCCGCCCAGGCTAGAGCACTACATGTTTTTTCCAGCATAGAATACCACTGTGATACGATGGGAAAATGGACTTGGAATGTTTTTCATTTGATCGCAATTGTTTCGGTTAGCAAGAGTCGCCACCGAATTTTCTTTTATCCAAAAGGAAAGGTGAAAAAGCACAGGAAAGACCTTTGAGATTGTTTCTTGAGTTCGGGGGGTAGATTATGAAAAGGAAAGGTATTAGCATCCTTTTCATCCATGGTTTTCCATGGGCTCTTAGTTACTTGCTAGTTCACTTGCTTTTGTTTGAAAATGTGCTTTTTGTGGTTTTTGAAAGTATTTTGAAAAGGCACAATCGTTTAGGAAAACTTTGTAATGATTCTCATAAGTAAGAATGTATACAAAGTGTTTGATCTTTTGAAAATGTTTTCAAGTTTGAAAGATTTTTTTGAAAGTGTTGGTGTTTGTTTTGAAAATAGAAAGGATGCTTGTTTTGAAAGTGAGCAAGCAACTAGTAACAATATACCTACTCAAAAGTCTTTGTTCATTTCTTCCTTTCCTTTAATATTGCTATCTTACCATTGATTTGGTAAGAAGCCTTTTCTTTGGATGTAAAGGAACGGGCGTGGGTCATTGTATAGTCATAGAAGGAAACATTGTAGGATACCTTAGCAATTTTTTGTAAGGTACTAAGATCGTTTACGAAGGCAACATTGAAGGGTCATCGAGGGACTACGATCTTGTATTCAAGGGTCATTGCTAAAGTATCCTACGTTCGAGGGACATGGCTGTTTTTATCCAAGGCAACAAGTGTGGGTTACCCTATAGGTACAAGTGTGCAAAGTGTTTTATTTTCATGCATTTTGTCTTGTATTAGGATTTTCTACTTGTTGATTTTATCTTGCCATTCACACTCTAATTACTAATAATTATATTAAAGCGATAAGTTGTGGAAATTAAAATCCTACACTATTACATCATTTGGGGGATGGGGATACAAATTTACAAATGGGGGGATGAAAGAAAATAAATCCTAATTTAGTATTACAACCATATTGATTGAATAAATAATGTACAAAAATAAATAAATAAATAAATAAGAAAATTGTTTTGAATTTTTTTTAATGTATTGACACATACACTTATGTATTGATACTAAAATTTTATGTATTGACGCGTGTCATTATGTATTGATACGAAAACAATTTATGTATTGACGCATTCCATTATGTATTGATACGAAAATAATCTATGTATTGACGCATGCCATTATGTATTGATACGAAAACAATTTATGTATTGACGCATGCCATTATGTATTGATACGAAAAGAATTTATGTATTGACGCATGTCATTATGTATTGATACGAAAACTTCCTTGCTATTGGAAAATGAAAATTAACTCAGTATGAGTCGACACATTCACATTTAGTATCGACTCATGCCAAATTTCGTATCGACGCATAATGGTTTGCATCAGCTCATAACCTGTTTTGGACATAATATGTGTCGACTCATAGCATTTAGTGTCGACGCATAACTGCTGTTTTTTTTGTTTTTATCACTATTTTTCTACATATAAAAGTCAATTCTCAACACATGGTTAGTGAAAATGAAAAGCAAGCATATGTTTAGATTCAAGGCAATTATATCTACATTTTATCTTCACAAATGAACTATTAATGATGCTTGTATGAAGAGTTCAAAGTCAAGAAAACTTACCTTGAAACTGAAATTTGTGCTTTGAATTTGAGCTGCTGTATGGGATGTTGTTGAGCTTTAGAAGTGATGATAGTGATGTTACATAAGTTTTTCTTATGTTTTAACAACTTCTATATGATGTATGTGGAGTGTTTGGATGGTTTGTTTGGACAAAACTTACAAGGAATGAGAGGTTCAAGGATTTGGACTTCAAAGCTCAACAATGGGGGGTTTTGTGGACAATTCTGTTTTTTTTAGAGTGTAGGGATTTTTGAGGGATTTTACACAAGAGAACTTCTTAATTTTCTCTCTATTTTTCCAACCTCTTTCTCTTGCAAATTCTTCTTCTATTTATAGGAAAGAGGTTTGTGCATATGAGTTGATTAGGTTTGCAAGACAGCGTGTTATAGTTTGGTTGGATTACAAAGATCAAACTATGTCAAGTACTCCATAGTCCATAGATGAAGTACCAAAGTTTCTGGTATAAAGGAGCTACTTCCCATGATTTATGGTGGAGTATAATCAGCAACAAGCAAGGTATGGGCTTAAGAAAAACTTTGTACATAAAGCTTTCTTTTCAAGAGTAGCAATGTTGCCTTTATGTCATAAATGGAAAGATATTTTGGACAATGGCTCAAACACTTGGGTAATAGCTCAAGCTCTTGTGTAAACATTAAATTATGTAGAGATTTGCAAGTCACAAGGCCTAAAAAGTAATATTATGCATCACATCATGCCAATTGGATTATGTGTTCTTCAACAAAAATGGCTTGTAATTCAAGAATGGATGCTCAACTTCATGCCCTTGAATCTCATAGCTCAAGTATGATAAATTCATGATCTTTGATATTTTGGAAAGATTGAAACATCCTCTATAACTTTCATGTTGTACATTTTGACAAAATCATCTTAGAACTATGTGAAAAAATGCCAAGAAGTTGAGACAAAATCCTGACCAAAATCTGTTGAAAATTTCACTAAGTGTTAAATGAAAATGTGATGACTTCATGAATTTATAACTCAAAATCCAATCACTTATAGGAAAATTCCTACTTTACATTGTTTTAGATCTCATTGATATCTATAACTTTCAAGTTGGATGTTTTCCTTGAATCATCTTGCATCTTGGTGAAAGAATGACATGAAGTAATGAAATTATCATGTATAAAAGACACTTAGAAAAATTTCTAAGTCTTGAAAAGTTAGAGTTTTCAAAATGAATTTTGAATTTCTTGATTTCTTGATGAACAATCTTCATATTCCAACATGTCTTGATGAAATATGATTCTTGAAACTTGATTTTGATCTAAAAGTCAAAGTTTGACTTTTCAGTGTGCAATTGACCATTTTTGTCCTTGTGCCAATTCCAAACATTACTTGATGCATCAGCACTGCAAACTTAATGTCATGAGAGATTTTGGGAGGAATTTCTTGCGAAATGAGAGGGAAAATTTTGGGGTACAACAGCTGTCCCTGTTCAATCTTCTTAATCCTGAAGAGTTAGATTGGCGAGTCCGCCATTCGTGACTTGAAGGTGGAAGATGATTGAACACTAGAGTGCCCAGAAATTTACACTCGAAGATGTGTTAGTTTATTGTGTAGGGAATGGGCTTAAAGATGCCATTTGGAGGGATGTTGGAAAGTTGTTGGATATGGGCTTATAGATGCCATCCAGGGTGACTGTGGAAGGTATCAGGATAAATATTTTGGTTGATTTTAACTAAAATAGTAGACTTCTTTTGCCTATTTTTAACTGGATGAAATGAATCTATCCAGAAGAGGACTTTTGGCCGCTGGTGTAGGGCTGATTTATGCGACATATGAGGGGGAAGCTTTGTTAGGGATGCTTCAGGACAAGCCCGTGTAAAACTACGTCTAGAAATGTAGAGAAGGAACCTGGGTAGGGTTGCTTCATGATGAGTCTTTGTGAAACTATATCTGGAAATGTATGAGAAGGAACCTGGGTAGGGTTGCTTCATGATGAGTCCATGCAAAATTTATCTGGAAAGGAGAAGGAACCTGGGTAGGGTTGCTTCATGATGAGTCAATGTAAAACATTATCTGGAAAGGAGAAGGAACATCGATAGGGTTGCTTCATGATGAGTCAGTCTAAAACTTCATATAGGAATAAGAAGGAACCTGGGTAGGGTAACTTCTTGATGAGAAGAAATCCATGTAATATTGCTTCATGATGAGAAGAAATCCATGTAAGATTTCTTCATGACAAGAATAAATCCATGTAAGATTGCTTCATGATGAGAAGAAATCCATGTAAGATTGCTCCATGATGAGAAGGAATCCATGTAAGATTTCTTCACTATGACAAGAAATCCATGTAAGATTGCTTCATGATGAGCCTGTGTAAAGCTACATTTGGAAGTCAGAAGGAACCCGTGTAAGATTGCTTCATGACGATAAGAAATCCATGTAAGATTACTTTATGATGAGAATAAATACATGTAAGATTGCTTCATGATGAGCCCGTGTAAAGCTGCATTTGGAAGTCAGAAGGAACCCGTGTAAGATTTCTTCAAAATGAGAAGAAATCCATGTAAGATTACTTCATGATGAGCCCGTGTAAAGCTGCATTTGGAAGTCAGAAGGAACCCGTGTAAGATTGCTTCATGACAAGAAGAAATCCATGTAAGATTGCTTCATGATGAGCCCGTGTAAAGTTGCATCCGGTCACACAAGTAGTTGCTCTGTCTTGCTTTAGAAACTAAACTTGGACCTGTTGAAAATTGCTGATGATAACTATCTGTTGATTGACCTTTTCCTGAAAAGGAAAAACGTTAGCTGCATGCAATGTCATGATATATGAAATGCATGGTGCAATGATGTTCTCAAAATAAATGAGATTGTGTTGTATATATTTATCATGTATGTAAGTAAGATGTATGAAATGTGAAATGTCATTGAAATGCATCTTTATCTGGAAATTAAATCCTTGACAAATGCTGGGGAGCTTTGGGAAATGAAATCCCGGACCGTTGCTGTGGACGAAGAGTATGTTCCTCTTTGGACCTTGTTTCAGGATGTTTCCACTGGGGAATCCTGTTTTGTTGTTCGAGGAGAACTCTGTTGGGGAACATTGACTTTGCTTGAGGGAAAATCCATGGAGAGTGTTGATTTCTGCTTGGGGAAAGGAGTTCAGGAGTCTCAGTCGTCTGTTGCTCTACTGGGGAGTTATCTCTTGATGGAAGAGAAAGGAAAGTTAACTGTTATCTGGTCGAAATCCAGGCTTGGCAGCGATTTGTTGAGGATAATGAAGTTGATTATTATCTGGTCGTATTCCGGGCTTCGCAGCGACTTGCAGAAGAAAATGTGAATTAATTGTTATCTGGTCACATTCCAGGCTTCATAGAAAATTACTTGGGAGAGTGAAGCTAAACTATTATCTTGTCGGATCTAGGATTCTCAACAACTTACTGAAGTTAACTGTTATCTGGTCGGTTTCCAGGTTTCGCAGTAACTTGTTGAGGATTGTAGAGCAGTCTACTGGGGAGAGGAGTTGTAGTCCCTAGTAGCAAGTGTTTGTGACACTGCCGGGAAATGCTTGACTGTACGTGACCCTTTGTTGGGATTCATGTTCAATGCCCCAAGTGATTCAGATGGAGACCTGCCCTTGGTATATTCAACGTTTCTTGAGACATTTCTTGGAATCTTGACTGGACTTCCCCAGATGTCCTAGATAATGGTCATGCCGTGCCCCTTGTTTATAGGAGATATGTTATGGGAAGCGTCTTCCCTCTTGAAATGATTTTGTTCATTGAGAGAGTTTTTGTTCACTGGATCTTCCTTTTGTGAATTTCTCCGCTGTCAAACAATTAGCCATATGCAAACAACAATATTCAAATAATGCAAAGTTTATGCTTGTCTTGAAGTTTTGAAAATGCGTTTTAAGCAGATAAAAGAATTTCTGTAAGAATATGAATTCAACCCAGGATTTGGAGTAAGCTTTACAGGAGTCAGGATACCTTTTGTAACAGTATACTTTCGAACTAACTTATGCTTCAATTAGGACTTTTGAAGGGTTGTAGGGTGGTTTAGTTCATGGTTTAAGAAACAAAGGATAAGGCTCAAAGTGTATTTGTACCCTCCCATTCTTTGTGATGTTCTTCAGTCCTAAACTCAGTTAATTGTGTGTTTGAACTCCAATGACGTTTTGGTGAAGGTTCGAACAAGTTTAGTTTATCTGAAGACAATCATTTTTTGCAACATTTTTCATGTTGGTAGAGGATCTGTAGTGACCTCTTTTTTTTTTGTTTATTATCCCTGATTCTGCCTGACTGTTCTTGTTATTTGAGATTATAGTCAGCGAGATGCCCTAGTTTTTCTTAAGTCTCTTTCATAGGTTTTGACTTAGTGGGATTTTTCTTATTGAGAGATAATGACCGCCTATATGATAGGGAACCATCACCATCTTTTGATTCCAGAGGAATGTTTTTGATGTCATTCATTGTATTACGAAGTGAAAGTTTGTGACGGAACGCACATTTGAATTAACTGAGAGACTACCCTGCTCCGAGTTTTGATTAAAGGTTTCAATTTGTGTGAAAAAGAAAACTTCTACTTCTTTGGCTCAAATGGGTTGACTAGGGATTATCTTCCTTAAACTCCAGTGTTTAGGATTTGAAAGAACGCCTGTACATCGTTAACAAGGTCTGTCCAAAAGCATATTGTATGGGATTAAGGCATTGTTTTCGTCATCCTCCCTCTAAAGGCTTGTAAATTTTAGCAAGAGTTGAGAGTAAAAAACATAGTTTAAATATAGTGAAAACGAATGGATGAATTCAAGACAAACATATGCAATGCATTAATGAAACATAGTTTAACATTAATAGATCATTGTTTGAATAACAAAAGAAATTACAATTGAAAAAACAAAAATGAACTGGAACACTCAATGATTTGGCATGGGAGAAGTGGTCACCTTGGGAGTCTCTGGAGGATCAAACTCGATCTCCTTGGCGTCAATCATGTTTTGAATCTTGTACTTCAGCGCCCAACAATCGTTAGTATCATACTCGGGACTGTCGGAATGATAAGCACATGTTGCATTAGGATTGTAGTTAGGAGAAGAAGTTTTGGGGTTTGGATGAGGTCCTATCAACGTAATCAGGTTCATCCTAAACAAATATTGTAGTGCTTGAGAAAGTGCCATCTTGATGTTGGTAAACTGTATTTTGGGCTCGTCTGGCCTTCATTGATTTCCCCTTTGCTGTTGTCGTTGCGACGTGGAACCAGATATCAGAACTGCCCCCACATGTTGGTCATGACGAATCTTTTGACCGTACACATCATTGGACTCTTTCTTCCCATTTTATGGCATTTTCTGAGCATCGGAGGGTGTATCTCCTTGGATCTTTCCGCTTTTGATGCTAGCTTTGACCCTTTCACCGGTCAGTATTATCTCGGTGAACCCGGTTGAGGAGCTTCTGATTAGGTGATTGCAGAAAGGTCCTGTCAAGGTTCCCATGAAGATGTCAATCAGCTCCCTGTCAGTTAAAGGGGGATGCATCCTACCAGCCAGATCTCTCCACTTTTGGGCGTATCTTTTGAAGCTCTCGTTGGAACCCATGGTCATGTTCTGCAATTGCACATGAGTTGGTGCAAGATTAGTGTTGTATTGGTATTGCTTGTAAAAAGCAGCGGCTAGATCTTCCCAAGTATGAATGTGGGAACTCTCCAATTGATAGAACCATTCAAGTTGTGTCCCAACTAAGCTCTCTTGGAAGAAATGGATCTAAAGCTTCGGGTCAGTTGTGTATGGTTGAATCTTGCGGACACAAGACTTTAGGTGCATCTTAGGGCAAGAGACTCCATCGTACATGGCGAAGGTAGGGATTTTTAACTTTGGCGGGATGACCACTCCAGAAACTAAACCCATATCTCCTAAGTCCAAACCAAGCACAACTTGGATCTCCATAACTTTTAGTCTGTCTTTAAGTTGTTTGTATTTTTCATCTGCCAGTGGATACCGCTCCTCAGACGAGTCATTGCCATCAGTAGCTATGTTAGCTCAAATGCTTCCAGCTTCCTCTTCTTGACTGTCTTCAGAAGAAGTATCTTCTTTTTCAACTAGCTGGGCATGCCCCTTGGACCTTCTCCTTATGTTGAGGATGAGATACTTTTTATTCTTCTTGCTCTCTTTGGTGAAGAGTGTTTTCAAATCTTCCTGCCCCTTGGCCAAGTTCATGAGCGCTTGTTGGAACTGAGCGTTTTGAGCTTGGAAATCTTTCACCATTTGTTTCATATCCATCTTGCTGAAATAAACAGCAGGAAGATAAGAAGACCTGTACGGGAGAAACTTGCCATGATATGATGCATGAAATGTGGATGCATGTTTTCAAGGATCTCGCGAGGTAAATGTTAGTAGTCACTTACAACTTTGATTGGAGAACTTCGTATCAGTGGATGTCCTTCCACGAGAATTAAGCTCTCCATGTCAAGTGGGTTGTAGCCCTTAACTCAAGTTTATTGTACTTGATTTTTGACGATGTTTTGGTTAGAGGAAAATAAATCCTCTTGCCCCTTGATAGACGTCTGGTTCATTGTGACCCTGTGTTGTACCCCAAAATTTTCCCTCTCAATTCTCAAGGCTTTTATTACAAGGATCTCAAGGTTCAAGCTTTAACAAGTGCATTGAGATTTTCCAATACCAAAATTAAAAGGAAATTGTCAAAAATGGAGAAAACAGATAAAAATAACATTTTGACAAATTTGGAGGAAAACAGGTCTCCTTCGACTCAGCACCCTTCGACTGACTCTTGGCCTCCGTCGAATGCAACTTGGGCATGTCCTTCATTTTGAACTTAAAGCCTCCTTCGAATGCAACTTGGGTACATCCTTCATTTGGATTGGAAACCTCCTTCAAATGCAACTTGGATACATCCTTCGTTTTGATTGGAAACCTCCTTCGAATGCAACTTGGATTACATCCTTCGTTTTGAGCAAGAGCCTCCTACGAATGCAAATTGGAAATACCCTTCGACTCAGAAGCCATGAACTTGCCTCACGCTAAAAGGAAATGACTCCCTTTATGTTTTTTTCGACCCAAGCTTCGATTGGGAAATATGCTTCCTTCAAGCATGAGCTTTCGATTTGGCAATATGTTTTCTTCGATACAAGCTTCAACTAGGAATTAGTTTGTTTCAACCACAAGCTTCGACTGAGGCAAAGGCTTCCTTCGAACAGGTGTGCTTCGATCTCACTCTTGCATTCGACTCAAGACCAAATCTCATTTTCCAGGCTATGTTGCTTCCAAATATTTACATAATCAGAGGCTTGTACAAGGATTTTAAACTTTGTCTTTTAGATACTACTATTATTGGTTAAAGGCTACATACTCTTTCTTTTCATAGAGAGTACTTTAGTCACAAAATCAGCTTTCAACCTGATTTTGGTCTGAGCACAAGCAACGCCAAAAAGCATAAGTCACATCTTCTGCACCCCAACTGCCAAGAGGCCCCCCACATGTACTTTCAAGTTACATTATTTTATCATTTCTATGCAAGGCTGGCTTTGGACAACATGTCCATTCTTTCTCTATAAATAGAGGAATTTTTTACAAAGCTAAGGGGAGGATTTTGGACCAGAGGAACGAATCCCCCAAATTTTCTCAAACACAATAAAACTCTCAAAGTTCATCAACACTTGAGAAATCACAAAAAACCCAGAATCACATTCATCTCCTTCGACTCTAAAGAACAATCCACACACAAAAGTTTGTTCAAACTCAAAGACAACCTTTTGTGACAACTCTTCGAACCAAAAGCAAACCCCCTGTGACTACTCTTCAAATTCCAGAAACGTCCAGGTAGCAGTTCAAGTTCGAATCCCACATCCATTCAAGGCCTGAAGCAAGGTAAGTTATTCTTATCTTTGAACTTTTCGTTTCATGGCATAATAATTTTTCCTTTCGTTTGAAACATGTACATACCATTGTTCCTTTTGTTTCCACCCTTTTAACATATTTTTCAGAGTTAACCCTTTCGTTTTGCTTTCTGTTTACCGAAACTTGCTTTAACTATTAAACTGTTCACAAGACAAATACTAGCATGGCCTCAGGCCATGTTGCCATTTAATGCTTTAAATGAAAGAAACAGGAAACAGGAGATAAGATAGAACCATGCTGACTGCAACCCCCAGTCAAAGGAGACAAAGGAAAATCGAAAGGCATGACTCCACTGACTCCAACCCCCAGTCGAAGGAGACAGAAAGGCAAATCGAAAAGCATGCCTTCATTGATTCCAGGCTCTGTCAAAAGTTATTCTCTCACTGCTTTCAACCTCCAGTCGAAGAAGACAATAAGGCAGAACCACAAGACTTTGCCATACACTGACTTCCAGGAAAATCGAAGGACAGGACCTCACTAGTGCTAGCCCCAATCGAAAGAGGCCAACAAAATGCAATTCTAAGGATGCTACTGCTTGTGTCAAAGATCTCTTTTTCTTTTCTTTTATTTTGTTTTTTCCTTTACATTTTCTTGCCTTTCAATATGGTTGTAATAGTGTAGGATATTTATTTCTTGCATTTTTATTGCTTTATACAAATGTTAGTAACTAGGATGTATGGCAAGATAAAAACAACAAGTAGACAACCCCTAATCAAAGACAAAATGCATGTAAATAAAACACATTTGCACACTTACACCCTTAGGGCAATTCCACTTGTTGCCTATCGGAAAATGGTCATGTCCCTCGAACATGGGCGTTTTAGCAAAAGACCTTCAATAAAAGATCGTAGTCCCTCGATGACCCTCGATGTTGCATTCAGTAAACGATCTAGTCCCTAAACGACATTGCTAAAATGTCCCATATGTTGCCTTCTATGACTATACAAACGTCCCAACGCCCGTCCCTTTACATCCAACGATGGGGCTTCTTATCAAATCAATGGTAAGATAGCAACATCTAAAGGAGGAGGAAAAACACATTTAAGACCTTTCGAGTAGGTAGGTTCGCTCTCAGTTACTCGCTTGCTCACGACAAAATTTTTTTATAAACCCACACTCTCACCTTTGAACTATTTTTGAAACAAACACTTTGTAGGCGTTCTTATAGAAACAAGAACCATTACGAAGTTCCATTTTCAAAATACTTTCAAAAACACATCTCACAAACACACTTTTGAACTATTTTCGAAACAAACCTTTTGTAGGCGTTCTCATAGAAACGAGAACCATTACAAAGTTCCATTTTCAAAATACTTTCAAAAATCACCACCACAAGCACCCATTCAAACAAAAGCAAGTGATCTAGCAAGTAACTAAGAGCCCATGGAAAACCATGGATGAAAAGGGTGTTAATACCTTCCCTTTTCATGATCTACCCCCCGAACTCAAGAAAACATCTCAAAGGTCCTTCCTATGCTTTTTCACCTTTCCTTTTGGATAAAAGACAAGTCGGTGACGACTCTTGCTAAACCGCAACATTTGCGAACACAAACGCAAAACCTCAAGTCAGTTCTCCAACCGTATCACATAACTGGTGACTCTGTTGGGGATAATTTCTAAAAGTGGGGTTACCTTAGGGCTAGATCACCTTTACTTGCTTACATTGTTTGATTTGTTTTCTTTACATTTTGGTTCCTTGTTTGGGTTTGTTTTAAATCCTACATCCGGATTTGGGGGCACCTTTTAGGTAAGTAGCAAAAGACTGTGAGGGAACTGTGTGGCGTATACCGACATGGTTGAAGTAGTAGCTACGTTGATGTGGCACTTTGGTTGGTACCGGTAACCCTTGAGTCGAATCAAGGAGAGTATGGGGCCGCCGCGTGGTGTCGTGAAGCATCAAGTGACCTTAGAACCTTATTTGACCAACTTGGCCATTAGGACGTAGTGAGATGACCAATTTCGATGTAGAGCTGAAAATTGGTTGATACTCGATACTACACTCATTGAGGCTAGACTTTTGGGATATCTCGGCCGCAAGAAAAGATTGTTGTGCTGAGACAATGCCTAAAAGAAAGGTCGGTAATATTGAGATCCTTTAAGAACCCGATCATTATTTCTAGGACAGGTTGAGCCAACTAAAATTCAAGAGGGTACTTACCTACAAACTCCATGCAAGCCTAAAACTAAAGACTTGTTTGCTTTGTGTGAATATGATTATTTGTATATAAACTTGCTTACCTCGTATATTTGTACATAACATCATAACATCATACCATAGCATTTTTAATAACCATTTCAACGATCTCAAGGGTCTATGATGCAGGTTGTGATAAACCAAATGTCTAGCAAGGGGCATGGGGATTTATTTTCCTTTGACCAAACGCCGTCAAAAGATCAAAGTACAACAAACTTGAGTCAAGGGCTATGACCCACTTGACATGGTGAGCTTAATTCTCGTGGAAGGACATCCATCGATACAAAGTTATCCAAACAAAGCTGTTGATCAAAGTTCAACTTCTAACTATTTCTTGTGTTTAACCCGCGAGATCCTTGAAAACATTGCATCCACATATCATGCATTATATCATGACAGGTTTCTCCCGTACAAGTCTCCTTATCTTCTTACTGTTTATTTCAGTAGAGATGGCTCTAGAGCAGACTATCAAGGACATCCAGACTCAAAACACTTAACTTCAAGATATGTTCTTGAACCTATCCAAGGGACAAGAAGAAGTCAAGGCGCTCCTCACCAGGGGCATGATCATGGGAAATTCGGGGGACGATATAAATGACATGCTGGAGTGGTTACAAACCGAGATAGCCATAATGAAAGTCCATATGATGGGACAACTGGTGGACCAGATGGATCTTATCCAAAATCTGGCACAAGGACAAGAAGAGCTGAGGGTCCTCATCAAAAAGCTTCGTCAGGATGGATGTAACCAAATGGGGCAAACACCTAGGATTGAGGATCAAATCATCATTCAGCCTCCCATGAGACAGGAAGCCGGGAGACCATCCCAATTTGCTGCCACGTCACGAGCCCAACAACAACTTCATTAACATCAACCGGAAAATCAGCAAAGGCAAAGCAAGCCCAAAAGGAAGTTTACTAAACTCAACATGTTGTTGTCTTAAGCGCTACAACACATGTTGAAGGCAGAGCTGATTACATTAAGGGATCCTCCTCGGAATCCCAATACCTCTGCTCCTAGCTATCATCCCAATGCATTATGTGCATACCACTTCAATAATCCTGGGCATGATACGAATGACTGTTGTGCTTTGAAAAATAAGATCCAAGACTTGATTGACAAAGGAGTGCTGGAGTTCACACAAGGTGGCCGGACTGAGTTCTTCTGCCGTTCCTCAAAGGATCACCACCTAAAGTGACAAGTTCAGAGAAAGAGACTTCTGTTCATTTTGAATTTTCAATTGTAATTTCTTTTGTTGTTACAACAATTATCTATTAATGTCAAACTTTGTTTCATTAATGCATTGCATATGTTTGTCTTGATTTGATCCACTCATTTTCATTACATTTAAACTATGCTTTTTACTCACTTTATGACATTCAAATCTTGCTAAAAGTTACAAGCCTTTAGAGGGAGGATGACGAAAATAATGCCATAATCTCATACAATATGCTTTTGAACAAACCTTGTTGATGATGTACATGCATTATTTCAAATCCTAAACACTGGAGTTATAAGGAAGATAATCCCTAGTCAACCCCTTCGAGCCAAAGAAGTAGAAGTTTTCTTTCTTACACAAATTGAAACCTTTAATCAAAACCTGGGGCAGGGTAGTCTCTCAGCTAATTCAAACGCGCGTTAAAGCCACAAACTCTCATCTCGTAATACAACGAATGACGTCAAGAAACATTCCTCTGGAATCAAAAGACGGTGATGGTTCCCTATCACATAGGTACTCATTATCTCTCAAAAAGAAAAGCCCACTAAGTCAAAACCTACAAAAGAGACTTAAGGAAAACTAGGGCATCGCTGAATGAAATCTCAAAGCAAGAACAGCCAGGAAAAAATTAGGGATAACAAATCAAAAGGAGGTCACTACAAATCCTCAAAAAACATGAAAAATATTGCAAAAAATGACTGCCTTCCAATAAATTTAACTTGTCTAAAACCATCACCAAAATGTCATTCCAGACTCAATTGGAGTTCAAACACACAATTAACTGAGTTTAGGACTGAAGAACATCGCGAAGAGCGGATGGGTACAAATACACTTTGAGCCTTTATCCTTTGTTTCTTTAAACCGTGAACTAAGCCACGTTACAACCCTTCAAAAGTCCTAATTAAAGCATGGGTTAGTTCGAAAGCATACTGTTACAAAAGGTACCTGACTCCTGTAAGGCTTTACTCAAAATCCAGAGTTGAATTACAAACTTCTTTACTTGCTAAAAATGCGTTTTTCAAAACTTCAAGACAAACATAAAATTTGCATCACTTGAATATTACTGTTTGCATATGGCTATTTGCTTAACAGCAGATAAATTCACACAATGAATATCCAGTGAACGAAAGCTCTCTCAGCGAACAAAATCAATTCAAGTAGGATGACACTCCCATAGGCAAATCTCCTATCAACAGGGGGACATGACATGTCACTATCCAGCACACCTGGGGCAGTCAAGATTCTAAGAAATCTCTCGAGAAATGTAGAGTAACCAGGGGAAAGTCCCCATCTCTGTCACAGGGGGCATTGAACGACAATCCCGACAAAGGGTTACATACAGTCAAACATTTCCAGCAAGTGCCACAAACACTCGCTACTAGGGGCAGTGACAAATCTCCCCAAAATCCTTCTCATAGGATGACTCCCAGCCAGAGTTTAATCTCTGAAAACCTTTCCCTAGCTGAGACAACTTCAAGAATCCTCAAAGACTTTCCCCCAACGAAGTCGTCACTTCTCAAGTAGACCGACAACAGGGTTTATTTCCCCAACAAACGACAGGATTCCCCAGCTTGAGGTAGCCTTTCCGACTACTACAAATCAAAGGACCACAAATCCTCTTCCCCAGTAGACTACTCTACAATCCCTAACAAGTTACTGCGAAACCTGGACCCGACCAGATATCAGTTCAACTTCGACTCCCCAGTAGAGTAACGGACAACCTATACTCCTGAACTCTTTTCCCAAGCAGGAATAAACACACTCCCCACAGAGTTTTCAATATTTCCCAACGGAGTTCTCCTCAAACAACAAAACAGGAATCCCCGGTAGAAACATTCTAAGCAAAGTTTGAAGACACACATACTCTTCAATAGTAGTTCAGGATTTAATGACTCCCCAGCATTTGTCAAGGATTTATTTTCCTAGACTAATATACATTCATTTCATACATCCTATCTACATACATGATAAAGTGCATACGACACAATCTCATTTATTTTGAGAACATCATTACATAATGCATACATCATGACAATGCATACAACTAACTCTTTACCTTTTCAGGAAAGATCGATCGACAGATAAAAGTTATCATCCTTTTGGAGTAGCAGTCGTCAAAGATTCCTTTATCACCTTTTGGAGTAGCAATCTCCCAAAGATTCCTTCATCATCTTACTGAGGTAGTAGTCATCCAAGATTACTTCATCATCCTTTTGAGGTAGTAATCATCCAAGATTCCTTCATCATCCTGCTGAGGTAGTAATCGTCCAAGATTCCTTCATCATCCTTTTGAGGTAGTAATCGTCCAAGATTCCTTCATCATCCTGTTGAGGTAGTAATCATCCAAGATTCCTTCATCATCCTGCTGAGGTAGTCATCGTCAAAGATTCCTTCATCATCCTGCTGAGGTAGTAACCGTCCAAGATTCCTTCATCATCCTGCTGAGGTAGTAATCGTCCAAGATTCCTTCATCATCCTGCTGAGGTAGTAATCATCCAAGATTCCTTCATCATCCTGCTGAGGTAGTAATCATCCAAGATTCCTTCATCATCCTGCTGAGGTAGTAATCGTCCGATATTCCTTCATCATCTTGCTGAGGTAGTAATCGACCAAGATTCCTTTATCCTACTGAGGTAGTAATCGTCCAAGATTCCTTCATCATACTTTTGAGGTAGTAATCATCCAAGATTCCTTCATCATCCTGCTGAGGTAGTAATCGTCCAAGATTCCTTCATCATCCTGCTGAGGTAGTAATCGTCCAAGATTCCTTCATCATCTTGCCGAGGTAGTAATCGTCCAAGATTCCTTCATCATCCTGCTGAGGTAGTAATCGACCAAGATTCCTTCATCGTCTTGCTGAGGTAGTAATCGTCCAAGATTCCTTCATCATCTTTTTGGAGTAGCAATCGTCTCAGCTTCCTTCATCACACATCATTATTAAAAAAATCTCCGTCAGTTCAATTTAAATCTCTCAATAGTTTATGATGATTTTTTCCCGCAGACACCTTCTCTGGTTCAGTCAGATCGACACTAAGATCTCTCTGATTCTTATTCCAGTTGAAGATATTCCAAGACTTTTGTCTGGTTCAGTTAAATCGATCCTAGGATTTTTCTGATTCTTATCCAGTCAAAGTTAATTTAAGACCTTCTCTAGTTCAGTCAGATCGACACTAAGATCTCTCTGATTCTTATTCCAGTTGAAGATATTCCAACACTTTTGTCTAGTTCAGTTAAATCGATCCTAAGACTTTTATGATTCTTATCCAATCAAAGTTAATTTAAGACCTTCTCTGGTTCAGTCAGATCAACACTAAGATCTCTCTGATTCTTATTCCAGTTGAAGATATTCCAAGACTTTTGTTTGGTTCAGTTAAATCGATCCTAGGATTTTTCTGATTCTTATCCAGTCAAAGTTAATTCAATACCTTCTCTGGTTCAGTTAGATCGACACTAAGATCTCTCTGATTCTTATTCCAGTTGAAGATATTCCAAGACTTTTGTCTGGTTCAGTTAAATCGATCCTAAGATTTTTCTGATTCTTATCCAGTCAAAGTTAATTCAAGACCTTCTCTGGTTTAGTCAGATCAACACTAAGATCTCTCTGATTCTTATTCCAGTTGAAGATATTCCAAGACTTTTGTCTGGTTCAGTTAAATCGATCCTAAGATTTTTCTGATTCTTATCCAGTCAAAGTTAATTGATGACCTTCTTTGGTTCAGTCAGATCGACACTAAGATCTCTCTGATTCTTATTCCAGTTGAAGATATTCCAAGACTTTTATCTGGTTCAGTTAAATTGATCCTAAGATTTTTCCGACTCTTTTCCAGTTAAAAAATAAGTTCAGACTTAGTCCATTGCCTGTCAACAATCACCTTTGGATGGAATCTACAAGCCCATCTCCAGTAAATCTTCGCCATTCCTCCAAATGGCATCTTTAAGCCCATTCCCTACACAATCAACCATCACCTTGCCGAGCGCAAATTTCTGGGCACTCTAGTGTCCAATCATCTTCCACCTTCAAGTCACGAATGGCGGATCCGCCAATCTAACTCTCCAGGTTTAAGAAGATTGAACAGGGGCAGCTGTTGTACCCCAACATTTTCCCTCTCAATTCTCAAGGATTTTCTTACAAGGATTTCAAATTTCAAGCTTGAACAAGTGCATTGGGATTTTCCAATACCAAAATTAAAAGGAAACTGTCAAAAATGGAGAAAACAGATAAAAATAACATTTTGACAAATTTAGAGGAAAATAGGTCTCCTTCGACTCAGCACCCTTCTACTGACTCTTGGCCTCCGTCGAATGCAACTTGGGCATGTCCTTCATTTTGAACTTAAAGCCTCATTCGAATGCAACTTGGGTACATCCTTCGTTTGGATTGGAAACCTCTTTCGAATGCAACTTGGGTACATCCTTCGTTTGGATTGGAAACCTCCTTCGAATGCAACTTGGATTACATCCTTCATTTTGAGCAAGAGACTCCTTCAAATGGAACTTGGGAATACCCTTCGACTCAGAAGCTAGGAACTTCCCTCACACTAAAAGGCAATGACTCCCTTTATGTTTGTTTCGACCTACACTTCAATTGGGCAATATGCTTCCTTCGAGCATGAGCTTTCAATTTGGAAATATGTTTTCTTCGATACAAGCTTCGACTGGGCATTAGTTTGTTTCGACCACAAGCTTCGACTGAGGCAAAGGCTTCCTTCGAACAGGTGTGCTTCGATCTCACTCTTGCATTCGACTCAAGACCAAATCTCGTTTGCCAGGCTATGTTGCTTCCAAATCTTTACATAATCAGAGGCTTGTACAAGGGTTTTAAACTTTTTATTTTAGATACTACTATTCTTGGTTAAAGGATACATACTCTTTCTTTTCATAGAGAGTACTTTAGTCACAAAATCAGCTTTCAACCTGATTTTGGTCTGAGCACAAGCAACGCCAAAAAGCATAAGTCATATCTTCTGCACCCCAACTGCCAAGAGGCCCCCCACATGTACTTTCACGTTACATTATTTTATCATTTCTTTGCAAGGATGGCTTTGGACAACATGTCCATTCTTTCTCTATAAATAGAGGAATTTTTCACAAAGCTAAGGGGAGGATCTTTGGACTAGAGGAACGAATCCCCCAAATTTTCTCAAACACAATAAAACTCTCAAAGTTCATCAACACTTGAGAAATCACAAAAAACCCAGAATCACATTCATCTCCTTCGACTCTGAAGAACACCCCACACACAAAAGTTTGTTCAAACTCAAAGACAACCTTCTGTGACAACTCTTCGAACCAAAAGCAAACTCCATGTGACTACTCTTCGAATTCCAGAAACGTCCAAGTAGCAGTTCAAGTTCAAATCCCACATCCATTCAAGGCCTGAAGCAAGGTAAGTTATTCTTATCTTTGAACTTTTCGTTTCATGGCATAGTAATTTTTCCTTTCGTTTGAAACATGTAGATACCATTTTTCCTTTCGTTTCCCCCCTTTTAACATAGTTTTCAGAGTTAACCCTTTCGTTTTGCTTTCTGTTTACCTGAACTTGCTTTAACTATTAAACTGTTCCCAAGACAAATACTAGTATGGCCTCAGGCCATGTTGCCATTTAATGCTTTAAATGAAAGAAACAGGAAACAGGAGATAAGATAGAACCTTGTTGACTGCAACCCCCAGTTGAAGGAGAAAAAGGAAAATCGAAGGGCATGACTCCATTGACTCCAACCTCCAGTCGAAGGAGACAGAAAGGAAAATCGAAAAGCATGCCTTTATTGATCCAGGCTCTATCGAAAGGCATTCTCTCACTGCTTTCAACTTCCAGTCGAAGAAGACAACAAGGTAGAACCAGAAGGCTTCGCCATACACTGACTTATAGGACAATCGAAGGACAGGACCTCACCGGTGCTAGCCCCAATCGAAGGAGGCCAACAAAATGCAAGTCGAAGGATGCTACTGCTTGTGTCGAAGAGCTCTTTTTCCTTTCTTTTATTTTGTTTTTTCCTTTACATTTTCTTGCCTTTCAATATGGTTGTAATAGTGTAGGATATTTATTTCTTGCATTTTTATTGCTTTATACAAATGTTAGTAACTAGGATGTATGGCAAGATAAAAACAACAAGTAGACAACCCCTAATCAAAGACAAAATGCATGTAAATAAAACACATTTGCACACTTACACCCTTAGGGCAATTCCACTTTTTTCCTATCGGAAAATGGTCATGTTCCTCGAACATGGGCGTTTTAGCAAAAGACCCTCGATAAAAGATCGTAGTCCCTCGATGACCCTCAATGTTGCCTTCAGTAAACGATCTAGTCCCTAAACGACATTGCTAAAACGTCTCATATGTTGCCTTCTATAACTATACAAACGTCCCAACGCCCGTCTCTTTACATCCAATGATGGGGCTTCTTATCAAATCAATGGTAAGATAGTAACATCTAAAGGAGGAGGAAAAACACATTTAAGACCTTTTGAGTAGGTAGGTTCGCTCTCAGTTACCCGCTTTATCACGACAAAAACATTTCATACACCCACACTCTCACCTTTGAACTATTTTCGAAAAAAACACTTTGTAGGTGTTCTTATACAAACAAGAACCATTACGAAGTTCCATTTTCAAAATACTTTCAAAAAAACATCTCACAAACACACTTTTGAACTATTTTCGAAACAAACACTTTGTAGGCGTTCGCATAGAAACGAGAACCATTACAAAGTTCCATTTTCAAAATACTTTCAAAAATCACCACCACAAGCACACATTCAAACAAAAGCAAGTGATCTAGCAAGTAATTAAGAGCCCATTGAAAACCATGGATGAAAAGGGTGCTAATACCTTCCCTTTTCATAATCTACCCCCCGAACTCAAGAAAACATATCAAAGGTCTTTCCTGTGCTTTTTCACCTTTCCTTTTGGATAAAAGAAAAGTCGGTGGAGACTCTTGCTAAACCGCAACATTTATGAACATAAACACAAAACCTCAAGTCAGTTCTCCCATCGTATCACACCCTGCATTAAAGACCCTCAAGATCCTTGAAATGGTTATTGAAAATGCTATGGTATGATGTTATGATGCTATGTACAAGTAAATATATAAAAACAAGGCAAACAAGCCCTTAGGTTTAGGCTTACATGGAGTATCATAGGTAATTACCCTCTTGAAGTTTAGTTGGTTCAACCTGTCCTAGAAAGTAAACAGATTCTAAGGGATCTCAATGTCACTGATCTTTCCCACAAGCTTCGTTCCGATCAACAACTGACTTGCCACCAACAAAGCTCGGGAGTCAAATCTCAATGAGTGTAGTATCGAGTATCAACCAACTTCGGAATACACCAAAGTCGGTCATCTCACTACGTCCTAATGGCCAAGTTGGTCAAGTAAAGGTTCTAAAAGTCAGTTAGTGCTTCATGACATCACTCAGCGGCCCCGTATTCTCCCTAACTACTCAAGGGATACCGGTACCCACAAATATGTCACACTAACCTAGCTATTGCTTAGACCATGTTAGTATACCCCGCACAGTTTCCACAACGTATTGCTACTTACCTATAAGGTATCCCAAATCCGGGTAGAGGATTCAATCCTAAATAATGAACCAAAATGTAAAGCATACAATTCAAACAATGAAAGTAAATAAATGTGATCTAACTCTAAGGTAACCCCACTTTTTGTATTTTCCCCAGCAGAGTCGCCAATTCTGTGATACGGTGGGAGAACTGACTTGGGATGTTTTGCGTTTGATCGCAATTATTGCGGTTAGTAAGAGTTGCCACCGACTTTTCTTTTATCCAAAAGGAAAGGTGAAAAAGCACAGGAAATACCTTTGAGATTGTTTCTTGAGTTCGGGGGGTAGATTATGAAAAGGGAAGGTATTAGCATCCTTTTCATCCATGGTTTTCCATGGGCTCTTAGTTACTTGCTAGATCACTTGCTTTTGTTTGAAAATGTGCTTTATGTGGTTTTTGAAAGTATTTTGAAAAGGCGCCATCGTTTAGGCAAACTTTGTAATGATTCTCGTTCGTAAGAATGTATACAAAGTGTTTGATCTTTTGAAAATGTTTTCAAGTTTGAAAGATCTTTCTGAAAATGTTGGTGTTTGTTTTGAAAATAGCAAGGATGTTTGTTTTGAAAGTGAGAAAGCAACTAGGAACAATGTACCTACTCAAAAGTCTTTGTTCATTTCTTCCTTTCCTTTGATATTGCTATCTTACCATTGATTTGGTAAGAAGCCTTATCTTTGGATATAAAGGGACGGGCGTGGGTCATTGTATATTCATAGAAGGCAACATTGTAGGATACCTTATCAATTTTTTGTAAGGGACTAAGATTGTTTGCGAAGGCAACATTGAAGGGTCATCGAGGGACTACGATCTTGTATTCAATGGTCATTGCTAAAGTATCCCACGCTCGAGGGACATGACTATTTTTATCCGAGGCAACAAGTGTGGGTTACCCTAGAGGTGCAAGTGTGCAAAGTGTTTTATTTTCATGCATTTTGTCTTGTATTAGGGTTTTCTACTTGTTGATTTTATCTTTCCATACACACCCTAAGTACTAACAATTATATTAAAGCGATAAGTTGCGGAAATTAAAATCCTACGCTATTACATCATTTGGGGGATGGGGATACAAATTTACAAATGGTGGGATGAAAGCAAATAAATCCTAATTTACTATTACATCCATATTGAATAAATAAATAATGTACAAAAATAAATAAATAAATAAATAAGAAAATTGTTTTAAATTTTTTTTTATGTATTGACACATACACTTATGTATTGATACGCAAATTTTATGTATTGATGCGTGTCATTATGTATTGATACGAAAACAATTTATGTATTGGCGCATGCCATTATGTATTGATACGAAAACAATTTAAGTATTGACGCATGCCATTATATATTGATACGAAAACAATTTATGTATTGACGCATGCCATTATGTATTGATACGAAAACAATTTATGTATTGACGCATGCCATTATGTATTGCCACGAAAACATCATTGCTGCTGGAAAATGAAAATTAACTCAGTATGAGTCGACACATTCACATTTCGTATCGACTCATGCAACATTTAGTATCGACACATAATGGTTTGCATCGGCTCATAACCTATTTTGGACATAATATGGGTCGACTCATAGCATTTCGTGTCGACGCATAACTGTTGTTTTTTTTTGTTTTTATCACTGTTTTGCTACATGTAGAAGTCAATTCTCAACACATTTAGTGAAAATGAAAATCAAGCGTTTGGTTAGCTTCAAGGCAATGATATCTACATTTTATCTTCACAAATGAACCATTAATGATGCTTGTATGAAGAGTTCAAAGTCAAGAAAACTTACCTTGAAACTGAAATTTGTGCTTTGAGTTTGAGCTGCTGTATGGGCTGTTGTTGAGCTTGGGAAGTGATGATAGTGATGTTACAGAAGTTTTTCTTGTGTTTGAACAACTTCTATATGATGTATGTGGAGTGAGAGGTTCAAGGATTTGGACTTCAAATCTAAACAATGGGGGTTTTATGGATAATTATGTTTTTTTGAGAGTGCATGGATTTTTGAGGGCTTCTACACAAGAGAAATTCTTACTTTTATCTCTCTTTTTCGAACCTTTTTCTCTTGCAAATGCTTCTTCTATTTATAGGCAAGAGGTTTGTGAATATGAGTTGATTAGGTTTGCAAGACAGCATGTTATAGTTTGGTTGGATTACAAAGATCAAACTATGTCAAGTACTCCATAGTCCCAAGATGAAGTACCAAAGTTGCTGGTATTGAGGAGCTACTTCCCATGATTTATGGTGGAGTATAATCAACAACAAGCAAAGTATGGGCTTAAGACAAACTTTGTATTTAAAGCTTGCTTTTCAAGAGTAGCAATGGTGCCTTTATGCCATAAATGGAAAGATGTTTTGGAGAATGGCTCAAACACTTAGATAATAGCTCAAGCTCTTGTGTAAACATTAAATTATGTAGAGATTTTCAAGTCACAAGGCCTGCAAAGTAAGATTATGCAGCACATAATGCCAATTGGATTATGTGTTCTTCAACAAAAATGGCTTGTAATTCAAGAATGGATGCTCAACTTCATGCCCTTGAATCTCCTAGCTCATGTATGATAAATTCATGCTCTTGGATATTTTGGAAAGATTGAAACATCCTCTATAACTTTCATGTTGTCCATTTTGACAAATTATCTTAGAACTATGTGAAAAAATGCCAAGAAGTTAGGATAAAATCCTGACCAAAATCTGTTGAAAATTTCACTAAGTGTTAAATGAAAATGTCATGACTTCATGAATTTATAACTCAAAATCCAAGCACTTATAGGAAAAGTCCTGCTCTACATTGTTTTAGATCTCATTGAGATCTATAAATTTCAAGTTGGAAGTTTTCCTTGAATCATCTTGTATCTTGGTGAAAGAATGGCATGAAGTAATGAAATTATCATGTATAAAAGACACTTGGAAAAATTTCTAAGTCTTGAAAAGTTTGACTTTTCAAAATGAATTTTGACTTTCTTAATTTATTGATGAACAATCTTCGTATTCCAACATATCTTGATGAAATATGATTCTTGAAACTTGATTTTGATCCAAAAGTCAAAGTTTGACTTTTCAGTGTGCAATCGACCATTTTGTCCTTGTGCCAATTCCAAACATAACTTGATGCATCAACGTTGTAAACTTGATGTCATGAGAGATTTTGGGAGGAAATTCTTGAGAAATGAGAGGGCAAATTTTGGGGTACAACAACCGCGGCTCACAGACAGTAAACTTCTTACTGAGGTAGTATATGGCATACTCTTTATTTCCTGTTTCATCTTGTTGTCCCAAAATACAATCCATAAAACTATCCAACACTGTTAGATACATGATCAATGGTCTTCCTTCAACGGGAGGGACCAAGATAGGATGTTCAAGAAGATATTCTTTGATAATTTCAAATTCCCTTTGGAAATCATCTGTCCGCACACAATCTTGATCTTTCTTTATCAACTTAAATATTGGTTCACATGTTGCAGTCATGTGGGAGATGAATCTGGAAATATAATTCAGACGCCCAAGGAAGCCTCTAACTTGCTTCTCAGTCCTTGGCGCAGGTATTTCTTGGATCGATTTGACCTTATCTGGTTTAACTTCAATCCCTTTCGGGCTGACAATAAAACCCAACAACTTCCCTGATCAGACACTGAAGGTGCATTTATTTGGATTCAAGCGGAGACGATACTTCCTTAAATGTTGAAATAACTTCAACAAATCTTCCACATGCCCTTCTTCGGTTTGGGATTTGGAAATCATGTCATCTACATATACCTCAATTTCCTTGTGCATCAGATCATGGAATAGGTTTGTCATAGCCCTTTGGTACGTTGCACCAGTGTTCTTCAACCCGAAGGGCATCACTCTGTAACAGAATGTTCCCCAAGGTGTGATAATTGTTGTTTTTTCCATGTCCTCAGGAGCCACTCTTATTTGATTATATCCGGAAAATCCGTCCATGAACGAGAATAATTTAAATTTTGATGTGCTATCAACCAACATATTAATATGTGACAATGGAAAATCATCTTTTGGACTAGCTTTATTTAGATCTCTTAATCTACGCACATGCGGACTTTTCCATCTTTCTTTGGTACCGGCACAATGTTGGCTATACATTGAGGATACACTGATGTCACAAGAAAACCAACATTAATTTGCTTTAAGACTTCTTATTTGACTTTTACTGCCATATCAAGGTGAGTTCTTCTTAACTTCCGCTTGACGGGCGGGCACTCTGGCTTCAAAGGCAAATGATGCTCCAAAATATCAGTATCTAGACCCGTCATATCTTGGTAATACCAAGCAAATATGTCCACATACTCTTTCAATAACTCAACCAACCTGCTCTTCACATCAGGATGCAAGGATGCTCCAATCTTGATTTCCTTTGGCTCTTCTTCTGAACCCAAATTGATTGTTTCCAATGACTCTTTATACGGCTGAATGGAATTTTCCTCTTGCTCGAGCAACCGTGTAACCTCTTATGGAATCTTATCATATTCTTCTTCTTTCGTCCCAAACACAGGATATTTAAAGTTGGGAGAGGATGATGGGTCATTATATTCAACAGGTTTATTAATTAACCTGCATATGTGATTTGTGATTGCTTCTAGAAACTGGAACATATATCAAGTGATCATGCAAATTTATTTTCAATTATTATTTTACTCAAAAGGTTTTTTTTATTATTACCATTTTCCATGAAAAAGCAGAAAAATCAAAGACACAATTTTGAGAATCAAAGACAACTTTTATTTATGATTTTAATGATCAAAGCAAACAAATAAGCCCATACAATATTAACTTTCATCTTAGGCAGAATGAAAGCTTTTTGCAAAAAAAAACAAATTACTTTTAGACATGGATGCAAGAGGGAACATCATAAGTGACCCAGTTCTGGATTCTGACTCTAGGCGTCACATAATCTGACATTTCCTGATCTTCTTCATCCTCCTCAATAGCATTAACTTTAGAAACAGTTGGATGAAGGTAGCCTCTACTTCGGAAAACATCATGATAGCTGCTCATAGTAGACTTTGACTTCAAATTTTTGCCTTTTCCATTCTTGGCAGAGAATCCTAAACCAACCCTATTCTTGTTTACGGGAGGATCAATGAACCGTCCCCATACTTTACTCGGACCATTGCGCACAACGTGCTGAGAATCTTTGAATGAAGCCATAGAATTATCATTCCCTCTTACATTATCAACAAATAGAGCTTGGAAATGCGTCCCAACAGCAGCTTCATCTGCCTCCATAACACTGAAAGATGATAGATGAGATATCATTAATGCTTGCTCTCCATTTATAATAACCACTTTGCCTTTGGGCATGAACTTCAGCTTTTGGTGCAGAGTGGAAGTGACAACCCATGCTTCATGTATCCATGGTCTTCCCAGTAGACAACTATATGCGTGTACAATATCCATGACTTGGAAAGTGATCTGGAACAAATGCGGGCCTATGTGAATAGGCAGACCGACCTCGCCAATAACCGACTTCCTTGATCTATCGAAAGCTTTGACAATAATACCACTTGGGCGCATAAGAGCCCCTTGATATTTCAACTTCATCAGCGTACTCCTCGGTATCACATTCAAGGAAGATCCATTAACAATCAGCACATTTGATAATGAATCGCTTTTACAGTTCATGGATATGTGGAGAGCCAAACTATGATTCCTCCCCTCGTCAGGAAATCCATCATCGCAAAATCTTAGGTTATTACATGATGCAATATTGCATACCACACTGCTAAATTAGTCTAATGGCATGTCATACTCCACGAAGGCCTGGTCCAACACCCTCATTAAAGATTCTCTATGGGTAGTAGAATTTATCAATAATGCCAAGATAGATATCTTTGAAGGAGTCTACAATAACTGATCCACAATTCGGTAGTCGCTCATTTTGATTATCTTCAAAATATCATCTACGTCCTTCTCCAGGGTAGTACTACTAGATTCCTCTGCAACCTTCTTATCTTCAACACTTTCCACAACCTTCTTACCAATATTATCATTTCCTCGAACAGCCGGTGCAAATACACGACCATTGCAGGTCACTCTACTAGTCTCAGCAATATTTCCAACACTAGACAAAGGCTGGATGGGAATTTCCACACCATCCTCTAAAATTGTAGCATTGTATTTGTAAGGTACAACTTTGTCTGGTTTGTAAGGAACGGTCCCTGGCAAGAAAGTCACCACAAGGGCAACAATTAGCTTGCTACAATATTCAATTTCAACAGGGGAAGAATCACTAAAACACGACACAATCACATTCACACCTTCTTCAGAAAACTTGGTCATCGAAGAATCATCGCCAAAGAACATACCCTCATATGAGAAAAAGAATTCATCAGCGGAAGCATATTCACCATCTGATTCTTCCTCATCCAAGCAAACCTCAATCTCATTAACCTCATGGTAATCATATCTTTGGCCTGAAACCTTGATAGTTCCATTATCAAATAAAAACTGAATACCTTTTCTTACAATTGAACATCCTCTGGAATCCCTGCAGCAAACCCGACAAGATCCCTAGTGGTGATCTACCTGATCAGCCATGTGGCAGAAAGTAGCATGCAATTGTACGAGATCATCATTCATATGTTCCACATCAAAGATCTTGAATTCTCCAGGACATCCCAAGACCATGTTCACTTCCTCCTCATACTATGCCCGAGGCCTAATTATATGGATGAGGCCCTCATTCATCATTTCCTGCGAATCAGCCTTTATCTTATCGCAACCTTGTATATTAGTACTACAGATACTACAGATACCACAACCAACATGGTCATGAGTATAGTAACTAAACTCACAAAGGTCTGCATGCTTCTTTACTAAGTCTCCTCTGACCAATTCAATATCATGAATGTGAAAGTCCCCTGGACAACCAACAACCATGTTAACAACATTCCTCCTCCATGTTTTGGGAGAGGATTATCTTTTACATTAGGACTGACATCTTTGAAAGACAAAAGCCCATATCTAACCATTTTCTATACCTCAGACTTTAGAGGATAACAATTTTCTACATTATTCCCTGGTGCACCCTAATGAAAAGCGTACGTCTGATCTTCCTTGTAGTACCAAGGTAAAGGGGATGGTATAGCAGGAGGTGGCCTAGTCTAGACCAAATTTTTCTGGATCAATGTTGGGAGTAGCTCTGCATAACTCATAGGGATAAAGTTAAAAGGCTCTCTCCTCTGATTATTCCCTTGACTCCCCTGAGGGACTGGTCTTTGATAAGCAACTGTAATCGGAGCCGCACTTACAACCGGAGTTACCGATGCAACCTGTTGATGGCGCTGATGATTTCTTCTAGAGGGATTAACCCTTCTTTATTAAATAACGACATTTGTCTCTCCCTCTTTCTTCTTAACAAATCCATATGATGGCTTCTTCACATTGCCAGAACCTTCACTTTTTGTCAGACGACCTTCTCTTACAGCCGCTTCCAAACAGACGCCCATTTCCACCATTTCAGTAAAGTTACTGGGTGCACTCGCCACCATTCTTTCATAACAGAATGAACCTAGTGTCTTCATGAAAATATTTGTCATTTATTTTTCTTCCATTGGAGGAATCACTTGGGCGGCTACCTCACGCCATCGTTGTGCATATTCCTTAAATGATTCATTGTCCTTCTGGACCATGGCCCTGAGTTGATCACGGTCAGGCGCCATGTCCATATTGTATTTGTATTGTCTAATAAATGCTTCCCCCAAGTCATTAAAAGAATGAATACTTGCACTGTCCAGGATCATTTACCACTTCAACGCTGCACCAGTTAAACTGTCTTGAAAGAAATGAATTAATAGGAATTGATCATCTATATGAGTAGACATTCTTCTTACATATATCACCAAGTGAGCATGAGGACAAGTGTTTCCCATGTACTTTTTGAACTCCGGTACTTTGAACTTTGCAGGTATTTTCACATTTGGCACTAAACACATATCATTCACATTCTGCCCAAACAACTCTTTTCCTCTCAGGGCCTTCAACTTTTTCTGCATCTTATGAAACTTGTCTTGAAAATCATCCATTCGATCATAGAAATCCAAGCTTTCACTTGGTGGAGGAATGGGGCGATACATTTCATCATTAGCAAGCGAAACCACATTCACCGAGGGAGGTGCAACATAGTGAATCTCGTTTCTAGCAACAGGGGTAACGTGCACCACAGGAGGTGCGGGAGCAGCAACAGTTTGAGTAAGCAGAGAAATCTGAGGATCCTGATTAAAACCTTCTGGAATAAAGTTCTATGGAATTCCCCAAGGATATCCCGGAGGCATACGATTCTGAACAATAGCTGGAGTAGCAGAAACAAGAACAATCAGAGCTTCAGTAGTAATCATTGTCTGTTAAGGTTTAACAATCAGTGGCTGATTATGAGCAGCCACCAAAGATCCCATCAGAGTAGTGAGATTGGCCATACCGGCCTTCAAAGTAGAAACTTCCTCGCGCAGCTCACGATTTTCTTGTTTTAAGTTATCCATCTTCCTTCTGAAATTAGCTCGGGTATTGTACTGGTGATACATCTTGCTGAACGAAGTAAAGAAGCTCAGTAAGACACCTAGATATGCACAAAAAATGCAAGAAGTATGTATAATATGATTCATGATGTGCAATGCACATGATTTTATTTTATTATTAATATTTCAAGGGACTTAAAGATTTAGAGACAATTTTGCAAATATCAAAGTAATAATACGTTTGAGATACTGAAATTTTTTATTATAATAACTTCAAAATGGATTACAAGTTTCAATAATTCCAAGTACAAGATGAAAATAAAGTCTAAAATCCTAAAGAGAAAAGCTAATGGAGATCACTCTATATGCTGACGCTTCCCGGTAAGTCTGGCAATTTGAGCTTTCAACTTGTGGTTTTCTTCCACATATCTGGTGGCGACCTCTTTCTAATCATATAAATCAGGAAGTGGGTAACTAGGGCCTAATTAAGGCTTAGGAGAAAATAAATCCCCTTGCCTCTCCATCGTCTCTACAACACGGCTCTCAAGAATCTCAATCAAGTCGTCTTTCACCTTCAGGTCTGCTCGGTAGGAAACCTCTAGAGTCTTGCACTTATTCTTCCAAGCTTCTTTTTCCTACTGCATCCTAACTAAAGCAAGCTGGAGCTATTCCACATCATCCAATTGGGGAGGAGTGGTTTTCATAAACATATCAGGCATATGTGTTTCTCGAGAATATGGCATCTTCAACTGAATAGCCCTTGCTTGTATCCACTGAAGATAATTCTCCAAAGAAATAGCCCCCTAGGTCCAAGTATTTCCTACTCTTCCTATGAATGTGACGCCAAGCCTTCGTAATCTGCTCCCTAGCTTCCTTATGGTATTCTCCCTCTTTTAGGAAGAAACTACTCAAATGAATACTATTTGGCTTATCCCTCATCGGATATCCAAGCTATTATCATGCAAGAACAGGGTTGTAGTTAATTCCTCCCTTTATACCGAGAAGAGGTACATTGGGGAAAATCCCACAATTTTCAACAATCGCTACATCATGATAAGCCTGATGATACCAAACAATATCTAAATGAGTATGTGCCATGATCTTTGGAGCCCAACGAGGTTCCTTCCGGACATCCTAGAAAGAATTAGATCGAGGAAAATGAGAAGTAAACTAATGATACAAAAAAGGCGTGTAGCAATTGATCATTCCTCTATGATAAGAATCTCGAAGATGAACAAATAATAAGCATCACCAAACAATGTAGAAACTGGGTTCTCTATCATAAAGATCCTGATGGCATTGATATCAACAAATTTGTCTACATTGGGAAACAAGAACAAACCATAAGCAAGTAGAGAAAAAATGGCTTCAAAAGAAATCGTACTCTTCATCCTAGCAAAGTTGCGAGCTTTCTCCAATAAGAATTGAGCTGGTAATCCTATAATCCCTCCTTTAGTAGTCATGTGGGCTTCAACCCCAGACTTCCCCATATGGATCAAAGCAGCAATCTCATGGAATTTTGGCTCCCCCTCCAAACCAGTAAATGGAACACAATCGGTAATAGGCAAACCCAGCCGATAAGAATACTCCTCTAGTGTAGGCATCAACTGATAATCAGGAAAAGTAAAGCATCGATACATCGGATCATAGAACTAGACCAAGATCAAGAGAATACCCTCCTTCATGCAGATCTTTATGAGAGAAATGATGGACCCATAATTCCTCCGAAAATCTGTAGAACACTCAATCTCGGGAATCATACTCATCAACTCATCTATCTCGGGATCTTTAAAACTGTACTTTCCGGTCTTTCTTTTTCCAGAATCCATAGTACCTGAGATATTCACAAATAGTCCACTTTTAAGTCCCTTGAAATAAAATTTCTTTAAGATATGCTCATGGGTGCATGAATGCATGATGCAACAATCACACACAAGATCACAAACATAGGATTCATAGGTTCAACATCACGAGCATGAGGTCGAAGGTACAACCCATAAGGTATGGTCTAAAAGTTATCACCTGCCGAACAAGGTTCTAGAGGTTCCTAGAGTCTACATCCTTCCTTCGGATATTACCAACTTCTCGATTAACTCAGTAATTAGTAATATTCTCAAGAAAAACTCGTCGGAGCATAGTATCGCGTGACAACTACTTCCGAATTACTCCGTCATAGCTTCCGCACTACACCTAAAAGGCCAATATGGTTTAGGTATTTTATGATCCTCAGTTTCAGCAGGCTCCCAGGTTGAAAGCAATACGTCTTCCCGATTACTCGATATACGAAACTATAATAAAAGGGGCCTCAACTGAGTGGGGGATCTCATGCCTCGTTTTTTGGGATTACTCCCTCAAAGTTAACATGACTATACTGTCCGTCCTATCTTAAGTTTGCCCAAGTCCGGATATATGACTTATGATAACTCACCAAGCACCCTGAAAACTACGAGAATCTAGACAAACATATATACAACATATAATATATAACAAACAATAGCACATATACATATATAAACAAAGATGGGCTCAACCCACTTAGGGATGTACCAGCAAGAGGTCAATCTTTCCCCAGTGAAGTCACCATTTTTTCTATAGCGGTAAAAATGTTGAGACTAAGCCATTGGATTGACTTGACTTGTACATATCAAAATAAAAATCGCCACCGCACTTTATTGTTTCCAAAGTAATGGGAAAAGAGCGAATAACCCAAAATAGGGGGAAAAGATTCTAGATAAGGGGGTTGGTTATGCAAAGGGAAGGTATTATCACCCTAAACATCTACGGTACTCCACATGAACCTCTTTGTAAAATTTGTATATTTTAGCTATAAAATGTTGTATAAAAATAGATTGTGGGGATAAGAAAAGAAATATTTTTTTTAATGATTTTTGCACCCACTGTGATTGCGAACCTTTAGTGCCTACGTATCACCTTCCATGCAATAGGGGGTCAAGGTACACGTAGTTCCTCTTTAAGAAATTTAAAACACAAGTGTGTTGGTTAGTTTTAGGAGACACTATATTATTGTCATTGTCTCTATGGAAAACATACTTACTACCCACAATTATGAGAAAGGAGGATTTGCGTCATCTCAAAGTGGAGGATATAGCTTGGATTTTAATATCAACAATGCCTCACTCAACACCCAAGTGGAAAATATCTCACTTCACTACATATTGTAGAAGTGTAGTTGTTTGCATCACTACAAGGATTGACAAGAGTCTAATTTATTGATAAAAGTTTTTAAAGATAAAAGCCAAAATGGAAAAATAGTTTAAATTAGATCCATTGACTTTTAGTCTTCTCACAAAAAATGTCAAGGTATTGTTAAGTTGATTGAAATTTGATTAAGAAATAATATTTTTGAAAATACATGGACATAAGTCCAAGTTTATCATGAAAGTGTCCAAGTTTTAAAAACAAGAAGATTTTTCAAAAGGAGGGAGAAGATTTTTGAAATTAAAGAAGATGGGAGGAGATGAAGAGACTATCCTAAAGCATAAGGTAAAAGCTAAGGAGAAAGACCCTCTAACCAAATAAGAAGCTAACACTTGAGATAATGAGTCAATGTAGAATTCCATCCTTTGGATTTGAAACCAAGCAAACAATTAATAAATCCCTCAAGAATACCAAAATTCAATTGCATTAAGTCTTCACAAAAATTGGGCAGAGTAACGGCTATATACAGATGAATTCCAGATCACAGACAAAGCATGTAATCGCAATAACCTGCACATAAAACAAACAAATAACCAACTGTTTTGGGGTAAACCCCAAGAACTCCAGACAAAATAACAATTGAGGTCACAAGGTCTCAAGGTAGATCAAGGCTTCTAATCCTAAGTTCAAGAAGTTCACAATCTCAGTAGTGCCAAGGATAGTAACCAAGTAGTCCAAGTAACATTAAAGTTTTTTAGGGTTTAAGTTGATTATTAGGTATCTTCAGAAGGAATTGAAAAGCTCAAGTGAGCAAAATAAAAATGACATGAAGATAGAGGATCAAGTGAGAAAAGATGAAAAAAGCATGAAATATAAATGCTAATGTAAATGATACATAAAGTAAAATCATAAAATAAAATGCATAAAAATAAAGCCAATTGTTAGGAATTAGTGGTTAGTTGGATGACCATCTTGAACCTTGCATTTGAAACTCATTAGAGGATTGGTAGAACCAAATCCTATCAACAAGAAGTTGCATTTGCTTTTTATCAAGTATATCATCCATTTAAGAATTCTCAAAATAACACTTAATGATCAATGATATTTAAGTGATCCACTTTAACTAAAATTGATGAAGTTCCATTAGAGGAATGGTAGAACCAAAGCCTCCTAACAATGGATCTCAAGGTTATTGGATCAAAGGGTTCAAATTAACATACTTGGGCTTGCAAAGATAGGTTTGGGCCACAGATGATCATTTTCTCAAATCGGGACAAAATTTAGCGTTATGTTAAGCAATCGTAAGTGGACAGATATAGAAGTCGCACCTATTTTGAGGCCGATCAATAGCAATCTATGCACCTCATGTTTTGAGACATGATATGTAAATCATGCTCCAACAATATTTAGTACAATGAGAATGGGATAAGATGAAGAGGGAAGGGAAATTAATAAACCACATTTAAACCAAAAATTTAATCAAACTATTATTAAAATCATTCATCCATTTTTATGGAGTTAGACTCAAACCCATGGATCCAATGATGTTATTAAAGTTCATGATCAAAATTTCAATCCAAGATCAGCCAGAATATATATAGAAATAAAATTGTATTTAAAATAAAAGAAAAGGTTTTTAAAAATGCTTAATAATAAAAATAAAAGAGAAAAATAGAAATTATGTTAAAATTAATCAAGAAAAATTAAATAAGACCATGGAAAAATCAAAAATGAACACAAATATTTTTATGAAAATTTTGGTAATTTTTTAAAGTGAGAAACTATTTTTAAAATTAAAAGAAATAGACAAAATAAATAAAAAATAAAGAAAAATAGTAAAGTCAGAAATAAAAAATAAACGAGGTCACCAATATTTATCAAAATATCGTTGGATCCTTCCCTATTTTTTTAGAATTTAAAAATAAATAAAGGTATTTTTAAACATTTAAAATAATTCAAATAAAGTGAAAATTTATAAAAATATCAAAACACAAAATAAAATTGTGAAAAATTAAAATTCAGAAAGAGAAAAATGAAAAGTATTTTTCACAATTGTTTCATATTTTTTGGAGTTAAAATGAATTTTCTATGAATTTTTGAAGTTTAAAACAATCAAATGTAAAAAATCAGAAATAAAATTATAAACTAAAAAAATATGGGTCATCTGATCATTGTCAAAATGCATTAGTAAACAGATCCAGTGGATCTGACGTGATGTGCATGTCATGGACTTTATTGGATATCACACTAGATCATTTATTTTTTTTAAATAAAACAATTTAAAATGTGACATGTTGGATGAAGTCTGACTCACTAAAGTAATTAGATCCAAGGGCTCCTGAGACACGCGCATGGTAAGGCAAGCATACTACATGAGTTTCAAAAAAATAATGTGGCTACATGTCATTGGTTGAAGATGGACATGTCATCGTCTTCAACCTCCAACCAGCCCCACATCGTATCCCACAAACTGTAAAATTAGCAAACCAGACCAGTACCATTAGATTCGTCTCTTCAAGATGATTCTAATGGTACCATCGCGCCAAATTTATATAAAGTGCAAGGCTGTGTTTGAAGAAAACCAGAAAAATTACGAGTACAAAAATCTGGGATATCTCACTTAAATCTCAATGAAATAGCAAATTATAAAGAGCACAAGGATTGGAAGGATACATAGAGTATATTAGTCTTTAATTTGGATCAATTTGGCCAAGAAATATACCTGAACAAAGTAGTGAGAAGTTGCTATGAAACTGGACTTCTGTAGATTAATATAGGTCACGATTCTTGAGGATAATTGTATGGTTAGCTTCAGAGAAGTTCAATAAAGCTAACTGATCTGAGCTTTCGATGTTTGAAGGTGAGAATGTAAGAAATCGAAATTCAAATTCAGAGTTCGTGTGGAATATGAACAAAGGTCAATTGGCTATCAAAAGCTTGTAAAAATAGGTGGGATATGCATCTTATTTATAGGAGAGGATGAAGCAATGCTTACGCGTGCGAATGAGGGTGTAATTGAGTGAATTCGTGTGGACCTGCAACATGAGGAATATGTGACTTGTTTTGCATCAAAACTCAGTCAAAGCATGCATTTTATGATGCTAAACGCTTTTGGAAAGTTGCTATACATGATTAGAAGAAAAAAAGCGCGCAAATTTGATGATTAGAAGCCATATTGTGAATTTCCAATTCTGACTTGAGAGGAAACTTAGGTTTCAAGATATCATTTTTGAACCAATGGCATTTTCAATTCAAGGGGTCTTAGAGTATGATTCTTAAAGCTTTAGAAAGAGGAAGTTACAAGCTTTACAATGTGCAAAGAATGTATCCAAATGGATGCTTGAGCAAGAAGTTGTGCTGAGTCAAAGTTGAAAAAAAGAGGCTGACTTTTTGTACTTAGAAAAATTTCAAAATTTTCTTCAAAAGTGACCTATAATGTTTTGAGTTCAAACAAGACTTTCCTTCAAAATTTTACATTAATAAATGATGCTAACTTGAAATAGACTTATTAAAGAGTATTTTGGAACTTGGATCACTCAAAAATACGAAGTATTGAAAAAGTTATGGTCTTGCAAAATTTGTGAAAATTCATGAGATGACCTATAATTTTTTACATTCTTGAGGAATCTTCCATCCATTTTCAAGCTTTGAGAACAAAATAAGAGTTGAATTTCACCTCCTTAAGATAATTATGGAAAAAGAATGGATTTAAGGGGATACCAATTGATCAAGTTATGATCATTTGAAGTCACACAAGGGAAATTGAGGGTTCATCTGGAGGACTTGTAATCTTTCTTTACCATCAAGTTTCTTCCATACAAAATTTCCTTGAAACTTTTAAAGTGATTTGTTAAAAACACTTTGAAGCAAAGGATGTATTTGGAATCATTCAAAAATTCCAAAAGATGAGCAAGATATACCCCTTTGAAGTTCAAAACCCTAACTCCTAGAGCAAGAAAATGCTTTGGGAAACCTTTGCAATTTTGACCAACCTTCTTGCACAAATACATTTGTTATGTGATTACAAGTTGTTGAGGGTATTAATTACAAACCATAGCAACTAAAACCACTTCCAAATATTTAGAATTGAAGGAGATATGCACTTGTGATTATTGAAATTTAAGACTTATCCAATTGAGTCAAACTTCTCCAATCAACCCTTGTACTTTTAAACTAATTTTGACAAATTGAGGCATGCTGAATCATAAAAGACTTTCTCATGATATTATTTCAAAACATCTTCAATGATGAGGCTTAAATCTCAATGAAGCTTTATTGAGGAAGGCACATAAATAAACGCATGAATCCCTAGATCAATCTTATTGGAATGCATTGTGCTTTCACATACAACATCAACAATTGGGGCAAACACTCATTGCATTTATTAGTTGAAGGATAATCAATACAAAGCATAGATGATCATAAAATAAAATTCAAGCTGTGTAGCAACTGGTTTTTTAAATCAAGAGTCGCCACTATTAGTTTTTATCCTAGGGAAGGGAACCTAACAGAAAACCCTAATTTATAACAGAGATTATAAGTTTCAGACTCAATTAGACGAAAGGAAGGTGTTAGGAACCTTTCATCTACCGTGTTCTCAAGGATATTAAGCTCTAGGTTTAGGTTTGGGGTAGACATGGTTTTAAGTTTTAATTAGCAAGACTCGTCACGATTTTAAATCGTGTGCCTACATATCCTCTCATGAGGAATCAGAGTCCCAATTCGTAGTTCGTATAGGTTGGTGTCTCTTAGGGGTTTGAAAACATATTTTGAATCACTTCGCACTCGGTCGGGAGTAGTGATTGCGGAAATTTTGACTGAGTACGCAGTAAGTCAAAATTAGTTTGAAACCCATTTGCAAAAAAAAAGACTGTTGATTAGCTTAGTTTGTTCGCAAAAATAGTTTGAGATTTATTTGTGTTTTTTATTCGTATTAATTGCGAAAAAATATTGATTAATGCATGATTAAAAAACACTTAATGCAAATAGTATAGAAAATAATATATGCAATTTTTACATGAAAATAATTTATTTGATCATATAGCAATACTTACATATAATAAATAATAATTAATATTTAAAATATTGTAATAAAAATTAATAATAATTATTATAATTATTAATAAAAAGGAATAAATAATTAATAAAATATAATATAAAAAAATAAAAGAAATAAAAAATAACAATTGTTTAAGCAAACCTGGGGGGGGGGGGGGTGTAATCCAAGTTATGAAGTAAAAACAGGGGGGTGTTGAAAGATTAGGGCTAAGCCGGCCCAAGTGTGAATTCAGAGGGGGGTGCATTGTGTTTTACGTTTCAGTAATTAGGGCGAAGGTGTGTAGAAAGCACTGGGCTTAGGCCCACTACATAGTTGGAGGGGGTCTGCATGATCGTATGAGGCGAGGTACGAATTTACCGTGCGACTTGGCCTGTGGCCGTCTGATGCGAATGACATAGATAATATTAAGGGACCATGTTAACTAAGATAGGCTAGCGCGTACGAGATTGGTATAATACATATATTGATTTTATTCATTTTTCATTGTTTTACTGCATCTCGCCCTTCTCTCTCTCTCTCTCTCTCTCTCTCTCTCTCTCTCTCTCTCTCTCTCTCGTTAACATTCCCCAAATCCCTTTCCAATTCTCTCCTAACCCTAACCTTACCAATTCTCCCCGCGACGTCGACTTAAGTTAGACCGAGCCCTTTATCTTACAACCACCCAACAAATACAAGAAAAGAGCTAATTTCCTTACACTGTCGAGATTTTGCTTTCTCCGTGTTCTTCAAGCTTTCTGGATTTGGGAAATAATCTTTCTCCGTATTCTTTGATTTACAGGTTCTATGGAGTTTGAAGGTTGTGTCCGATGAGATGGTAGTGGAGAGATTGAAGGCGTGGCGGACGGTGAGGTGGTCAGCGGCAGCAATGTTCAAGGGTGATTAGGGTTTCCGATCTGGAAACTCTAATCACTTTTTCTTCTGGATCTCCAACAATAAGAGTTTGTCCCAATTTCCGTCCTCGTTTATCTTCAACCTCTCTTATCTTATATAGTTAGGGTTTTTAGGGTTATTGATTTGCTGTTACAAAATTAGGTAGCACCGATTTGAGGATTAGATTCAGGAATTAGGGATGTTAGTTATTGTTAATTGATTTTTTCCTTTTGTAGTTGATCTGTGTTTGGGCTATATGCTGTAATATAATCTTGTAATTGAATGTAATTGATACCATGTTCCTGTAATTTTGGAGATTTAATTTTGTAATGATAAGATTTGTTAATTTTCTGGATTTAGTTTATGTAAAGATTTTCTGAGATATGATTTAGTAATTGCTTAACTGTAATTGAAATTTTATTCTGTTATTAGGTTTATTCTGCATATTTTCCATCAAGCCAAGATTTTATCTTGCTTTAGTCTCTACAGTAAGCATTTAATGAAGAAAAACATGCACAGATAGTGATGTGATTGATACAACACTTGTTTCTAATCCAATTTGGGCCTTAAGCTGTATTGCAAAACATCTTCCACCCAATAGCATTTTTTGTTTATTGCCACAACATTATTACTTTGATACGGACTGGGCCCAATCTTTTGGGCTTTAAAATACATTTTTCAAAAATAATACTTATAAAATAAATCCCTAGATAGTATTTAATAATTGTAATAAAATAAAACAATGGTGATGTTTTAATAATAATACTTCAAATAAAACAGTAACAACAACATAATCTCTAAAAATGAGAAATGGGTCCAGCATACTATTTTGTTTTTTGCAATACTCCGGATTGGGCTTCTTTGTAACAAATTGGACCCAACATAAAATTTGAGCTTTGTAAAACTAGTCTTTTAATAAATGGTTTTTAAAAATAATTAATAAGATAATGTTTAATAATAATGTTGTTTCCTTGAAATAAATCAAAATAGAATGATTTTCAAAAATGAATTAAATAGGCTTAATAAGATATACACCCCCTCTTTTTAATAAATCAAATAAAGCTTAATGGGCCTTTTAAGCTTTACCTATTGAATCTTACCCTGTCTTTTAAAATGGACTCTCATATTAGAATCTCATGGGCCATTGGCCAGCATCTTTCGCGAATGGGCCTACGGGCTTCTAGGTCTTTCTGATTTAGAAAGCCCCACTCCCTTGAATTAGGATATACCCCTCTGTTGACTTGAATTCTTATAAATGGGCCACCAGATGTTGATGAACCATCTTAATTAAAACATTTTTCTTCCATTTTTAACTTTGAAAATCACTTAGTGATGTGATCATAAATTTGGGCAAATTTGGGGTACGACAAGGTGCTTGGTGATTCTTCCTAGAGAAAAAGCTAAAGATAGGGAGAAGAACCAAACCCTAATGTGATATTGTTGTGATTGAATTGAGATGATATGATAAAGGGATCTTAGGGGCAAAATTTGAGGTACAACAGGTGGCCGTGTCAGGAACTCTGTAGGTTGGTTTTTAAGACTTCCTCTGAAACTTCGAATTTGCACTTTTCGCACTGATTTTCTTGGTTTTATTCCTCTGAGCCTGAAAACAACAAAATACACAACCAACACATAAAATATAGAAGAATGAAATAAAACACTTGACAAAATAAAGAAAATATAACTAAATCAACTTTAAATTAAGATGGAAAAACAACTGATCAAACTCCCCCAAACTTAAACTGTTGCTTGACCTCAAGCGACCATTACAAGAACTCATGAAAATCACTGCAGCACGGTACTCATATGTGAGACATCCTTTCAAATTGATCAAAAATCAGTCCGTCCGATGTTCACATGATGCGAAGAGTTTGCTTAAGAACCTTTAAATCTAGAGCTTACTCTTCAGATACCTCTCTAACTATGCTTTGTACTTAAGTCTCTTTCTGATTTTCCTCCTTTTTCATTCGGACAGTCAAATTAAAGTAATGAGAATTATGATGATCATCACATGCACAAGACTAATAAGTATTTTTTGTTTAGACACCAAATAAGCAGCATTGGCTACTTTTAATTCTTAATGAAATTTTAAAACTTTGCAATTATATATTGTCCTTTTGGACGACGTTTGTGGATTAACCCCTTTGGACTGAATAACCGGGTGAGGGCTATCCAACTTAGTGAGCTAATTTCCTTTTACCTCCTTTTTGTCATTTGGTGTCAAATTTATTTATTTCTCCACCAATCATACATGCATGTGAATCTATATTATGCCAGACTGTAAGGATAAACTACTTCAGGAGTACTTCTCAGGATTCAAGCACTATGGTACAAATTTATACGTAAGACTCGTATTACTGTCACATTATTCCTAACTTCCTACCCTCACATAACCATCCATTTGTCTCTATATACTATTCCCGAACTCTATGAGAAACAAGTTCTTGAACAAAATAAAAAAATTTGGAAAAATTTGGGAAGCACTTCAACTCGTGGATTTACATAGCAATTAACATTGAACCAACAAATAATTTGAAACCAAAAGAAATAACCCCCCCCCCCCCCCCCCCCAAACTTGAACTAAACATTGACCTCAATTTTTAAGAACAAGCTCGAGGAAGCTGACTTACAAAGGGAAATGCAGCAGATGTTGTTGCCTTCTAGCTTTCACCAGTAAGACTCACTTTTTATTACCTGCAGAAAAAATGAAACAAACACAAAAATAACAAATAAGTTATTAAAAGCGTGGGTGGCCTCCCGCGAAAAGCTTCGTTTAATAATACCTCCTTCATGAATTTTGATACAAAGGCATTTTCTCGAGTGCTTCAAAGAATGGTATATTGATCTCTAGCTTTTTGAACATCTGGACAAATTTATCAAACTCTTTCTCTTTCGTATCCTTCTTTTCCACTCGATATGGATACAACAACTTTATCGTTGGTTTAGTATTATTTTCAATTGGCTTCATAGGTGATACCACTTCTTCTTGTTTTCTCTTGTTCTCCCACTTCCAGATCTTCTTCTATGATGTTATCATCAAATTTTACCTCATCTTTCTTTTCTTCAACAACTTTCTCATTCCTTGTTGTGTCATCATTAACATTCTCATGATTTTTCTGATTTTCTTATCCTTGCAGCGTTACCTGTTGTGTAATCTTTCCCATTTGAACTTCCAAATTTTTTATTGTAGCAGTGGTATTTCTGTGATTTCTCCTTGTCGCTTCTTGAAATTGAGAAGTGTGGGCAACCATATTTTCAATAGCCACATCCCACTCTTCCTTCTGAGGAGCTTGTTGCTGCTGATCTCTCCAAGAGAAGTTAGGATGATTCTTCCGTCCAGAATTATAGGTGTTGGAATATGGGTTATTTTGCCTCAAGAATTTTATCCCGTCAATTTGTTGTGGATTTGCAAGACATTGCATATTAAGGTGTGGTCCACTACAAATTTCACAAACAACCTTCTATACCTGTTGAACCTAAGCTACCTGTTGAGTACCCATGTTAATTACTTTAAGCTTTTTCTCTACTTTTGCAGCAATTGCATCTTCAATTTTCAGTTGCTTATTAATTTCTAACTTCAGATCAATCACCCCCTCTAGTTTACTAACAACCCTGTCATATAGCTGCAAATGCTCATTTGCAGCAATGGCTTCAATAATCTTCTTCACGTCAGTGGCTGTTATAAATTTAGATGAGCCACCGACTACTGTATCGATAAGCTGCTTGTCTTCATTCAAAGGCCATTTACAAACATTTTCATTTTCTCCATTTGACCCATATTGTGAGTGGGACAAGCTACTAATAACTTCTTGAACCTCTTATAAGCATCACCTAGTGACTCTCCTTTCTTTTGCTTAAAATTCACAATATCATATCTTTTGCGAATATAAAAAGAAGCAGGAAAGTACTCAACAAGAAAAGTCTTCTCCATCTGTTTCTAAGTGGTGATACTTCCAGCAGGCAATTAGTAAAACCACTCTTCAGCATCTTCAAATAGCGTGAACATGAACATCCATAATTTATTGGCTTCTTCAGAGTGCCCCTCAATCTACAAAGTAGTACTCATGGTGAGGAATCTCTACAAATGCTTATTGGCATCTTCATTGATCTTTCTGGTAAAGTATCTCTTCTCGAGCTGGCGGATGGTTGAAGGATGCAGTTGAAAATTTGCAACATTGACCGGTTGATTCACAATAGTCAACCAATCTGCTGGAGAATTTTCTCCCCTGTAATCCTCAAGAAGTCTCTCTGGTGGTGGTGGGTTTTCACCCATAATTTTGGGTTCTGATTCAAAACCTGAGTCTGTATATGAAAAGGAAATTGAGTTGAGGGTTTTCCTCGCATGCAAAGGTTAGGAAAAATTAGTAATAACAAAAATATAAAAATTATAGAAAAGAAATTTTAGTTGCAGAGCAACAAAATTCTAATTGAACTCAAATTACACCCAATAACTAGGCAAACCCCGACAACGACGACAAAAATTTGATGGGAAAAATAGAAAGTGTACTATTTTTTCCTCTTGTAATAATATGGAGATTCCCCGAATGTCGATCTTAAGGACTGCATGCAATTATCGAGTTAGATTCGTAGTTCAATTAAACAAAACTTGATATGGGTTTTGGTTTTGGATTTGTCACTTAACATGTAGTAGAAATATAAAATGACTTTTTTACAGATATGAGGAGCATGCTAGGGTAAGGTGTATAATTTATTCTGTAACTATCTTGAATCCTCATCTCTTCAACAATTTCATATCCTTCAATTACCAGCCCTTTAGGTTATTTTCCCCTAAGTCCTTAGTGCGAAAACCTTTGGACATCCTTCCTAAGTCCTAAGTCCTTAGAGATATCTGATGGATTCAAGCATTTGTTTTATCAAGAGATATCTGGTAACTATAGGGTATCCCTAGTTCTAGGTGATATATACTATATCCTAATCATACAAAAACCTTAACAACCACGGTCCAACTGGTTGTTAACCGTAAATCAATCTTAATTGGTCCAATCAGGAAAGCATGCAAATTTTGCACAATTAAATTGAATAAAGAAGATTATTATATTAAAGAAATTCAGAAATCAAAATCATTTATAGAGTCAAATCAGGGACACCCCTAGCAATGGGGGATTTAGCTACTCATATTGGTCAAAATAATCACAAGATAAAGATTAGACATTACAAGTAATTGGATAGCCTTGAATCTTCAATTGCTTCCGCTCATGAGAATCTTTCACTCTCTAAGAACATTGATCTCCCCAATCTTCAGTCGTCTCAACTATTCTTCGCTCTGGAAAAAAGTTCCCCAATTCCGCTTTCAAACTTGGCTAAATAGTGAACAATCCATTTGTCTCAGTCGGAAATGCCCAAAATGCTCATTTGGGTCCCAAATCATAAAAAATCATAAAAACACTCAAAACCAGCATCCTGGCCAACACGGGCCGTGTCACCTGACACGGGAACCCGTGTCGGCCTCTGTCCATTGCTCCTTAAAATCTCTAGCCCAGACCTTCTGACATGGGCTGTGTCAGCTGACACGGGTACCCGTGTCAGCCTCTTCCTTTTTCTTCTAAACTGCTGTTGTGCATCCTCTCCTGACACGGCCCGTGTCAGGTGACACGGCCCGTGTCAGGTGACACGGGTGGCCGTGTCAGGCACCCTGTAGCTTAGTTTTTGAGACTTCTTCCGAAACTCCGAATTTTAATTTTTCGCACTGACTTTCCTGGTTTTATTCTTCTGAGTCTGAAAACAACAAAATACACAACCAACGCATAAAACATAAAAGAATGAAATAAAACACTTTACAAAATAAAGAAAGTATTACTAAAATCAACTGTAAATTAAGGTGGAAACACCACTGATCATTCACCACAAACCAATTAAGAATATTTCCCATCCCCTTGCTCCACTTTCATAATATTCTTAATCCAAGTGGAAGCGACTCTGCGCCGAGTTGGATTTTCCCATCCTCCTCCTCGTATTTATACTTAAGAATTTTATACTAGAGACTTTCCTTCTCAACCAACAATTTCCATGCCCATTTCCCCAAGAGAGCTAAATTAAAAGTGCTAATGTTTTTATGCTTAATCCCCCACAATCCCTGCCCGTACATACTTTCTCCCAATTCACTCTTTTGTTTCTCACGCATCCGCCCCAAAGAAATTATTTGAAAAGATATTCGAGTAAAGAGACAATACCTGGAGAAGCTTTGAAGAACGAGAGGCAGGCCACTGGTATTGCAGACAGAACAGAGCGAACCAAAACCAAATGTCCTTCCATGGAAGATTGTGACTCTTCCATCTTGAAAGTCTTTTCTTGACCTTATCGATAACTGGCTCTCATGTGCTTAGGCGCTTCAGGTTTGCTCCAATCGATAACTCCAAGTATATAAAAGGAAGAGACCCAACTTTATAGTTTAACACCTCTACAGCTTGATTCAACCAATAGTTAGATGTCTTGATACCTATGAGACGACTTTTATGAAAATTAACTTTTATTTTCGACGCCAGCACGAACAAGTGAAGGATGACTTTAATAGTAGCAGTATTTTCGATTGTACTAGAACCCATTATTAACATTTTCGATAGTACTAGAACCCATTACTAACATATCTTCTGCAAAATGTAGGTGAGTTAGTGTTTACCGTGAAAAATGGTAAACAACCGCTGATCTTCCAAAAGGTAACTTATTTGGTGACTCGCTGGATCGATTAGATTGATCCTAAGACTTAGTTGATTTTAGAGAGTTTAAATGCTTTAAAATAGAGAGTTTCGACTAATCCTAATAGTGATTAACGCAAGTAAGGTAGAGACACTTTAAGCAAATTGTATGGATAAAAGCTTGATAAAGTAAATAAAAGCATTAAAGGCTTGTTAAATAAATGACTTCGACTGAGATAAATAAGTGAAAGCGATAAATTTCTTGAATGTAAAAGATTTTGATTAAGGTAAATGTTGTTTCACACATACATTCTCAATGATTCTTTCTCTCACATTGGGTACTTGAATCTAAATGAGTGACTTGTATACAATGATGAACACCCTCATAACTACGTGAACACTTAGTATTTATACTAAAAATCCTAAGCAACTGCTGGGCAGTTACATCGCTTCGAGGTGACACCACATGGCACGTTCACAACCCTCGACGCCTACTTCCACGCCACTTTGCGCTTGGTAACTGCTGGGAACCGTTTTCCCTCCAACAATTCGAAATTCAAACCGTTCGATCTTGGGCATCAGGGACCTTGGTCGAAAGGTTGCTCCTTCGACGTTGAAAACAACATGATTCCAACTTAGAGAAAAATTCTCTAATTATCTTGTCATTCTTTGATAAGCCTTCGATGTGATCAGTTGATCGAAGCCTTCTTGTGTAGGAAACTCTTCTAACAAATTAATGATCTATATGATAATAGAACGTGGGTGTCGAATTTAGGAGCCAACAAATTTCCCCCCAAGAATGTCTTATTTCGACGCTTAGAAGAAAGAGGCATTCTTTGATATTCCATTCGACACATGTCCTTCACTCTCAGCCACAAATTAGTTTGTGCGCTTTTCGTCTCCTACCAACCATCTGACAATCTCAAAAAATCATCATTTCAACTTTTCCCAAGATGTCACTTCAGTAAGGCACTTCGCACGCACGATGGCCTTTCATACGCTGTCATCATGACCATTCTCTGAAATCAAGGAAGCATGCTGCAACGTTTCCATTTTTCAGAACGGTTACAGTGCCAATGCGTGCCACGTGCCCCACTCTCGTCTGTGGCATTAAATGACCTCGAGCCCTGTGATTTTCCAATCACTATAAATAGCACTAAGTGCTTCATTTGGACTCTTTATGCTTTCTCGCATCCAAACCTTCGATCGAACAAAATCTTCTGCAAACAGCCCTTTGCTTCTTGTCGAAGGCTTCTTGTTGCTCTTGCCCCCACTCGAACCCTTCCTTATTACATCGAAGTAAGGGTGAGAAGGCTTGCGGTTTTCCACTTAGGTTAGATATAAATCTCCTTAAGAAGTTTATCTTGCCCAGCAGAGATTGCAGTTCCTTCTTGTTCGTTGGCGCTTTTGCTTCCAAGATTGCCTTCGTCTTGTTCTGGTTGATTTCAATTCCTTTCTTGTGGACGACGAAGCCCAAGAAATCTCCAGCTTTCACATAGAACGCACACTTCAAAGGATTCATCTTCAGACCATGATTTCTCATTCTTTCGAATGATTGTCGAAGGTGGTCTATATGGTTCTTCCCGGAAACAGATTTTACAACAATATCGTCAATATATACTTGCATGAAAGTGTTAATAAAATCATGAAAGATAAAGTTCATTGCTCGCTGATATGTTGCCCCAGCGTTTTTTAGGCCAAAAGGCATTACTACCCATTCGTAAGTGCCTAAGGCCCCAGGGCATCGGAAAGCTGTTTTCGACACATCTTCTTCAGCAATGAAAATTTGGTTGTATCCTGAGTAACCGTCGAGCAAGCTCAGGTACTCGTGGCCAGTGGCAGAATCGACAAGCATTTCCGCCACAGGCATAGGATATTCATCTTTGAGTGTTGCAGCATTCAGATCTCTGAAATCTATGCACACCCTCAATGTACCATTTTTCTTAATAACTGGCACAATGTTTGCAATCCATTCGACGTACCTCGTAGTTCGTATGAATTTGCACTTCAGCAGTCTTTCGACTTCCGTTTTGATCTTCGACAGTATTTCTGGAGCGAAGTGTCTTGGAGTTTGTTTGACAGGCTTTTTCCCAGGTTTGATTGACAACTGAAGTTCTTCCAATCTTCTGTCGAGACCAGGCATATCGTCGTAATCCCATGCAAAGCAGTCCTTGAACTCCTTCAGTAATTGGATCACTTCGACTCTGAGCTCTGGGTCTATTTTGGCACTGATGTAAGTGGGTCTTTTATCTAACCCTTCGCCCAAGTCGATTTCTTCTAAAGGATCCTATGCTAACATTTTAATGTTGGTCGCCAGGGGGTCCTTTTCGAAACCCAAAGGCTCATCGTCGTAGATGGCGTCGAGCCTCTGTTCCTGCATTCCTTCTATCGAGATATCGGGAGGTTCTGGGTCGAAATCTTTTCCAGGACCTATATCTGATGGCTCTGGGTCGAAATCTTTTCCAGGACCTGCAGAAGGTAGTACTTGGTCATTGGCCTTGGTGGCCATATATTTTACTTCGGCTTCGAGAGCCGCTATCATTCTTGTTTCGGCTACGTAAGCCGAAATTCGATGTAATGCTTGCGACTCAATCATTATCACTGAATTCGCTTCCCCAACCAGTTGGTTGGATGTCAGTTAACCCACTGAAATCAATGTGAGACAAGTCTTCTTTATCCCATTGAAACCCATGATCAGGATGCAGGTACAAGGAACAAAAAGCATTTGGCGCTGGCACCATGTCGAAGTCAGGTGCTGGACATGGCCCAATGTGAGCCAAATTTTTGTCGAAGTTAGCTCTCCCTAGGTGATTAACTTCGCCTAAGTAGTAGCTATGATCTGCTTATATATTCTCGACAATCCCATCGGGACGCCATAATATCACCCTTTGGTGCATCGACGATGGTACTGCTCCGACACCATGTATCCATTCTCGGCCTAACAGTAGGTTGTAATTTGGTTTAACCGATATGACCATGAACATGGTTGATCGAAGGATGGATCCCACTTTGAGGTCTAGTTGAATCATACCCATGGTGGTCCCTATTCCGCCTTCGTAGTTCAATAGGACCATATTATGAGGCTTAATGAATTCATCATTCTTGCCTACTTTTCTTAGCATGAAGTGGGGAATTATGTTGATAGTCGCCCCACAGTCCACCAAGATTTTGTTTACAGTGGCCTCTTTGAGCTTTGCCCTTATGAATAAAGGCTTGAGGTGACTTTTCATCGCCTCAGTTGGTGGTTCGAAGAAACCATTTTGCTCTTCAGTGCAGCCCTTACCCATGACAAAGTAGCATACTGGCCTATGCTTGGCCATCTCTTGTTCGACTTCCCAGTCGTTTGCTTCGACTTCCATTTGGCGGTCGAATTCTCTTGGCAAGACCGAAACTACATTTATCATGATGTCTAATGTGTCGTCGGACTCGGAGCTATCTTCGTCAACAACTTCGTCTTGATCAGGCCATACCAATCTATTGGCCACTGGTTCCCTCTCCAAAGGCTTTCTTTGCTTTCGTTGGGGGACATTTGAGCTCGACTCTGGTTTTGGTTCATTGGCAGCCTCTCTCTCAGCCTTGCGCCGCCTTTGGTACCTTCTCCACTGGGATCGAGACATTGGGTTATTTCCCTTGTAGTTACTAGATACTTGAGCAACTTTGGTGGCACCTACATGAGGTTCTTTCTTGAGTGTCAAAGATGAACCTCTTGGCACTTCAAAGGAATGCCACCTTTCTTCGTTGGGTCTCTTTCGACTCGATGGTTTGAGCCATGTATCGACTGGCACATTGGCTGGAGGCCTGAAAGTTAGTGGCCTCTTTTCCTGACTTGAACCCTTTTGATAGGTTCTTCTAGGATCGTGTCGAACATCAGAGCCTGCACTTGTTTGGGCATTTCTGCTCCATTTTTTGTTTGCTGCTCTCACACCTTCGATGTGTTCAGCAGCTTTCTTATCGAAAATAGAGTTGCATCGAGGACACAACATTACTTCTGATTTTTTCTTCTGGCATCGTTGCAAGAATTCTGCCAGATTTTCGGTCTCTCGGGGGAACGCTGTTCTGTTTGCTTGCTCTTTCCTGATGGCTTCCTCTTAAACTTTGGATTCAGAGATTTCGACCATGTTGACATTCATGTTGTCTTTAGTAGCAAGAGTCATTTGCTTCATTTGAGCCTCCAGGTCTTTTGTTTGGCCTTGCACCGCAGCCAAGTAGGAAGTGGGTTTAGTTCCACATTTTGAGACTCCACCTGTTTCCAGTTTTGGGCCCTCAGCGGCCTTTTGGACTGCTTCGATTGTTTTTCTAGAAAGGTTCCCAGAAAAACTGCCAAATATTGGCATATTGATATGATCTTTGGTGACTTCGACCATAGTTATCCCTGGCCTTTTCACCTGACTCCTGGAAGCTTCGATCACATTTACCCCTGAGGGTTCAGCATAGTGGGCTTCCGCCTGCAAAGGGACCGAATCCGCATTCACAGGGGCCTTGTCAGCGAACTTCAGCCTCCCTTCTTTGATAGCATTTTGCACGAGATCCCTGAAAAGAAAACATTGAGATGTTTTATGGCCCATAAAGTTATGATATTTACAATAGCCTATTTTCTTTCTTTGATCAAGAGGAGGCACTTTTACCCCTGTGGGTATTATCATTTGGTCATCTTTTACAAGTAAATCAAAAATTTCATCACATTTTGTAATATCGAAACTGTAAATCTTTTTAGGGAACCTATCATTGGCCTTTTCAGACTCAGTGGGGGTTTTTCCACTTGAGGGGACTAGTAATTTGCAAGAGTATGGTGGCCTTCATTTTAACTCAGCTAAATCGACCTCACTCTCCTCGACGGCTATAAGTTCGTCGAATGTTTCTGGATCTTCATCGTCCATTTCGTCATATGCTATCTTTTCTCTTTTATGAGTTTTCGTCGCCCTAGCTTTTTCAGCTTTAAGGCGTTCTACCTGTCGAACCCTATCGACCAATTGGGCCATGTCCCTCAGATACTGAGTGTCTAATTTCTTCCTAATGGAGTAATCTAGACCTCCAGCGGCTATTTCGACTAACTCGTGCTCTGGCACTTGCGTAAAGCATCTTGCCTTGAGCAATCTAAACCTATTTAGGTATTCGTCTATAGGCTCAGTGGATCTCCTCTTTACATTAGCCAACTCTTTCAAGCTTATCTTGGTTTGTCCCATGTAGAATTGCTCATGAAACAATCTCTCCAACTGGGTCCAATGGCGGATTGAATTGGGGGGGAGAGTTGTGAACCAAGTAAACGCATTCTTTATTAGGGGACTTGGGAAATACTTAATCCTTAGGTTCTCATTGTTTGAGATTTCTCCCGCTTCGATTAAATATCTTGCCACATGTTCGATAGTGGATTCTGTCGTGTCCCCTGAAAACTTAGTGAACTTAGGGACTTTGCATCTAGGAGGAAAGTCCGTTTGTAACATATATTCCGACAGCGGGGATGTGAAGTTGGGCCTACGAAAGCCCGTATTCATCCCGTTTTGCATCATGATTCTTTCAATCATGGCTGTCAAGTTTTTCTCCAAACCGACATTCTGGTATTGGATTTGCTGAACTACTTCGTCAGTGTTTTGGTTTCTATTAACCATCCTTATTTCCGGGGCTACGACTCTCGGCTCTTCGACCCCGGGTTGTTCCATTTGTACCCTAAGGTTCTCTTCGACGGGATGCTGGACTTGGTTAATAGTTGTTTCTTCCTCTAGAAGTATGCCTTGGTTTCCCCTTATTTGTGCCCTTTGGGGCTGTCGAATGGGTTGGGGTACCCCAAAAAAGTCAGCCAGACACGACATTTATGCTGTCATTTGCTGATTCGACTGGGTGGTATTCTGTATTAGAGGATTTAGCATTGTACTTAAAGTTTGCGCCAACATTTGAACCATGTCGTGGTTGCTTTCGTCCATTTTCTGCCTCAAGACTGCTGTCGAGGCATTCGTAAGGTCATGCATTACGTGGGACGTTCCTCCTAAGAGTTGGTTCCTACCCATGTTCGCAATACCAACTCCAGAGCCTTGGAGTGGCGAAGAGGCGCTCACTAAAGGTTCTGAAAAGGTGGACGCATCGTTCGTCAGGCTAGTCAATTCAGAAGTTGGCATGCCGTAGGGTGGTTCTCGATTTATCCAGACTGTCGAAAAACCTGGGGGAACATACGGTCTTGTTCCTTGGTTTCCCCTTGGTGGGGGAGTTCCCAAAGGCATTCTGGGGCCTGTAAATGAAGGTATTGGCCCCGTTTGTGTAACCGTTACTGCTGGCGTTGAACCAGCGGTTACCACTTCGCTTATGGTTGGGATAACCGTTGCTCTCACGTTTGTTTGTGGGTTTTCTCCATTGTTTGGCGGATTCGCCATTTCTCTACTTCTTCTCCTAGTATTGGTTTCGTTGGTGTATATTCTACCACTTCTCAATAACATGAAATACTCTCGAAAAAGGAGTATATTTTATAAAAAAACGATTAAACCCGTGAAAAATCAACACAAAGTCCCACCGGGTGTGCCAATTTGTTTACCGTGAAAAATGATAAACAACCGCTGATCTTCCAAAAGGTAACTTATTTGGTGACTCGCAGGATCGATCAGATTGATCCTAAGACATGGTTGATTTTAGAGAGTTTAAATGCTTTAAAATAGAGAGTTTCGACTAATCCTAATAGTGATTAACGCAAGTAAGGTAGAGACACTTTAAGTAAATTGTATGGAGAAAAGCTTGATAAAGTAAATAAAAGCATTAAAGGCTTGTTAAATAAATGACTTTGACTGAGATAAATAAGTGAAAGCGATAAATTGCTTGAATGTAAAAGATTTCGATTAAGGTAAATGGTGTTTCACACATACATTCTCAATGATTCTTTCTCTCACGCTGGGTACTTGAATCTAAATGGGTGACTTGTATACAATGATGAACACCCTCATAACTACGTGAACACTTAGTATTTATACTAAAAATCCTAAGCAACTGTTGGGCAGTTACATCGCTTCGAGGTGACACCACATGACACGTTCACAATCCTCGACGCCTACTTCCACGCCACGTTGCGCTTGGTAACTGCTGGGAACCGTTTTCCCTCCAATAATTCGAAATTCAAACCGTTCGATCTTGGGCATCAGGGACCTTGGTCGAAAGGTTGCTCCTTCGACGTTGAAAACAACATGATTCCAACTTAGAGAAATTTCTCTAAGTATCTTGTCATTCTTTGATAAGCCTTCGATGTGATCAGCTGATCGAAGCCTTCTTGTATAGGAAACTCTTCTAACACAATTAATGATCTATATGATAATAGAACGTAGATGTTGAATTTAGGAACCAACAGTTAGTCTCTCTAGTTGCCTCCCAAATGAATATTAACATCATCAATAATTTAGGTCACCCGTGTCTTCAAAACCACTAAAATTTTCTAATCTTATTATAAAGATACTTCTAGGCATATTAGTATTTTAATCATCCCGTAAGATAAGTATTTAATGCGAGGTTTTAAATTTTATGATGGATTAATGAGTTTTTGTATCTCACTTACAAAATATATCATCATTAATTTAAAATAAATATATATTTTACTATTATTCAATCACTACTACAAAACCATGGGATAAAGAAGAATTAAACAATTCTAATGCTTGAAAACTCCTCTTACTTGTATACATTTTTCTTGTGCCATTCTCAGCACAAAAAGCTTAGTAACTTTAATTTCAACATCCAAACGTGTATTGGCATAAATTATCCTCATTCACAATTTCTTTTTCACCGGTAAATAAGGTTGGAAATAAGTCGAGTCGAGTTGAATTCGTTTCAGCTGAACTCGATTCATTAAGAATTAGTTCAGTTTAAATTTGTTATAAATTATTTTCCGGCTCAAACTCGATTTATTAGAAATTCACGAACAATTTGATTGAACTCGTTAGATTCAATTGCTTTCACTGACTTAAAAGCCATTTTCTAGAGTCTATTATTTTTATATATTTGATATTATAAAATAATATATTTTTTTTAGTAAAAGATATAGAAGTAAAATAAAAATTATAAGATTGAAATTTATTAGATGTTAATTTTATTTGTATAATTATTTTTAGAATTATTTTGCTATTTGAAAATATAAATTATCAATAAAAATCGTTAGATTAAAAGAAAATATAGGGCTATGATTTGGAGAAAATATTTAAATCCACTCTTAAAGACGATATAATCCATCTCATATATAATTGAGTTGATTTATGAACCTAACGAATTATATTATGTATAGTTAAAGTTCAGCTCAATTAATTAACAAACTTAGTTTTTAGCTCTTGTTTAACTCATTTGATTCATTAACCTAATTCTATGATTTAATTGTCAAATCGAATTCAAAACCATTTTCGAATTAGTTCAGTTTATTATCAGTTCTAAATGCAAATAAAAATAAAAAAAACTTAGTAAAATATATTCTAATTGAAACTTTTGCAAAGAGTAATTTTCTAGTGTTGACTTTTTTAGCTGTCCAAACATAAGTTTGACTTTCTATGATCATGCAAACAAAACATACATGCAAATCTTATTCTCCACAAAACATCAACATCATGAGTGTTAATTTGTTATAGTAACACATATGAACACCCATTGAGAATTTAAATTCTCTCTAAATAACATTTATTTAATACTAGTAGTATTTTATAAGCTACCTCCACAAGCACCCAATTTCTAGTGGAATTAGACTTGGAGAAAAAGTACACAAAGAATCTCACATCAAAGTAGGAAAACACATCACAATTGAAAAATAAAATAAAATTATAAAAAGTTCTATAACAATATGAGATAAATCCTCCACAAAGAGAAATTGAGTCAACATGTTTTTATTATATATTATACTAGACAAGCAACCACCACTAGACCACAAATTATTTTAGTAATTTAACAATTCTTTTTGTTTTGGATTTTTCAATTTCCAAAAAGTCTTAGACATTTTTTATAATAATTACATAAAAGGTTGGCGTGCAATTTGCAATAGCTACATATCCAAATGTGTTTTTAGTTGAAAAGTAGAAGGACTCATTCTTTCTACTCACAGGTGTAAAGAGGGTTTTATAATTTAAATTTATTTTCTTAAAAAGGAAGATTAAAAAACATGTAAATGTAAGACAAAGTTGCGCTATTAGTATGTTTATTGGGCACCATTGTTTAGTTAATTTGGTTTTAGCCACTCATGTCAAAGGATTTTGTCTATATTCACCTAATTTGGAATTTTCTTTTTTATAACTTGGATGATTAATCTAATATATGTGTCTAATTATCTTAGTACTTGGCTAAATACTATTGGGTGCTAGGGAGAAATACATGGAAATTCTGAACCCATGAACCAAAGCATGCACGAGAAAAAAATGCTTATAACAAATAGCAAATTTCAAACCATTCATTTCCCTCAATGTACATCTTAATTTTTTCTATGCTAGGTAGCTCTCTCAAAAGTTTAAAAATATAATATATTACATGTCTCATACAAAATGATAACTTATACTTATGATTGATAGTTGAAATATGATAATTGATAATTGATAATTAATAATGTATCACTAAATTTTTTTATAAATTAATAATTTATAATTGGTGTTGATTGGTGATATAAGACTCTAGAATCGATAATTTAGATATTCAGTATGCTAGTGTGTGTTGTACATGCAAGGTTAACACTCTAACGTTTAAGTCAGATACAAAATTTAAGATGAATATAGTGAAAAACAAAAATTAAAAGTGTACCTTGAATCTTACATGTAATGACTATATACCTTGAATAATCTCAATTAGGCTTATGCATGATTGAGACTTCATACTGGCCTTTGGCCAGCTCAAAATAGTTGCCTCCGAGGCTTGCCAGACGTGTAATGGTCGAAAAATATTTGAAAGTCATGTTCGACATCTAGTATCACGTTCGACCATAAAGAGAAGTCAGAAAGCCATGAAGCAATTACAAAAGTAACAAGGAACAAGCGCATTAAATGTTCTCCCATCATTGAAATGTTTTACTGATTTTATCGGAAGTGTGGCTTTAGGTTAGTAGGTTATGGTATGACGCTTTTCCCTAGAACATTCGAGTTCACTTGAATATGTTAGCATTTCCTAGGTGAAATCTGGTTGTTGATTTGTAACTTCTTGCTCTCAATTAATATATATATATATATATATATATATATATATATATATATATATATATATATATATATATATATATATATATATATATATATATATATATATATATATATATATATATATATATATATATATATATATATATATATATATATATATATATATATATATAAAGGTCTCACGACTTTCGTGAGAACTTTTTCCGTCTCAGCGAGTCAGTTTTTATTTATAAGAGTAAATAATTTTCTTCCCAAGAGAGTTTTCTTTGAGCATTTCCCTTTCCTAGAACAAAGCTTTCTATTTCGCATTATTCTCTACTTCTTCGTCAGACTCAACTTTTTTTCACGTACCCTTCTTACCCTGAGCTTACTTCATAACTCTCAATATTTTTACTATGGTCAGTATGAATGATCATCCCATAAGCTTGTCCAACAATTTTGAGAGTAATTACTTTTACCATTAAATAAGGGCAGAAACTTCCTCTAGTTCTGACTCTCATTGCTTCATTAAGGATCAATCGATTCTAGTCGTTATTCCCGTGTCTGATGATTCTGAATCAAAAAGGATTTCTATTGGCTTTATGGGCAGGGAAGCTTCCTTTAATGATTCCTCCTTCAAATATCTTTTTTCTTATGAGGATGTGGGGAATGATCACCCAGTTAGCTCTACGCTTGTAACATTTGAAGTTGCAAAAGCTTCAGCTTCCCCTACTTTAATTACCCTAAAGATGAAGGTCATCACTTTGAATAAGGAAGAAGTCATAAATTTCATCAAGAGTTACCATAATGTTTATGGAAAAGATACAAGTTATGATGAGATTAAGGATCTTCTAGTGTTTGGAGCTTAGTCGGAAGGTGTCCGTTGACTCATTCCCTTCGAGATCTTTCGGGCTGATGAGATTCTCCTGAAATAAGTCACGTTAGTGGATCCAGATGATGCTAACAAATATAGCTTGGTGGAATCAAAGATATTGAGAAATCATTCTATTTTAAGTAATCCAACAGTGGTGAAATCGGTTAATATTGTGGCTGATCGCCATTATAATCTGTTAATTCTTTCTGCAGAATTAGGCAAGAAGAAATGTAACAGTTTTAAGAAGTGCTATATTCTTTTTTATGAGTGTATGATCACCTAGACGAACCTACAGTTGCCCTTATACGAGTTTGAGGGGGAGGAGTTGAAATTTTTAAAGATTGCCTCCTCATAGCTCCATCTTGGCGCCTAGGCTTTTATAAAGGTATTCCAATTGTTGGCCGAGTATTGGTCTTGGAAACCCTTATACCGCCTATTCTTCCATTTATTTGCCTTAATACATACCTCTAAGTATAGTTTTAGGGATCAAGGACTTATCGTGCTACGCCCTTTTTTAATCCCTTTTCAGATAACTAGGGAGATTTCCAAGGGAGCTTCATGTAGGTGAAACCCGATACTCTAGAATATCACTCTATATTTCATCGTGTTCCAATTGAGTTTCCTCTATATGTTTCAAAAACATTGGGCTTGAGTCCATTTCCATCGTGAACCTCATTCGTATGATGTTCAACTAGATTCTCTTACCCTTGACGAGGTTATAATGAAGAAATATTTGGAGAATCTATACTGGAGTCTTGGCTTTGAGGAGGTTTTCAACCTACTAAAATGAAGTCCTTTTTGTAGAGAAATAAGTACATTGATACCCACTGTACTGAAGGCATATTCAGTAGTCTAGAGAGGAAAGATATGTTTGGTGAGGGCGGAGTCACCCATTTTTTGACTTGGGTGTTTTATACTTGGAGATAAAATGGATGCTCTGCAGAAGGCCTATGCTATTTCTAAAGAGTGAGAGGCTCAGTGGGACAATGTCACTCCTTTGACCTACTCTGTCACTCCTTCTCTTGTAGGCCTTATCATGCCCATTACTATAAAAGATAGAGATACCTGGAACGGTAACTATGAAGCTATGAAATATAAATGGTCTAAGATTTAGGAGGAAATGGAAGCCCTTCAAGAGAAATCTATTCGTGTTAAGTCTCTTTAGAAGGAGATGAAAATTCATGAGTGTGCTTCTTTTATAACTTCCAGGACTAGTGAGCTTGAATCCTCCATGGAGACAGAGACGAAGTCTTAGTTTTACACAGTTACTTCCTCAACAGGAGATAAAGTCACATGCTAATGAGGCTTTAAAAGCCCTTCAATAGGAGAAGTAATCTTGAGCTAAGGATCGTGAGGCCCATAATTTTCGTATGGATGGGCTAAGGAAGAATGTCTATGAGTCCCTCTAATAAACTCTTAGGAATTTGTATGAAACCTTTGATCAGACGAATGACCAAGTGGAAGAACTTTGTCCAGATATCTCTATTCCCCACCTACAACTTGACCTGTTCAAGGTCGTTCGAGATGGAGCCTTGGTGGAGGACCTCAATGTAATATCTCAGGGTGGGAAGGATTGACCTTTTATTTTATTGTAATGTTAACAGGTGTTGTGCCCTTATGTTTTTTTTCTACATGCATGAATAAAGATATTTAGGTTTACCTTTTAATTTTATACTTTCTTCGTGTATGATATGATTTATTTAATTTACTTCATGGTCGTTCCACTTTATTATCTAGGTCGTCGTCGACTTGGTTTTTGAGCTTCAAACTAGCTTGTGGTTCATGCTCTTGTCGTGATCAGACTTGATTGTTTATGTCGATGGGTATTGTCATATTAGTGCTATCCTCTCCAGATCTTAGAAGGAAACCGCGGCTTATCCTATTGCTAAAATTCATTATATTTGCTGAATTTTGTAGTCTTAATTGATATGAATCAGAATAGAAATCATGTTTTAGTCATTATTTGTGCGAATTAAGGTGAGTTAGTGCTTGTCTTCAGCGTCACCATGAACCTTCTTCAGTCAAAGGTGGGGTTCCTGTCTGTGCCCCTAGGTTTTTTCCAGGTTCAGGGTGGACATCTCTAAGGTTCCACTACCCCCGCCCTTGGAATTGCTAATTCATATGGGGAGTGCGCCCGATGTGCTTCAAGCATGTTTCGCCTAGTGAATGATCTGCTTCATGAACAAATTCTATGTTATATTGCTGAAGGTTATAGTAATATTTAAATGCATAGTATTTCTTTTAGTTAGAATATTTATTTATTCAAATTTTAAAAAGCTTCGAGAGATACTTATCTAGTTGGAGGAACTACAAGTAAGGCATACACAACTTCTTTTCTATTTCTTCCCCAATCAACTGTGTGATCCAAGAGTATGAATATATGTTCCCCATATTATTAACTTTCGAAACTCCACGTCCGAACTTCTAATGATCAATTTCTCATAAAAATACTGTGAGTCTTAATATGCCTCTGGCGTCATCCGCATTTCCATTTGGCCGACCCTACCTATCATTTATATTCTATAGCGTCTCCTTATACTCGTCTGAAGGGTATATCCATGCATCCAAAATATTTTTTCTAGGTTTACCTAATATTTAATGGCCTTTACACTCAAACTAGTTTGAATGTATATGTCGAGTCGCGCCTGGAGTAAATTCTCAAGACTGGAAACATTAGAGAGTTGTTTACCCAACGGCCTAGTACAACATTAGAGAGTCATCCAATGTAATTCAGTTTAGAAATTGTTGTACCCCAAAATTTTCCCTCTCACTTATCAAGAATTTGCTCACAAGATCTCCTTGGGCTCAAGACTGCACTAGGGTTTGATCAGCTCAAGACATCTCCTTAAGCACTAATGACCAAAATTAGGGTTTGAGTTTCCACAAGGATTTTTGAATTTACAATGCCCCATATGACTTTCATGGATCATTATGGACCCCCAAGATTACTCATGTCAAGTTGCCAGCTTTGAATCACATTTTTGATCAGTCAATTGAGCAGTTGACCTAAAAATCAGTTGTATTGGGGAAAAAGTCAACTATGGCCAATTTACAGTCAAACTTCATAATTTTTTATCCACATCAAAATTTTAGACTCATATGTATCATTTGATCAAGTTTGGACCATAATTCCTCAAGAAATTTGATCAAATCTCCAAAAGGGCAAAATGGTCAAAATTAGGGATTTGATTGGGAAAGAGAAGTTTCTGATTCTTGGCCTAGAAAATTGTCAATTGGTTTAAGGAATGATCTCAAGAGTCCAATTGCATCATTTTGACCTAATTACATGATTCAAAACATTGCAAATCCATTGGATTGACAGATGAATTTTGTAGTCAACTGATCAAAAGTCAATTGTATACTGAAAAGTCAAACTTTGACTTTTTGGTCAAATTTAAGTACCAAAGATCACAATTAATCAAAATATGTCAAAATATGAAACTTATTCATTAATAAATCAAAAAGTCAAGATTCCATTTTGAAAAGTCAAAATTTCTAAACTTAGAAATTTTTCCAAGTGTTGAAAATTCATGTTTTTTCATAACTTTCAGCCAAATTTTCACCATGATAAAAGATGATTCAAGAGAAACTCCCAACATGAAAGTTGTAGATCTCCATGAAATATACAACTTTTCCTCACACAACTTCTTCCAAAAGTTCTTGGATCTCAAGTTATAATTTCAAGAACATAGGATCATGAAACTAAACTCTTAGTGAAATTTTGCCTTAATTTGGTCAGGATTTTGACTCAAATTCATGGCACTTTTTCATATAGTTCCAAGGGGAATCTTCAAAAGCAATTCAAATATGGGTTGTAGAGAACATTACAAGCTTTCCAGAATGTCAAAGAACTCCTTGAGATCATTCTTGACTATGGAGAATCGAAGAGATGAAGTTGGTGTTTTATCACTTGAGTAACAAGGCATTTTCTGATGAACAAGAATCCAATTTCAAACCTATGCTGCACAGATTTTTTTTTCAGGCTTCTAAACCTCATGATCTCTCCATAATCAGAAGATTACACTTGCTTTTGAGCTATTATCCAAGTGTTCCAAGCATTGTCCAAGCCAATTTGCCATTTTTGGAAGAAAGCTACCATTCCATTCTTGAAAAGTTCCTTTAATCACAAAGTCAACTTGTCTTGAGCTTCTAACTTGTTCATTCTTCACACATAACTTCTATAAACCAAAAGCAATGTGTCTAAGACCTAAGAAAGCTCATAACATGCCTGTACAATAATTGAGATTTGTCATTTCACTTTTCTTCAAAAGCAAGTTATAGAGCCATAACCCTATAACTCAGAAACCTGGAGTGATTTTGTGCTCTAATCTTTTCCATACATATTAACAAGTTTATTGCAAGCTAAGTAACAAGGTGAAGCATCCAAAAACTCTCCCAAACACCCTTGCTGCACAAGACTGCTCAACTTGACAGTTTTGGGCCAAAACTCTCCATCTCCATTTCCACTTGTGCATTTTGATTCTTAATCATTCAAACACCTTACATACATCATACACAAGTGATCCAGGCCCCTGTTTCAAGACTGTAATCCCTCCATCACTATTCACAATTTTTAAACATCAAGCTTGCAGGTTGACTTGAGTAGGAAGATTCAGGGACTTTCAAAGCAAAGTAGGAGTTGGAATACACTCAAGGAGGTCCAGACAAGCTAAACAGATTCTTAGGACACTTCAAAGCTTGCTCAAACTCCATACACGAATCCATCTGCAAGAGGTAAGTTTTCAAACTTCAATATCTTGATACAAGCATCCTCTGTACATACATTCTAAAGTAAAAATATAGATATCATTGCTCTAAAGCTAACCATATCCATAGTTTTCATTTTTATTTATTGTGTGTAGAGAATTTCAGATTTGAACTTTCGGAAAAAATTAGGTTTCCATTTAGGGCCAGCAAAATTAATCTTCATCTTTGGCTTTTAGCTTACATAAGTTATATGATTGGATTTGTGAGGGAAAATAGCACAACTTTCATGTTTGCATTTTCCATTTTTGTTGAGAAATGAATGAGATACAGGTGGTCCGGCTGGCTGAAGGTTGAAGACGAAGTATAGGTCATGGAGACGTTTTACCTTATGTATTTATTGTTTCATTTGTATTAACAGATGTATAGCCACCCCAGTGGTAAGGCAGCGCGCTGGTAATCAGGAGGTCATGGGTTCGAGCCACAGCGCGCGCTGCCTTTTGCTTTTTTTCCACTCATTTTACATTTTTTTTTCCTTCTAGCGCATGGGCCTCCCCCCTCCGGGGCCTGACTTTTTTTCTAACCTTCCCTCCTTGTTTCATATTTGCACCCTGACCCAATTCAATTTTATTTCTTCATTTTTTTATTTTACTTATATTCTCAAATATATTTTCTAAATACTAAATAATGATAAAAATGCAAAAAATGATATTTTATATTTTGACTTATTTTATTTTATTTTTCCATAAATAAAAATAATTTTTATTCTTCATACTTTATTTATTCATTTAAGTAAACCTTATAAAATTAAGTAATATTGTACTATTCATTTATTTTTCTTCACACCATTAAAAAATATATTATTTAAATACCAAAGAAAAAAGACTAAAAATATTTTTAATGCTATAAATATTTTCAAGATAAAAAAATGCCCAAAAAAAATATTTTCCTTAAATTATTTTCTTTTGATTGATTAATAGAACTAGGCTTTCTTTTAAAATCTTTTTTTTTTCTAAATAAATCCAAACTTAAAATTAACTATTTTCTTTAAATTAGGTTAAGACAAAATATTTTTATGAAAACCAAACAAAAGTTAATTTTCTTTACATTTAACATCCTTGTACATTCATTCATTTTTTATACCTTGTATTTAGGTAAATTCCTTGTATATTCATATCAGATCAATATGGTTGTAATAGACTAATTAGGGTTTTAATTTCTTGCAATCCCCATTTATACTTTGTAAACCCCCCCTTCCACAAATGATGTAATAGCTTAGTATTTTTATTTTCCACAATTTAAATGCTTTATATTCACATGCTAGTAATTAGGGTTTTGTATGGAAAGAATAAAATCAATTAAATAGAAAACCCTAATTCAAGACAAAAACAAGCATGAAAACAATACACTTGCACCCAAGCACCCCTAGGGTAAACTCGATTTGGTTGCCTTATACAAAATGGCCATATTACGCATGTAAGATATCTTAACAAAAACAAGCAAATACAAGATCATAGTCCCTCAATGACGCTTTCTAAGTTGCCTTACAAATGATCTTAGTCCCTCAAAAAGAATGTTAAGATACCTTTCAACATTGCTAATCATGGTACGATGACCCACGCCCGTCCTGTTTACATCCAAAGATAGGGTTGCTTACTAAATCAATGGTAAAACAACAATGTCAAAGGAAAAGAAAATGAACAAGAAATACATTTTAGTAGGTAGATTGATCCTAATTACTTGCTTCATTTCAAAACAAACATCCTTGTTATTTTCAAAACAAACACATACACTTTCAAACATCTTACAAAATTGAAAACATTTTCAAAAGATCAAACATCTTTGTATACATTCTTACAAATAATAATCATTACAAAGATTTCCTAAACAATGGCCTCTTTACAAAATACTTTCAAAAACCACACAAAGCACAATTTCAAACAAAAGCAAGTGATCTAGCAAGTAACTAAGAGCCCATGGAAAACCATGGATGAAAGGGGTGCTAATACCTTCCCTTTCCATAATCTACCCCTCGAACTCAAGAAACAATCTCAAAGGTCTTTCTTGTGCTTTTTCACCTTTCTTGTTGGATAAAATAAAAGTCGGTGGCGACTCTTGCTAACCGCGACATTTGCAATCAAATGCAAAACCTTAAAGTCAGTTCTCCCACCGTATCACAGAACTGGCGACTCTTCTGGGGAAAATTCTAAAAGTGGGGTTACCTTAGGGATAGATCACATTTATTTGCTTACATTGTTTGACTTGTATGCTATACATTATGGTTCTTTGTTTGGGTTTGAATCCTCTACCCGGATTTGGGATACCTTATAGGTAAGTAGCAATACATTGTGGAAACTGTGCGGGGTATACCGACATGGTCTAAACAATAGCTACGTTAGTGCGACATATTTGTGGGTACCGGTAGCCTTTGAGTTAATCAAAGAGAATACGGGGCCTCTGAGTGATGTCATAAAGCACTAATTAACTTTTAGAACCTTTACTTGACCAACTTGGCCTTTAGGATATAGTGAGATGATCGACTTTGGTGCAGTTTGTTGTTGGTAGATATTCGATACTACACTCATTGAGGTTTGGTTTCTTGGGATATTTCGGTTTCCATTAAAGAGGCTTGTACTGAAACAATGACCAAGGAAACGAATCAGTGATATTGAGCTTCTTAGAACCCGATTAATATTGTTAGGACATGTTTGAGCCAACTAAACATCAAGAGGGTACTTACCTATGAGACTCCATACAAGCCTAAACCTAAGGACTTGTTTTCTTTGTTTGTATATACATACTCGTACATAACATCATGGATATCATAACATCATATTCATTCACTAACAATTTCAAGGGTTTTAGGATTTATCTTTGTTCTTGTTTTGTAGGACATGGATTCTATTCGCAGGAAAACTATTCAAGTCAATCTTGTAATGATCCCTCCACAACTTAAGGAGATAGCTTCAAGGATTCCTAAAAACTCTCCATTTACCGAGAGACATGGTCGCCTACTCAACTTGGTCACCTCTAACACATATGAGGATATGATGAAGGTGCTCTTTCAATTCATTGATCCTTTACACCATTGCTTCACATTTCTCGACTATCAACTTGTGCCTACTTTGAAAGAATTCTCCCAACTCTTGAGGATTCCCATTCTCAATCAACTACCTTTCAACGGTACGGAAAGAGACCCAAAGCCAGAAGAGATTGCTCAAGCTTTACACTTGCACTCATCTGATATCACAACTCATTGGGAAACAAGGAGTGGTGTCAAAGGTTTCTTAGCAAAGTTCATGTTCGAGAAAGCCCAAAGTTGTTGGAACTCCTTGGACTTGCAAGCCTTTGAGGAAATTGTGGCTCTCCTCATCTATGGGATGGTTTTGTTTCCAAATCCTGACCAACTCATAGATATCAACACCGTCAAAATCTTCATATCCCGCAACCCGGTGCCTACATTTCTAGGAGATATCCTACACTCTTTTCACACCTAGGAAAAGAGGTGTCCTTATGTGTTGCACTCCTATCTTGGAAAGATGGTTTATTTCACATCATCCCCAATCTGTATTAAAAAATAGGCAAGGTTCAAGGTGGTCACAAAGGTTGATGGCGCTCATACATTCAGACATTCATTGGTGCTCTCGATCCAAAGAGAATGTTATCATTGTCGACCGTTATGGAGAATTCCCTAATGTCCCTTTACTTGGAATTAGGGGAGGTATCACCTACAACCCATGCTTAGCCTTAAGACAGTTTGGTTACACCCGGGATGGCTCGCACGAGATGCTGATTCAAGGTTTGGTATTTGACTACGACAACAACGATCAAAGTCTTCTCTAGAGATTTATCCGAGCTTGGAGGATGTTGAATAAGGTGGATAACAAGTCTTTGGGGCACAAGAATTCCATCCCTCTTGAGCCTTATCTCAAATGAGTACAAACTCGTTCTCAGAGTCTTATGATGCCTTACCCCTCCATTCTCCCGGTAATCATTGAGCCTGTCATGGAGGGAAATGTTCCATACACTATCCTACATCCTGATACGCCCACCTCTCTTGAAGACCTACAAAGAGATTGGATACAACTCAAGGGGGAGCGAGATACTTTCGAAGCCCAATTCTACGCAAGTGAGAAGAAGGTTTTAGAACTCACTAGACTACTTTATGAGGAGCAGACTCTGAATGCCTACATCGCACCAAAGAGGATGCGAACTACCTTTTTATCTTAGAGTTTTTGTATTATTTTTCCCGAAAAGGAATTGATGTACTCGAGCTTTAATCTATTAATATAAAATGTGTTTCCTTTTTGTCTAAAACAAATTTGAATCTTAAAATCCTTGAAATCATTGCATACGCATTTTCCATTCATCATAACATAAGCAGGTTTCTTGCAATAAGTCTCATCATCTCTCTACTGTTTATTTCAGTGAGATGGATCTCGAGCAAACAGTGAAGGACCTCCAAGCTCAGAATGCACATTTTCAACAATTTCTCTTGACCCTAGCCAAAGGACAAGAAGAGTTGAAGACTTTGCTGGCGGAGGAGAAGAAAAAGAAGACAAAGAAGGGGACCGGAGTCCTAAACATGGGAAGAAGATTTCATGGGAAGACAAGAAGGACCTTAGACTTTGCAACAAAATCCGGTGAGAAAGACAATCAAGATGGGAAAGGCAAGGAAACAGTTGGCCCGTCAGAATCAGAAGAGGAAGAGGAAGAGGAAGAAGAAGACTATTCTGAAGAACAATACCCTCCAGCTGATGACAAGTATAAACATCTCGAAGAGCGATTGAGTGCAATGGAAATCCAAAAAGTTCCTGGCTTGGACTTTGAGGAATTGGGTTTGGTGTCGGGGATTGTCATTCCTCCAAAATTCAAAGCACTTATGTTCGCCAAGTATGACGGAGTCTCATGTTCAAAAATGCATATCCGATCTTATGTGAGGAAAATCCAACCCCATACCGCTGGCAAATACTTGTGGGTACACTTCTTCCAAGACAGTCTATCTGGAACTCAACTTAACTGGTTTTACTAACTAGAAAGAGCCAACGTTCACAACTAGGAAGATCTTGCTGCAGCCTTTTACAAACAATACCAATACAATGTTGACCTTACACCTACCCGTACTCAACTTTAGAGTATGGCCATGGCTTCAAATGAAGGCTTCAAGGATTATGCGCAAAAATGGAGAGATTTAACCGGAAGAGTTCAACCTCCTCTATCGGAGAGAGAATTAGTAGACATGTTCTTGGGAACCATGGCTGGTCCCTTCTTCAATCACTTGATTGGAAGTTCATCAGCAGGTTTATTGAGTTGATATTGACCGGAGAAAGGGTAGAATCCGGTATAAAGAATGGAAAGATCCAAAAAGATACATCCTCTTCTGCAACCGTAAGGAAGCCTTTCATCAGAAAGAAAGAGGTGGTTGCTGTATATTTGTAAAGAAATCAAGATAGGGCCGAGCGGCGACCAATGGTGGGGGCTGTGATGATCCCTAAACATGCGCCTGATCAACAAAGAAACAATCAACAGAGGATGGAAAGACAGGTCAGGCAGTTCACCAGAACTAACATGACCCTATCTCAGGTATTACCGCATCTACTAAGATCCAATTTGGTGAACTTGAAAGAAGCTCCGAAAAACCCCAATACAACCTCTCCTCACTATCAACCCAATTCCCGTTGCGCATATCACTCTATAAGTCCCGACCATGACACTAATAACTGTTGGGCTCTAAAGAACAAAATACAAGACCTCATTGAAGAAAAAGAGATTGAATTCAATGCGCCCGAAAAGCCAAATGTCATTTCTGCCCCTATGCCAAAACATGGCCATAATACCAATGCCATTGAAGAAGAAATGTTTGTTACTTCAGTTGATGAACTTATGACCCCACTCCTGACTATTAAAATGAACTTGTTGAATGCCAGTGTGTTCCCGGGCTGCGATGAAGTTTGTCATTTATGTTTATCCTCACCAACCAACTGTCCTTTGTTGAAAACAGGCATTCAGTGCCTAATAGATAACAAAGAAATTTTGTTTAGAAAGACTTCTGTTCCACCTGTTCCTTTTAAAGATGTCTCTATCATTACCATTTCCGCCAATTCTTCCAGGGCCTCCACCAAAAGACCAGTTAGAATTACATCAGTTCTGAAAACAACTCCTTTAATAATCATAATGCCTGGACCAGTCCCATATTTGTCAGACAAAACCATACCATGGAATTATGGAGGGGATGTCTACTACCACGATATCAAGCAGGATTGGCCAGCCGCCGAATAATCGAGTTCCGAGAAAGTCAACTCTAACATCATTAATATTGCAGGAACTAGCAAGATTACCTGAAGCGGAAGGATATTCTCTCCAGAAATTGCTCCCCCAAAAGCAGTTTCTGGACCCGTAATCATTCCTGTTGTTGCTCCCCCGAAAGCTGTTCCCAGTCCTACAATCATCCCCACTAATACTCCAACTAACAAATCTGTTACAATCCCTGTTATCATTCCTACTAACACTCTTGCTGCCGAGTTAACCGAGACTCGAGGTAAAAGTATTCTGATTGAGCCTATCCGAATGAAGGATCAATCATTGGCTATCCGTGAGACCTCCCGGAAAGAGATGGAGGAAATTCTGAAGATCATAAAAAGAAGCGACTACGATGTAGTTGAACAACTGGGAAAAACTCCCTCTAAAATTTCCATGCTGGCATTACTACTATGTTCCAAGGCGCATGCAAAAGCCTTGGTAAAATTCCTGAAAACTGCCCATGTACCCCAAGAGTCATCTGCCAATCATTTCCAAGACTGCGTAGCTAGCTTAACTGTAAATAATGGTATAGGTTTTTCAGATGATGATTTAACGCCAAGAGGAAGGAAGCATAATGAGGCATTGCATGTCTCAATTGAATGTAGAGGCAAAACCTTGGCTCATATTTTGGTGGACACTGGCTCATCTCTGAATGTATTGCCTAAAAAAGCTCTTGATAGGCTTGACTGTGAGGGATTGACATTGAATCCAAGTAACAGAGTAGTAAGGGCTTTTGACGGCTCGAAAAGGATGGTATATGGGGAGGTAGACATTCCCATAAAGTTTGGAACCCAAATTTTTGATTCAACTTTCTATGTAATGGATATCCGTCCCTCATATTCCTGCTTGCTAGGCCGACCATGGATTCACAATGCCGATGGCGTTACTTCTACATTGCACCAAATGCTAAAATATCCAATTCAAGGGAAGATTATCACCGTTCATGGAGAAGAAGAGTATATGATCATCCATCTCAATTCCTTCAGATATGTGGAATTAGATGGTGAATTTATTGAAACTCCATTCCAACACTTTGAAGAGGTCCCGCAAGATGTAGCAGTGACCAAGGTTGTGTCTCAGGTTCCCAAGATTGCAAGGCCTCCACTCCGGATGTCATCTCTGAAGGATTCCCAAGCAGTAATAGAAGAAGGTGGGTGCACTATTTGGGGACAACTCCCGGATATCCCATACAAGTCTGGCAAGTTTGGTTTGGGTTTCACTTCAGGTGCCCAGTAGGCTGTGTTCCGCGCACGTGCCGAAGGACGACCCCTGAAGATCAGCAAGCGCGAGGTCAACACCGTAGAAGATGATGAAGATAGTTGTGACTTGGAGGACTGGATATTCCCAACTGTCAGTGGAGGACTCAGCAACTCGGAGGCTAGAGATTTTGTCCCGATCACTTTTATCCCACAGTAGTCTGTCTTTACATTTTGTTGGATCTGTAATATTAAAACAATTCGCACTATTAAAACCTTATGTCTTACCCAAGGCACAATGGTCCATTTGTAAGGGTTATTATCTCATTTTCATATGACATCAATGAATCATGGACGTTTTCGCATACAAACTTTTATGCTCATTATTTTTCTTTTTACATTTTTATTTCTTTCAAGGATAGCTATACCCTTACACACACTCACACTCATAATGCAGGTATACATCCATTCGGGATCCCATGGGTAACAATACTACTATGGCCTTTTGAGACTCTGAGAATCTAATCTACCAAGCCGAAGACGAAGGTGAGGAAGATTGTGAAGTACCATGGTAACTTGCCAGACTACTACAACAAGAAGAGAGAACCATTCAGCCTCACGAGGAACCCATGGATACAATCAACCTAGGTACCAAAGATGACCAAAAAGAGGTCAAGATGGGTGCCAATCTGGAACCCGGTGTCAAGGAGCGTCTGATTCAGTTGTTACACGATTATGTTGAAGTCTTTGCCTGGTCGTATGAAGACATGCAGGGACTTGATGCAGACATTGTGGTACATCGTCTTCTTACAAGAGAGGATTGTCCGCCAGTAAAGCAAAAGGTTCACCACATGAGGCCTGATATGTCAGAAAAGATTAAAGTAGAAGTCATGAAGCAATTCAACGCTGGATTCTTGGCTGTCACCTCCTATCCGCAATGGGTTTCCAATGTTGTTCCCGTGCCCAAGAAAGACGGCAAAGTGAGAATGTGTGTGGACTACAGAGATTTGAATAGGGCAAGCCCTAAGGATGATTTTCCACTCCCCCATATTGATATTCTAGTTGACAATACGGCACAACACAAAGTGTTTTCCTTCATGGACGGATTCTCAAGTTACAATCAAATCAAAATGGCGCCTGAGGACATGGAGAAAACAACGTTTGTCATGCAGTGGGGCACTTTCTGCTATAAGGTGATGCCATTCAGACTAAAGAATGTTGGGGAAACCTATCAGTGTGCCATGGTAGCTTTATTTCATAACATGATACATCACGAAATAGAGGTCTACATGGACGATATGATCGCCAGATATCAAACAGAAGAAGAAAATCTTGATCACTTACAAAAACTGTTTGAGAGACTGAAGAAGTACAAGCTGAGGTTGAATCCAAACAAATGCACATTTGGGGTACGGTCTGCTAAACTCCTAGGCTTTTTCGTCAGCAATAAAGGTATTGAAGTAGACCCTGCCAAGGTAAAATCAATACAAGAGATGCCTACTCCTCGTACTGAGAAGGAAGTCAGAGGATTCTTGGGGCGTTTAAACTACATTTCCAGATTCATCTCTCACCTAACAGCTACTTGTGAACCAATCTTCAAATTGTTGAAGAAAGATCAAGTAGTCAAATGAAATGACGAGTGCCAAGTTTCTTTTGACAAAATCAAAGAATAATTACAAGATCCTCCTTTGTTGATGCCACCAGTCGAGGGAAGACCATTGATCATGTATCTGACTGTTTTAGAAAACTCAATAGGGTGTGTATTGGGGCAGCTTGACGAGTCTGGTCGAAAAGAGCATGCTATTTACTACCTGAGCAAAAATTTACCGATTGTAAAACCAAATATTCACTGCTCGAGAAAACTTGCTACGCTCTGGCATGGGCTGGTCGCTGGCTAAGACAGTATATGCTGACGCATACTACTTTGTTGATATCTAAAATGGATCCGATAAAATACATCTTCGAGAAACTTGCTCTCTCCGGGAGAATAACAAGATGGAAAATGATCCTGACGGAATATGACATACAGTATACTACCCAGAAAGCAATAAAGGGCAGTGTATTAGCTGATCACCTAGCTCACCAAGCTGTAGAAGACTACCAATCCATGAAGTTCTAATTTCCGGATGAAGACATCATGACGTTAGATAACTGTAAAGAATTTAGGCCATATGACAGACCTAAACAAGGATCCCGATGGACCCTGTTCTTTGATAGGGCATCCAACGCACTTGGCAATGGTATCAGTGCTGTACTCATATCTCCAGAAGGGTGTCATACTCCCTTTACAGCAAGAATCTACTTCAATTGTACAAAAAACATGGTAGAATACGAAGCATGTATCTTTGGTCTCAGAGCTGCCATAGACTTGGGGATCAAATCCTTGGATGTATTCAGAGATTCAACTTTGGTTATCAGTTAGATCAAAGGGGAATGGGACACCAAACACCCTAACCTTATCCCTTATAAAGAACATGTTTTGGCATTGCTATCACATTTTTAGAAGATTACCTTCAAGCATTTCCCGCGAGAAGAAAATCAGCTAGTAGACGCACTAGCCACAATGTCATCTATGTTTAAACTTAATTGGGATAACGAGGCTCCCCAGATCACCATTGAACGAATGGATGAACCAGCACACTGTCACGAGATTAATGCTGAAGAAGTAGTGGATCAACCTTGGTTCCACGAAGTCAAGAGGTATCTCGAGGCTCAAGAATATCCAGAAGGAGCTTCAGTCAACGATAAGAAGTTATTAAGAAGATTCTCTGCTAAGTTCTTCCTTAGTAATGGCATTCTTTACAAACGCAACCATGACTCTGTGTTACTTTGATGCGTAGACAAGGTTGAAGCCGAAAGCATCATGGACGAGTTACATGAAGGCACTTTTGGCACCCATTCCAGTGGGCATACGATGGAAAAGAAAATCCTACGGGCAGGCTATTACTGGTCTACCATGGAAGCAGACTGCTATCAACACTCTCGAACCTGCCACAAGTGTCAGATCTATGCTGACAAAGTGCACGTACCTTCGGTTCCTCTGAATGTCTTTACGGCTCCATGGCCCTTTGCTATGTGGGGGATTGATATGATTAGGGAAATAAAGCTAACAGCCTCCAATGGACACCGCTTCATCCTAGTAGCCATTGACTATTTTACAAAGTGAGTGGAGGCAACTTCTTTCGCTTCCGTTACCAAGAACGTTGTTGCCCGGTTCATCAAGCAGAATCTCATCTGTCGTTATGGTATCCCGGAGAGGATCATTACAGACAATGGTACGAATCTAAACAATACAATGATCACTGCCCTATGCGAGCAATTCAAGATCCAACATCATAATTCTTCCCCTTATCGGCCAAAGATGAATGGTGTTGTTGAAGCCGCAAATAAGAACATTAAAAAGATCATACATAAAATGACAGTCACATACAAAGACTGGCATGAGATGCTACCATTTGCTCTCCACGGGTATCTTACCACAACTCGCACATCAACCGGGGCAACACCCTATTCTCTGGTTTACGGCATAGAGGTTGTCTTGCCTATCGAGGTCAGATCCCCTCTTTGAGGATTATGAAGAATGCAGGGCTGAACGAAGACGATTGGATCCAGACTCGACTTGATTAACTGAACTTGATTGATGAGAAGAGACTTAATGCTATTTGCCATGGTCAAATGTATCAAAACGGATGATCAAGGCTTTCAACAAGAAGGTCAAATGCCAAGTGTATCAAGTTGGGGATCTAGTGATCAAACACATCATACTACCACAAGGTGATCCTAGGGGCAAATGGACTCCTACCTATGAAGGACCATTTGTAATAAAAAACATTTTCTCTGGTGGGGCAATGATGTTGACCACCATGGATGGCGACGACCTACCGCATCCTGCGAACACGGACATAGTCAAAAGATACTACGCATAAGAGACCCGCTAGGTTGACATACCTAGGAAAAACAAGGGCATCCCGGCGAATCAAAAAGGTTCGGGCAAAAATTAGGGATAAAACAAAAAAATCTGTACACCCGACAAGTTGAAAACCCGAAAGGGCGACTTGGGCAAAAAAGGGTTTCCTGGTGGATTGAAAACCCGAAAAGGCGGTCCAGGAAAAAGTTAGGGAATTAAAGCGTATGACTATGTCCCGTTGGATCAGTTTGAGGACAACCTTTGGCTTCAACTTGTGAACTCGACATTTCCGACCAATTCAATCATCTTCTGACAAGGCAACAAATAGACAAAATGCTCAGAGATGCAAAGGCTCTAGCAGAATGGGAACCCCATGGGATAAATACACATAGCTATCTTTTCTTTGTATTAAAATTTTCATTTTTTCTTATGATGACGTTCTCCTACTAGAATGCTTTTCTCACTGTACAAAAATACTTACTCAAAGTCAATACAAAGATATTACTTTGAAAGTGCAAAACTATCTGTTTTTCTTTACTCTTGTGTTTTGTTTACAAAAACGTCCAATGATTCATTGTTGAACATATGCATTTCAACATAATTATTGTTTACAAATAAACAAAATAAAAGACAATTACTAATGGCTTTAAGAGGTAGGGAAATCTCTCTAAGCTATTTACATAAATCCCCCACAATTTGCAGTTTAATTCCCAGCGGAACGAGCTTCCAATTATCAATCCCCAGTAGAAGTCGTTCAAATTCTCAGGATTTCCCAAACAGGATTTTACAAGCAGCACATGACATTTCCCTCACAACAGAGTTTGTTTCTCTAAGTGGAAATTCATCAACACTTCAACTTTACAACATGAAGACTTAAACTCCATATCCTCAGCAGCAGTCAGGGATTTACTTTCCCCAATCCAACAACAGTGTGGCAGATTAGCTCGCATGCACATACATCGCATCTATATATCATAAACATCGATAAGACGAATGCATTATATCATACATTTCATACAACATGACCCTACATTTTAGCTAACATTTTACCCTTTTCAGGATAAGATTAACAACTATCATTAACAATGTTCAGAGCTCTCAGATATAGTTCAGATACGCTCCAGACACGGATGCCATTCTGACACCCATTCAAAACTAGCTTTCAAATACAGTTCAGATACGTTCCACACACGAATGCCATTCTGATACTCATTCAGATTCAACTCTCAGATACAATTCAGATACGTTCCAGATACGGATGCCATTCTGATACTCATTCATATTCAACTCTCAGATACAGTTCAGATACGCTCCAGACACGGATTCCATTCTGAGACTCATTCAAAACTATCTTTTAGATACAATTCAGATATGTTCCAGACATGGATGCCATTCTGATACTCATTCATATTCAACTCTCAGATACAGTTCATATATGCTCCATACATGGATGCCATTCTGAAACTTATTCAAAACTAGCTTTCAGATACAGTAGAGATACGTTCCAGACACGGATGCCATTCTGATACTCATTCAGATTTAACACTCAGATACAGTTTAGATACGCTCCAGACACGAATTCCATTCTGACACTCATTCAAAACTAGCATTCAGATACAATTCAGATATGCTCCAGACACGGATTCCATTCTGATAATCATTCAAAATCAGCTCCCAGATACAGTTCAGATACGCTCCAGACACGGACGCCATTCTGATACTCATTCTTTCAGCTTACAAATTAAAACACAAACAATCACTTTTAGATGGCATCTTTAAGCCCATATCCTACAACTTTCTATCACCTCTCCAAATGGCATCTTTAAGCCCATTCCCTCTACCATCACATCGCCGAGTGCAAATTTCTGGGCACTCTAGTGTCCAATCATCTTCCACCTCCGAGTCACGAATGGCAAGACATGCCCATCTAACTCTTCATGTTTAAGAAGATTGAACAGGGGCAGCTGTTGTACCCTAAAATTTTCCCTCTCACTTATCAGGAATTTTCTCACAAGATCTCCTTAGGCTCAAGACCGCACTAGGGTTTGATCAGCTCAAGACATCTCCTTAAGCACTAATGACCAAAATTAGGGTTTGAGTTTGTACAAGGATTTTTGAACTTCCAATGCCCCATATTACTTTCATGGATCATTATGGACCCCCAAGATTACTCATGTTAAGTTGCAAGCTTTGAATCACATTTTTGATCAGTCAATTGACCAGTTGACCTAAAAATCAGTTGTATTGGGGAAAAAGTCAACAATGGCCAATTTACAGTCAAACTTCATAATTTTTGATCCACAACAACATTTTAAACTCATATGTATCATTTGATCAAGTTTGGACCATAATTCCTCAAGACATTTGATTAAATCTCCAAAAGGGCAAAATGGTCAAAATTAGGGTTTTGACTTGGAAAGGGCAATTTCTGATTTTTGACCTAGCAAATGGTAAATTGGTTTAAGGCATGATCTCAAGAGTACAATTGCATCATTTTGACCTAATGACATGATTCAAAACATTGCAAATCCATTGGATTGACAAATGAATTTTGCAGTCAACTGATCAAAAGTCAACTGTATACTGAAAAGTCAAACTTTGACTTTTTGGTAAAATTTAAGTACCAAAGATCACAATTCATCAAAACATGTCAAAATATGAAACTTATTCATCAAGAAATCAAAAAAGTCAAGATTCCATTTGAAAAGCCAAATTTTCACCATGATACAAGATGATTCAAGAGAAACTCCCAACATCAAAGTTGTAGATCTCTATGAAATCTACAACTTTGCTTCACACAAATTATTCCAAAAGTGCTTGGATATTAAGTTATAATTTCAAGAACATAGGATCATGAAACTAAACACTTAGTGAAATTTTGCCCTAATTTGGTCAGGATTTTGATTCAACTTCATGGCACTTTTTCATATAGTTCCAAGGGAAATCTTAAAAAGAAATTCAAAGATTGGTTATATAGCACGCTGCAAGCTTTCCAAAATGTCCAAGAACTCCTTGAGATCATTCTTGAGTAGGGATAATCGAAGAGATGAAGTTGGTGTTTTATCACTTGAGTTACAAGGCATTTTGTGATGAACAAGAATCCAATTTCAAACCTATGCTACACAATCTTGTTTTGCAGGCTTCTAAACCTCAAGATCTCTCCATAATCAGAAGATTACACTTGCTTTTGAGCTATTATCCAAGTGTTCCAAGCATTGTCCAAGCCAATTTGCCATTTTTGGAAGAAAGCTACCATTCCATTCTTGAAAAGTTGCTTTAATCACAAAGTCAACTTGTCTTGAGCTTCTAACTTGTTCTTTATGCACACATAACTCCTATAAACCAAAAGCAATGTGTCTAAGACCTAAGAAAGCTCAGAACATGCTTGTATAATACTTGAGATTTGTCATTTCACTTTTCTTCAAAAGCAAGTTATAGAGCCATAACCCTATAACTCAGAAACCTGGAGTGATTTTGTGCTCTAATCTTTTCCATACATATTAACAAGTTTATTGCAAGCTAAGGAACGAGGTGAAGCATCCAAAAACTCTCCCAAACACCCTTGCTGGACAAGACTGCTCAACTTGACAGTTTTGAGCCAAAACTCTCCATCTCCATTTCCACTCGTACGTTTTTATTCTTAATCATTCAAACACCTTACATACATCATACACAAGTGATCCAGGCCCCTGTTTCAAGACTGTAACCCCTCCATCACTATTCACTATTTTAAAACATCAAGCTTGCAGGTTGACTTGAGTAGGAAGATTCAGAGACTTTCAAAGCAAAGTAGGAGTTGGAATACACTCAAGGAGGTCCAGACAAGATAAACAGATTCTTAGGAAACTTCAAAGCTTGCTCAAGCTCCATACACAAATCCATTTGCAAGAGGTAAGTTTTCAAACTTCAATATCTTGATACAAGCATCCTCTATGCATACATTCTGAAGTAAAAATGTAGATATCATTGCTCTAAAGCTAACCATGTCCATAGTTTTCATTTATATTGACTATGTGTAGAGAATTTTAGATATAAACTTTATGAAAAAATTAGGTTTCAATTTAGGGCCAGAAAAATTAATCTTCATCTTTGACTTTTAGCTTACATAAGTTATTTGGTTGGATTAGTGAGGAAAAATAGCACAACTTTCATGTTTGCATTTTCCATTTTTGTTGAGAAATGAATGAGATACATGTGGTCCGGCTGGCTGAAGGTTGAAGATGAAGTACAGGTGATGGAGACGTTTTACCTTATGTATTTATTGTTTCATTTGTATTAACGGATGTATAGCCACCCCAGTGGTAAGGAAACGCGCTGGTAATCAGGAGGTCATGGGTTCGAGCCTCAGCGCGCGCTGCCTTTTTCTTTTTTTTCACTCATTTTACATTTTTTTGTTCCTTCTAGCGCATGGGCCTCCCCCGTCCGGGGTCTGACCTTTTTTTCTTAACCTTCCCCCCTGTTTCATTTGCACCCTGACCCAATTCAATTTTATTTCTTCATATTTTTATATTACTTATTTTCTCAAATATATTTTCTAAATACTAAAAAATGATAAAAATGAAAAAAATGAAATTTTATATTTTGACTTATTTTATTTTATTTTTCCATAAATAAAAATAATTTTTATTCTTCATACTTTATTTATTTATTTATGTAAACCTTATAAAATTAATTAATATTGTATTATTCATTTATTTTTCTTCACACCATTTAAAAATATATTATTTAAATACCAAAAAAAAAGACTAAAAATATTTTTAATGCTATAAATATTTTCAAGATAAAAAAAATGTCAAAAAATACTTTTCTAAAATTATTTTCTTTTGATTTATTAATAGAACTAGGCTTTATTTTAAAATCTTTTTTTTTTCTAAATAAATCCAAACTTAAAATTAACCATTTTCTTTAAATTAGGTTAAGACAAAATCTTTGTATGAAAACCAAACAAAAATTCATTTTCTTTACATTTTGCATCCTTGTACATTCATTCATTTTTTATACCTTGTATTTAAGTAAATTCCTTGTATATTCATATCAATTCAATATGGTTGTAATAGACTAATTAGGGTTTTAATTTCTTGTAATCCCCATTTATACTTTGTACAGACCCCTTCCCACAAATCATGTAATAGCTTAGTATTTTTATTTTCCGCAATTTAAATGCTTTATATTCACATGCTAGTAATTAGAGTTTTGTATGGAAAGAATAAAATCAATCAAATAGAAAACCCTAATTCAAGACAAAAACAAGCATGAAAGCAACACACTTTCACCCAAGCCCCCCTAGGGTAAACTCCACTTGGTTGCCTTATACAAAATGGCCATATTACGCATGTAAGGTATCTTAGCAAAAACAAGCAAATACAAGATCATAGTCCCTCGATGACGCTATCTAAGTTGCCTTACAAATTATATTAGTCCCTCAAAAATAATGCTAAGATACCTTGCAACATTGCTAATCATGGTTATACGATGACCAACGGCCGTCCTGTTTACATCCAAAGATAGGGTTTCTTACCAAATCAATGGTAAAATAACAATGTCAAAGGAAAAGAAAATGAACAAGAAAGACATTTGAGTAGGTAGATTGCTTCTAATTACTTGTTTCATTTCAAAACAAACATCCTTGCTATTTTCAAAATAAACACATACACTTTCAAACATCTTACAAAATTGAAAACATTTTCAAAAGATCAAACATCTTTGTATACATTCTTACAAACAAGAATCATTACAAAGATTGCCTAAACAATAGCCTCTTTACAAAATACTTTCAAAAACTACACAAAGCACAATTTCAAACAAAAGCAAGTGATCTAGCAAGTAACTAAGAGCCCATGGAAAACCATTAATGAAAGGGGTGCTAATACCTTCCATTTTTATAATCTACACCCCGAACTCAAGAAACAATCTCAAAGGTCTTTCCTGTGCTTTTTCACATTTCCTTTTGGATAAAAGTAAAGTCGGTGGCGACTCTTGCTAACCGCGACATTTGCGATCAAACGCAAAACCTTCAAGTCAGTTCTCCCACCATATCATAGAAATGAAGTAGGCGTTTAATAGTCTTTCTAACGTGTCAGTGTTAGCCGTGGATTTCCATAGAGATTGCCTCTTTCTTCAATATGATATGTACAAGGCATTGGGATCGACATTCCATTGAAGGCACTCTATGGTAGAGTCGATACCATGCATTTCATGTGGTGAACTATTGAAGTGATCTACATTAGTCTAGAGTCATTTAATTAGTAAGTTTTTTTTTACCTTGGAAGGGAATTTGGATCATATCTTTGTAGATCTAATTAAATTATCTCCATGATAAACTACTTAGGAGCCAACACCTAGAATTAGTCTAACTTCTTCATGCTTATAAAGGCAAAGTAACTTGGCACTCTCTAGAACTTTTCCTTTCTTTTGGTTTCTTCTTCTCCACGTGATAATGGTAGAATTATTATTTCGCGAGGGTGAGTTATGGAGTTGTTGAAAGTCGAGACGTATCCACCTCTACCTAGACTAAATTCTAGCCGACGGAGCCCAAGTTACTTATGTGTGTCAGTGTAAAAGACATTACACAAACTTCCATAGTCTACGAGGAATCTTATTACCGTGTGATCTGCAATGGTGACTATTATAATTAATGGCAACTCCGTGTTTAGGACTCCATTTTTCTTCTTGCGATCTTCAAATCCTAGCTTTGGTCAATCCTTACTTTGAGATCTAGTGTCAGTCGTTGCTTGGATGAGGTACTCCGGTAGCAGATCTTTATCAGTCATTGCTTTAATGTGGATCTCATTGACAACATAGAATAGAGGTGGTGCTCGATCAAAAAATTTGGCAGAGTTCTTCGACGTGATGTAGGAGGTTATTTCCTCCATGTTATGGTGGTTAACGCATAGGTCTTGCTTTGGATCGAGAATGATCTATTTATGAAGTTTGTTCATGAAATTTCTGTGGGATTCAATGTTGATTTCCACCTACGACGCTATTGTTCCATATTAGAGCCATAATTAGTGTAGATTGATGATGTATGACTCAAAAATCGGTGATGTTGATACAGTGGCATGAGGTAGACTTACAAGGTTAACACTTCAATGCTCAAGTTTGTCACAAAGTACAAGAAGAATGTAGTGAATAACAGAGATAAGAAAATATAGCTTGAATCTTTCTCATACTGAATATATACCTTAGATCATGTTCATTAGGCTTATACATGATTAGGTCTTCATATTGAGCCTTTGGCTGACCCATAACATATTTCATTCCGTATAATAATTTCTTCATCTTCATCATCTAAATATTTTAATGAAGATATATTTGAAACAACTAAATAAAACTAATAAATTTAAAACACAATGAGTGTCAAGAGACAAAGACAAAAATAATCAAAGAAATAAGTATAAATCTCAATAACAACCAAGCCGAGACAAGACCACTTACAAGTAGTTTAGGTCTATAGAAATTTAACAAAATACAAAATACAAAGAATTATTTTAATAGTGCGATTGTGGTATTCTGACAGACAGTTAATCCGTACCTTATATGTTTGATGGTAGTTTTAAAAATTATTTTGAATTGAAATCAAATTTAAAGATTGAAATGATTATAAAAACATTTGAAAGTTTGATTTGTGGTAAAAATAAATGAATGATAGTTAGAATTTGAAGAGTAAGAAAGTACAATAGTTGAAATGTAAATGATTTGAAAATTAAATTGCATATAAAGTAAATGAATTTCAAATAGAGTGTTATGAAATATATATTTTTTAGGAAATATAAAAAATTTAAAAGTTGTGGAAAGTGTACTTACAATTATGAAAAAAATGAGTATGTTTCTTGTTATGATCTTGTTTAGAATTTAATAATTTGATATTTTTTCTTCTTAATAACTCTTATTTATTGGAAAAAGAAATTAGATAATCACCGTAAGTCAAAATCATGGAAGTTACTTCGTTGAGTTAATATCAACATATCATATGATGAAGATGACACATACTTTAAAATTACTCTTCATCGACTAATATCCCATCAAATTTATGTTAGCCGATTTGGTATTTTGGCGAATATTGGTTCAAAGGTAGCATATTTTAGAATGATTTGTTGTTCTACTACCCGTAAAAATAGGACACACATTGGACATCTTTTATGTCGATATTTCTTTGTTTTCATGTTCTTCTATGTTTACTCAATCACGCTTTATAATCTATATTTTCTCTCGATATACTCTTATTGCCTGGATCCTTCAGTATTTTCTTCAATAACATTTGCATTTTTCTCAATTTTAAGCCATTATCAACAAAAATGACATTTTGTGAGTAACAACAATAAAACGACAAATCCACTATGGAAGTTCAAAAAAGGGCTAAATATTTTAATGGTTGAACACATGATTGATGTAAATAAAGTTTATATTTTAACAAGCCCTAATAAATAAGATGTATATTATCAATCACTTGATCCAAATTTAAATCTTATTGACGAAAAAACTAAGTATCGTTAATTTTCAAATAACCAAATGCAAGCCAACCAAATAGACAATCTCCTTTTGCGTAAAAATATCACTTCACAAAATACCTACAAAAGTAATAAGCATGATCCTTTGCTATAAGTCTTATCTTAAACATTGGTTCTTCAATTTCTGGAATATTTTCATTCTTTTAGAAAATCCACTTCCATTCTACAACAATTTATTTCTTACATAGTCTCACAAGCTCCTAAGTAACGTTCTTCATTAGGTAACGCTTCTCATAAATTACCTACCTTAACCATCTATGACTATATTTTATTTTGACCGATTCTCTAAAGGTCTTTAATTTCAATTCTTGTAACTCTTTAGTCACATTTATAGCATAACAAAAAGTATTAGAATAATCGTACCTCTAAGGTGGTACAATATCCCACCTTATTGTAATTTCTTTGAATATTATGTGCGGCTAAACCCCCCAATGATAGGGGGTGTCCCTGTTTTGCAGTGTAATGACTATGAATTATTGATTTTTAATCTATTAGTTTCCTTTCACTTTAATCGTTCAATGTTTATAATGCTTTCCTGATCGGACCAATCAGGATTGATCTACGATTAACAATTAGGGCAGGACCGTCGTTGTTAAGTTGTTTTAATATGATTAAAATATATTAGATATAATATAGGACTAGGTATACCATATAGTTACCTGTGAAATCTTGATAATACTGAAGGCTTGGTAACATCGTAATTTTCTAAGGACTTAGATATTAGGATGGTTGACCAAAGATTTTCCCACCGAGGACTTGAGGGAAAATAACCTAAATATATGATAATTGAAGGTTATAAATTTGTTGAAGAGAAGGTGTTAGCACCCTTTTCATCTGTAGTTATCTACGGACTCTTATTTGTTTAGCTCACTTTAGAAAACTTACTTTATGTGTGTGATTTGAAAATATATTGAAATGCCAATTGTTGTACCCCAAAATTTACCCTCCCATATTCTCCAAGAAATTGCCAAGTCAAGCTGCAAAATTCTCCAAGGGTTGCACAGTGCAAAGGTCTCCTATACAGTCAAAACTAGGGTTTGTGTCCTGATCAAGAAAAGGAAATTTTCAAGGGCTCAATCAAGTCTCACATGCCTAAAAATATGGTCAAGTATCCTCATATCAAGTTTCAAGGCATTCAGTACAAAATTGCACAGTCAAAACCCTAAATTGCACTACAGTCAACTGTAGGGGCAAAATGGTCATTTGACAGTCAAAAGTTCAAATTTTTGGTCAACATATCATTTTGAAGCCACAAACATCATTTGATCAATGCTTGATCATGATTCTCAAAATTTGGCTCAAAAATAATCAAGATGCAAAAAGTTTCCTTATTTGGACAGTTGAAAAAGTCAACTGAAATTGACCAGGGCATAACTTTCACATGGATTATCAGAAAAATTCCATCCAAAGCTCATTTTGAAGAGAAAGACATTTCCTACAACTCATCTTCATACTTCAAGTCCAAGAAATGCTCTCACAAAAAGTTATCAATTTCAACATTATAGGTCATTTTTAAAAGTCAACAAAAAGGGACTTTAAGTCAAAGGCCATAACTTGAGATTGGTAAATCAAAATGACATGGGACCAAAGGCATTGGTTAGAGGACTCAAAGACCTTTCCAAAATGTCCAAAAACATGAGAAAAGCTTAAAAATTGAGCAAGTTATGCCTTGTGGAAGTTGGGAAAGTTTTGGATATTTTGAAAAGTCAACATTGATTCAAATGACCTAAAATTGCTAATGGGCCCATTTTTCTTCCATGATTCATCATTCTAAGCATATGCACGACCACTTGGCCCAAAGGGAAGTATTTTCTCATTTTTTATTTATTTATTTGAATTATTATTTATATTAATTCATTTAAATCAAATTAAATATAGGAAAAATACTAACCTAAGTTTTCAAATCTTTTTGTACACTTTTCAGCCTCAAGATTTCGTGCCTAAGTCAATAAGGAAAGATTTGGAGCAAATTGATCATAATTGGCACAAGAACACTTGAAAAAGATTGAAAAAAAGATCCTTAAAATCAAATTTCCAAAAACCATTATGGCATTGGATTTGATTGAGTTTTGTTGACCTAGTTTGTTCACTACATATGCCTGATGAGAAACCTAATGCTAGAAGACACGCAGCAGCTCAGAATACACCATAACAAACTTGAAATTTTCTCAAAGAAACTCAAAACTATAAACCACTTTCCAGGGCGATTCAAGGCATAATTCATATTCCATTGGCTTCCTGAAGCTTCACTGATCATATTCCAATCCAGAACATTCATCAAAAGGCAAGGAATCGGTATACAGAACTCAACATATTCCATGAAAATTTCATAATCGTATTCTATAATCTATGCATTTTCATGACATTTCAATTATTAATTCTTGTTCCTGGTGTGATTCTAAAGCTAACTCATATGTTTGATTGAATTTTTGTAAGCCATACGCGATTATGCCATAACTGTTTTCTAGGGTTTACAGAGCTTGAAATTGGGGTTTCTCAAATAAGGCAAAATTGGGACACCTCAATGCCATAACTGGATTTAGCACGTCTAGACGATCTTGAACCACCCATCGCGCCTAATTTATGAGTAACACAGGCCTAATCGCTATTTTCTAATAGCACCCCTAAACCCACGCGTGGAAAACCGTTGCGTTATGTTCTTGTTTCAGAAAAATAAAAAAACACACGAAGAAGATGGAGTCGTGGCAAGGAGTGGTTGGTCTGTTTGAAAATTGGCGCGCGGACCCACTAACGTTTTTCTTTTCTTTTTTATTAATTGTTGTTTATTTATATATCAAATACGTTGAAGCGCTTCAGTGGCAGGTGTACACCTTTGCAATGTCCATGACCTGGGTTCGAACCCCAGGTCTACGTTATTCTTCACATTATTTTTCCACAGGAATTCATGTGCGTTGTCAATGTCAAGGCACAGCATACACCTTCATCATCCTTCCACCCACGTGTACACTGAGATCAAGCCAAGGGCGGAGATTGGGAGAGCACCATAAACGCTGGTCAACATTGCTGTACGCTACTCAAAAAAGTCAATGGACCCATGTCTTATTGGGCCAGAATTTCACAATTAAAACCTCTATATTGGGACTTCCACCCCCCCTGGTTTGCAATTTTCTTTTTTTATTTTGTTTTCAATTGTTATTTTATTTACTTTATTGTTTTGATTTAATTAATTATTTTTTACAAAATATAAAAAATACCTAAGAATCAGAAAAGACAAAAAACATAATAAATATTTTATTTTAATTATTTTCATAAACAAATTGCATGTAAATTAATTAATTTAAATTAGGTGCTTTAACTTTAATTCTTTTAACAAAAATATAAAAAATGTAGAACTAGGTTTAATTGATAATTTTTATTTCCTTTTAATTTTTCTTTTTACCATAATATTATTTATTTATTTATTTCTATAATTAAATTATGCATGAAAATAACTTAGGTTTAAATTAGGTCAAATTTCAATATTTCTTAATAACTTAAAAAAATAATTAGAATTAGGTTTAGTATTTTATTTTAATTAAATTTTTCTATTAAATCTTAAAAGACATAAAAATACCAAAAACATTTTCTTTTAATTTTAATGTTAATTCCTTATTAATTTAAATTTGCAAAATGGTCCAACGCCCTCGTTTCGGTAATTCTTTTATTTCGCATATTTATTTTATCTTGCTTAAATAATTATGTACCTCTCCCAAAGCCTTGTAATTACTTCTCGCATTCTTTTCAATTCTTTTAATTCTTTTACTTTCTTTATTTTCCGTCAAATCGGGTCCTGGTTAATTTTGGCGATGTGGACCCGCGCCTTTTGTAATAGCTCTAGATTTACTTTTTCCGCAAATATCTTAACTGTTAAACAAAGCATGCAAGAATGAATGACAAATTAAAAACAACGCATAGATCACTTTGACATGAACAAGACAAAAATAAATGAATCTGACACACAAATCACACACCACCCCTAGGGTACGCCTCACTGTTGCCTTGCCTCGAAAGGTGATCGTCGAGTAGAGGATGTCTTAGTAAGTCCTCATGATCCGGGAACCTGGCATGAGGGTAGCTTCTAAGGTGTCTTCCCATTGCTCTGGTGATCACCATGTCCCTACAAACTCGAATTGACCCGAACACCTCCAACGGTGGTGCTACCTACCTCTCAATGGTGGGATGGCACTACTTTAAAGGACATTTACACAGACGAATTCCTTAGGGTAGGTAGACGACTCATGGATATTTGCTCTCTTCAAAAACAAACAAAAATCTTTTCACACCGACACTTTTCAAAAGCTTTCAAAGCAATTTTTCAAACACTCTGACACAAGAGTCGAACTGAAATTTTCAAAGAAACTTTTTAAAACCCACAATTGAAAAGCAAACAAACCATTTTTGAAAACACAGATGAGCAAGTATCTAAGAGCCCATGGATAACCATGGATAGAAAGGGTGCTAACACCTTCCCTTTCTATAACCTACCTCCCGAACCGAGAGCAATCTCTTTAAGGAATTTTTTTGTGCTTTTGTCCTTTCCATTTGGAGAAAATAAAAGACGGTGGCGACTCTTGCTTCCGCGACATTTCACGAACCAACGTTAAACAGTCAGTTCCAGATCCACCGATCACAGAACTGGCGACTCTGCTGGGGATATTTTTAAAGTGAGGTGTGCCTTAGGGATAGTTCATAACTGTGTTTTCAATTGTATTGATTTGCTTGCTTTAAATTGTGTGACTGTCTTGGGAGTTCTATAGATCCTAACCCGGATCTGGGGGATACCTTTCTTAGAAAGTAGCAACAAGGCTGTGAGGGAACTGTGTGGGGTATACCGACATGGTTGAAACAGTCTGCTACGTTGATGTGGCACTTTGGTGTGTACCGGTAACCCTTGAGTTCAGTCAAGGAGAGTACGGGGCCTCCGCGTGGTGTCGTGAAGCATCAACATACCTTAGGAACCTTAATTGAACTATCTTGGCCTCTTTAGGGTAGTGAGATAACTGACTTTGGTGCAGTCCGAGGTTGGTTGATACTCGATACTACACTCAATTGAGGGTTGCTTTCCTGGAATATTTCGGTCGCCAGTTCAGTGGCTAAATCGAAACGATGAACAATGAAAGCAATCCCGTGATATTGGGAACCTTAGAACCCGGTTACTTTGATTAGGACAGGTTGAACCCACCAACTTCAAGAGGGTACCACCCAGACCCCATGCTGGCCTTAAACCTTAAGGGCTTGACTTGTGTGCCTTGTGTGCCTTACATATTTGTCTTTGTAAATATCTGTGGTGTGTTTAATCATAGAATCATGACATCATCCAGCATCATATGCATTGACTAACCATTTCAGGGGTTCGAATTTTCATCTTTGTTCTTGTTTTGTAGGACATGGAAACTGTTCGTAGAAAGACAATTCAAATCAGTCTTGTAAGGATCCCTCCTCAGCTTAAGGAGCTCATATCCAGGATTCCCGAGAACTCTTCATTCAGTGAAAGGCATGGAAGCCTCATCAGCTTGGTCAACGCCAACATTGAGGAAGATATGATAAAGGTCCTATTCCAGTTCTTTGATCCTCTGCATCACTATTTTACCTTCTTGGACTATCAGTTGGTACCTACATTGGAGGAGTTCTCCCGGCTCCTGAAGATCCCTATCCTTGATCAGCTACCCTTCAACGGTACAGAAAAGGAACCTAAGCTTGAAGAGATTTCTAAAGCCTTGCACCTACAGGCATCTGACCTCAAGGGACATTGGGAAATTAGAAGTGGTATCAAAGGGTTCTTAGCCAGATTTCTGTTTGAAAAGGCCCATGAATGTTGGAACTCCCTTGACTTGCAAGCTTTTGAAGAGGTTGTGGCCCTCCTTGTCTATGGTTTGGTGTTGTTCCCTAATCCAGATCAGCTTATTGATATCAATGCTGTTCAGATCTTTATGTCCAGGAATCCTATACCTACATTGCTGGGGGACATCCTTCACTCATGTTACACTCGAACCATGAGAAAAAGGGGTGTCCTTATGTGTTGCACTCCTCTCCTGGGAAGGTGGTTTATTTCGCACCTTCCACAATCAGTCTTGAAGAATGAGCGGGGTTTGAGATGGTCACAACGGTTGATGACTCTTACACATGCAGATATACATTGGTGCCCTAGGTCCAGAGAAGATGTCACTATCATTGATCGTTGCGGGGAGTACCCAAATGTTCCTTTACTTGGAATTAGAGGAGGTATTACTTATAGCCCATGCCTGGCTTGGAGACAATTTGGTTATGCTCGGAGGGATGGTCCTCATGACATGTTAATTCCTGACATAGTTTTTGACTTCGACAACGATACTCAAGGACTTCGCCAGAGATTTATCAGAGCTTGGAGGATGCCCAGTAGGATAGACAGCAAGACACTGGGGCATAGGAACTCCATCCCATTGGAACCTTATCTCAAGTGGGTACGCGCCCGCTCTCAGAAGTTAGTGATGCCTTATCCTCACATGCTCCCAGTGATCAAAGAACCAGTCTTGGAAGGGGAAGTGTCCTACACTATTCAGCACCCTGATATGCCCACATCCTGGGAAGAGATGCAGAAGAGCTGGATCCAGCTTAAGGAAGAACGGAATTCTCTTGAGACTAGCCTACATGCCAGTGAAAAGAAGGTCTTGGAGCTCACCCGTCTGTTGCATGAGGAGAGGAATCTCAACACCTATATAGCTCCAAAGAGGATGCGCAGTGTATTTTGGGATTGATTTGATCTTGTACTTTTTGCCCATGAGGCCTTGATGTATTAAACAATGATTTCCTTAATGATAACGTGTGTTCCTTTTTGTCTACAACAAATTTGAACTTTCAAACCCTTGAATGCATTGCATACGCATTTCATACATCATGTGCATAGCAGGTTTTTCCCCTTTTCAGGTTGCTTACAGTTCTTCACTGTTTATTTCAGCATCATGAATACCGACTCTGCATCAACTGAGACATCAATCAAGGCTCTTCAGGTGCAGAATGCACAATTCCAGGAATTAATCAAGGGTCTGGCTCAAGGCCAAGAAGAACTGAAGGCTATGCTCCTGAAGAAGGAGAAGAAGAAGAAGAGAAGAACTGTTCTGTTCAACTCGGGCCGAAGGTTTGGCAATACTCTGCAGCATGAAGAGGCTGGTTCTTCTGTTGGCAAGAGTCCTTCTCAGGCAGAAGTAAAGGTCCCTAGTCCGGTAGTCTCCGACAACGAGACAGATTTTGATGAAGAGCAGTACCCTCCTGCAGACGACAGATACAAGCAACTGGAGGATAGGTTGAAGGCTATGGAGGTTCAACAGGTACCTGGGCTGGATTTCGGAGATCTGGGTTTGTCCACTGGTGTGATTATCCCGCATAAGTTCAAAGCACCCTCCTTCTCTAAGTATGACGGGGCGTCTTGTCCCAAGCTGCATCTAAGGTCCTATGTTCGGAAAATGCAGCCGTACTCTGCGGATAAGAATCTATGGATCCACTTCTTCCAGGAGAGTCTTTCAGGGACTCATCTCGAATGGTTCTATCAGCTGGATGGGACCAAGGTTCGTAACTGGGAGGAGTTGGCTACTGCTTTCTATAAGCAGTATCAATATAATGCCGACCTTGCCCCCACACGTACCCAACTCCAGGGTATGTCGTTAGGTGCAAGCGAAGGTTTTAAGGAGTACGCTCAGAAATGGAGAGACCTGGCTGGCAGGGTGCAGCCACCGTTGACTGATCGGGAGTTGGTAGACATGTTCTTGGGGACCCTATCTGGGCCATTTTTCAACCATCTCATTGGGAATTCTTCTGCAGGGTTCACTGATCTAATCTTGACTGGAGAAAGGATTGAAGCTGGGTTAAAGTCTGGAAAGATTGCGAAGGGTGCATCATCTAGTTCGGAAAAGAAACCATTCAAGAAGGAGTCTAGTGCAGTGTATGGTTCCAGGAAATCAGAGAGACATGAGCACCGCCAATCTGTCAGTGCGGTGATGATTGCTAAGCCTGCTGCCCCTCCCCGGCCAAACAATCCTCAGAAGGTCGAAAGACCCCGGAGAGAATTCACCCGCTTAAACATGACTTTGTCGCAGATCCTACCACAATTGCTCTCAACCAATTTAGTGACTGTCAGGGAGGCGCCGAAGTTTCCAAATACTGCATCTCCCAAGTACAACCCGAATGCTCGTTGTGCTTACCATTCAGATAGCCCGGGGCACTCTACTGATGACTGTTGGGCACTAAAGAACAAGCTGCAGGACCTCATTGACGCCAAGGAGGTACAGTTTGAGGCATCTGACAAGCCTAATGTGGTGACAACTCCCCTGCCTGCTCATGGAGTTAATGCTATTGGGGATGAAGAGGAAGTTGATGAGGCTGAGTTTGATAGCTGGATCTACCCGGCAACTGACGGTGGACTCAACAATTGGAGTGCGAAGGACAACTTATCTGTTTCTCTTGTTACTGAGTAATGAATTCCTATGTTTTGTTATTTTGTAATAAACAATGATAAACTCTATGGCCCGATGTCTTACCCGAGGCACCGTGGTTCTATTTGTGAGGGCATACAAACTGTCATTTCATATATCATGAATGAAAATCTTGGACGTATTTTTCGCATTACAAATATTGTGCTCCTTTTCTGTCTTTCTTTTCCTTTACATAATTTTCAAAACAGCTGTATTTACACACACACTCACTCATACAGGTTCCAATCCACTCTGGATCTCACTGATAACAACTCTGCTACTGCCAATTATGACTTCGAAAATCCGATCAACTTAGCCGAAGACGAAGGTGAAGATGATTGCGAAGTGCCTGGCGAGCTTGCAAGACTGTTGCTTCAGGAAGAGAGGGCAATTCAACCCCATGAAGAGCCAGTGGAAATCATAAACTTGGGTACAGAGACAGACAGGAAAGAGGTAAAGATTGGTGCCAACCTAGAGCTCAGCGTGAAGCAACGGTTAACCAAGATGTTACATGATTATATGGAGATCTTTGCCTGGTCCTACGAAGACATGCCCGGGTTGGATACCGATATTGTGGTCCACCACCTGCCAACTAAGGAAGACTGCCCTCCAGTTAAGCAAAAGGTCCTTCGGATGCGTCCAGAGATGTCTGAGAAGATTAAAGCCGAGGTCATGAAACAGTTTGATGCTGGGTTCCTCGCATTGACTTCTTACCCTCAGTGGGTTGCTAATGTGGTGCCGGTACCTAAGAAGGATGGTAAGGTCAGAATGTGTGTCGACTACAGGGATCTGAACAGGGCCAGCCCCAAGGATGACTTCCCCTTACCTCACATTGATGTCCTTGTTGATAATACAGCTCAGCACAAGGTATTCTCTTTCATGGATGGCTTTTCAGGTTACAATCAGATAAAGATGGCACCTGAAGACATGGAAAAGACTACATTTGTTACTCAGTGGGGCACCTTCTGTTACAAGGTCATTCCATTTGGATTAAAGAATGCTGGGGCAACCTACCAACGTGCCATGGTTGCCTTATTTCATGATATGATCCATCACGAGATAGAGGTGTATGTTGACGACATGATCGCAAGGTCCCAGACTGAGGAAGAGCACCTAGATCATCTGCAGAAGTTGTTTGACCGGTTGAAACTATACAAGCTGAGATTGAACCCGAACAAGTGCACCTTCGGGGTAAGATCTGGAAAGTTGCTAGGCTTCGTGGTCAATGATAAAGGTATTCAAGTGGACCCTGCTAAGGTCAAAGCTATTCAAGAGATGCCAGTTCCTAAGACAGAGAAGGAAGTCCGAGGTTTTTTAGGACGCCTGAACTACATTGCTCGGTTCATCTCACATCTGACTGCTACCTGTGAGCCAATCTTCAAGCTGCTGAAGAAAGATCAGGTAGTACGTTGGAACGATGAATGTCAGGCTGCTTTTGACAGAATCAAAGAGTATCTCCAAGAACCACCTATCCTTATGCCACCGGTTGAAGGGAGACCTCTGATACTATACCTGACAGTGCTCGACAACTCAATGGGGTGTGTGCTGGGGCAGCATGACGAGTCTGGCCGAAAAGAGCATGCCATTTACTACCTTAGCAAAAAGTTTACCGACTGTGAGACCCGATACTCACTGCTTGAGAAAACTTGCTGCGCTTTGGTATGGGCTGCTCGCCGGCTGAGACAGTATATGCTGACTCACACTACCTTGTTGATCTCAAAAATGGATCCTATAAAGTACATATTCAAAAAGCCCGCTCTGTCTGGGAGGATTGCAAGATGGCAGATGATCTTGACGGAATATGACATTCAATATACAACCCAGAAAGCCATCAAGGGAAGTGTGTTGGCAGACCACTTAGCACATCAAGCTGTAGATGACTATCAATCAATGAACTTCGAATTTCCGGATGAAAGCATTATGATAGTGACTGATTGTGAAGTACCTGGACCAGATGAAGGACCTGAACCAGGATCCCGATGGTCTATGCACTTTGACGGGGCATCCAATGCTTTGGGAAATGGTATCGGCGCCATAATCATATCTCCACAAGTTACTCATACTCCACTCACTGCCCGGCTGTGTTTCAACTGTACCAACAACATGGCGGAGTATGAGGCGTGCATCATGGGTCTTCAAGCTACGATCGACCTAAGGATCAAATTTCTAAGTGTCTTCGGAGATTCCGCTCTTGTGATCAATCAGATCAAAGGAGAGTGGGATACGAAACATCCAAACTTGATTCCTTACAGAGAATGTGTGTTGACCCTGATTCCCCACTTTACAAAGATAACCTTTGAGCACTTTCCAAGAGAAGAGAATCAGTTAGCGGACGCGTTAGCTACAATGTCTTCAATGTTCAAAGTCAAATGGGATAATGAGGCTCCCCGGATCATCATCTGGAAACTGGACGAACCGGCATACTGTTGTGATCTCGAAACTGAATTGGTAACTGAGAAGCCTTGGTACCATGAGGTGAAGAGATATCTGGAAACTCAGGAATACCCTGAAGGTGCCTCTGTCAACGATAAGAAATTCCTGAGGAGGTTTGCAGCCAAGTTCTTCCTTAGCAACGGCATCTTGTACAAGCGAAACCATGATTCAACTTTACTGCGTTGTGTGGATAAGACTGAAGCAGAAAGGATCATGGAAGAGCTACATGAAGGGACCTTTGGTACACATTCCAGTGGACACACTATGGCTAAGAAGATCCTACGGGCAGGATATTACTGGTCCACAATGGAAGCTGACTGCTACCAACACTCCAGGACATGCCACAAGTGCCAGATTTATGCAGACAAGGTGCATGTTCCTCCGGTTCCCCTGAATGTTCTGACTGCGCCTTGGTCGTTTGCAATGTGGGGCATAGACATGATCGGCGAGATTAAACCTACGGCATCCAATGGGCATCGCTTCATCCTAGTGGCGATTGATTATTTCACGAAGTGGGTTGAGGCAGCATCCTATGCTACGGTAACCAAGACTGTGGTGGCACGGTTCATTCGACATAACCTGATTTGTCGGTACGGCGTCCCAGAACGGATTATTACAGACAACGGTACCAATCTTAACAACAAGATGATCGCTGAGCTCTGCGAACAGTTCAAAATACAGCACCACAATTCTTCTCCTTACAGACCGAAGATGAATGGGGCTGTTGAAGCAGCAAATAAGAACATCAAGAAAATTGTGCAGAAGATGACAGTGACCTATAAGGATTGGCACGAGATGTTATCGTTCGCTCTACATGGGTACCGTACCTCAGCTAGGACGTCAACCGGGGCAACTCCTTTCTCTCTGGTTTATGGCATGGAGGCAGTCTTGCCGATCGAAGTACAAATACCCTCTCTCCGGATAATGAAGGATGCAAATCTGAACGAAGATGATTGGATCCAGACACGACTTGATCAGCTCAACCTCATTGATGAAAAGAGACTTGCTGCTATCTGTCATGGTCAGACGTACCAAAAACGAATGATCAGGGCATTTAACAAAAAGGTCAGACCACAGGAATATCAAGTTGGGGATCTGGTAATCAAGAGAATCATCCTTCCTCAGAGTGATCCAAGGGGCAAATGGACCCCTACATACGAAGGGCCATTTGTGGTTAAGCATGTGTTCTCAGGAGGAGTAATGATATTAACCAACATGGATGGTGACGACCTTCCTCACCCCGCCAATGCAGACATAGTAAAAAAATACTACGCATGAAAAAAAGACCCGCTAGGCTGACATGCCTAGGCAAAAATTAGGGCTTCCCGTCGAACCAAAAGGGTTCGGGCAAAATGAAGGGATGAAAATGAAAAAAATCTGTACACCCGGCAAGTCGAAAACCTGAAAAGGCGGCTTGGGCAAAAATGGGTATCCCGGTGGACCGAAAACCCGAAAGGGCGGTCCAGGCAAAAATTAGGGATAAAAGCGTAATACTATGTCTCATTGGACCACTTTGCATCCAGAATCCGGTATCTACATCAAGTTCAGACGGCATCGATCAATCAGCTTCACCTTCAACCAAGGTCATCAAGTGATGAGACGCTCAGAGTTATAAAGGCAATAGCAGAGTTGAAACCCAGTGGATCATTCATTTCACACAGCTGTTTTATTTTATTTTGTACAAAATTTGTATAAACGCTCTTGTTCGGCGGCGTTCCTCTTACTAGGACGTCAGCCTCTTTGATACAAAACGCCTATTCACAGGCCATTCAAAAATCAATACAAATATTTTCAGTTAAACGTGCCAAGTGTTTTTCTTTTTCTGTTTTGTTTTGCGAAGAACGTCCAAGGTTCAATTTATGATATATGCATTGACAATAGTTTGCTAACTCATAAATATTTGCATACGAAACAAAGGAATTAATTGCAGGTGACACTAGAAACAGGGGCAATAAAGAGTTGTCTGAGCAGGCTAATTGTTCTATCCTCCAAAGTACCAAGGTAGGTTCAGCTAAAGAACATGACCAGATACCTTAAATCCCCAGAGAGTAAGTCAGCAAAACAGTACATTCCTCTCCAAGCAAAATTATCAAATCTCAAGGAAGCTGAATATCCTCCAGCCGATCTCAAACACTTCCCCAGCAGCATATATATTCTTAACAAGCATCCCCGGCAGTCTTGGTCTAAAGATTGTTCCCCGGCGGTATATCAACATTCAAAGGAATCACTTCCCCAGCATATCAAAACTCCCCAGAAGAGTCCAATCCAGTTTCCCCAGGAAAGTTGGAATTCATATCCCCAAGTAGTAAGCTTATCCCCAGTAGATTCTGGAAGCTTATCCTCGCAACGCACGAACGCGTCTCCCGGCTTGATTTAAAGAGTTATTTCCTTAACAGGATATAACTGGGTTATCCTCAGCCAAAAGCCACGGAAAGAGCGTCCTCGACGAAGTCTTCTTACCCCAGCGAAGTCTATCAGCACTTCCTATACAACATGGGTATCCCCAGCAAACTATTATCAACTCAGCAAAGCATCCCTCTCCCCACAGAGTATTGCTTCCCAGCATGGTCGCTAGAGTATCCTTTCTCCCCGCAGAACCTTTCATTTGCCAAGTCTATTACTCAACGGAGTCATCTTCTCCTACCGGTATTCTTGCAGTTATCATCCCCAGCGGGAGTAAAAGCTTATTCTTCAACATCAGCCCAGGATATGACTTCCCGGCACCCGTCAAGGATTCAATTTCCTAGACAAAAACATACATAAAACATCACATACATCATTATAACATGCATAGACACATCATATCATACGAGTCTCATTTATGTTGAGAACATCATTGCTTGATCCACATCATGCATTGCATATGACTGACCTTTACCTTTCAGGAAAGATGCAGTTGAAATTCTCAACCATATTTCAAGACCTAGACCGGTTCAGTTAAATCGACCCTAAGATTTTCCTGATGCTTATCCAGTCAAAGGCCTTCTCTGGTTCAGTCAGATCGACCCTAAGATCTCCCTGATGCTTATCCAGTTGAAGATATTCCAAGACCTTGTCCGGTTCAGTTAAATCGACCCTAAGATTTTCCTGATGCTTATCCAGTCAAGGCCTTCTCTGGTTCAGTCAGATCGACCCTAAGATCTCCCTGATGCTTATCCAGTTGAAGATATTTCAAGACCTTGTTCGGTTCAGTTAAATCGACCCTAAGATATTCCTGATGCTTATCCAGTCAAAGGCCTTCTCTGGTTCAGTCAGATCGACCCTAAGATCTCCCTGATGCTTATCCAGTTGAAGATATTTCAAGACCTAGACCGGTTCAGTAAATCGACCCTAAGATTTTCCTGATGCTTATCCAGTCAAAGGCCTTCTCTGGTTCAGTCAGATCGACCCTAAGATCTCCCTGATGCTTATCCAGTTGAAGATATTTCAAGGCCTCCTCTGGTTCAGTCAGATCGACCCTAAGATCTTCCTGATTCTTATCCCAGTAGAAGACACCCAAGATTTTCTCAACGAGCGTTGTTGAAGTTAAAGTCACCCAAGATTCTCTTGCCATTCATACTAAGGCAGTAACAATCCCTGGTTCATTCATCGCCGTTTGAAGCTCTAGACTCAGCTCCTGTAACCAGTCAGGACACATCTGTACCAAGCATCTAAAATCAGCTCCTGCAACGTGTCAGGTACTCATTTTTTCTTTTGCAGGTATGCAGATTCCCGCCAAGGAATCTCCTACGCAATCAACATCCAGATGGCATCTATAAGCCCATCATCCTATCCAGCAATCTCCAAATGGCATCCATAAGCCCATTCCCCCCACCACACTGCTAACATGTGAGCGCAAATTTCTGGGCACTCTAGTGTCCAATCATCTTCTACCCTCGGATTACGAAAGGCACGTTCGCCAATCTGCATCCTCAGGTCTAAGAAGATTGAACAGGGGCAACTGTTGTACCCCAAAATTTGCCCTCCCATATTCTCCAAGAAATTGCCAAGTCAAGCTGCAAAATTCTCCAAGGGTTGCACAGTGCAAAGGTCTCCTATACAGTCAAAACTAGGGTTTGTGTCCTGATCAAGAAAAGGAAATTTTCAAGGGCTCAATCAAGTCTCACATGCCTACAAATATGGTCAAGTATCCTCATATCAAGTTTCAAGGTATTCAGTACAAAATTGCACAGTCAAAACCCTAAATTGCACTACAGTCAACTGTAGGGGCAAAATGGTCATTTGACAGTCAAAAGTTCAAATTTTTGGTCAACATATCATTTTGAAGCCACAAACATCATTTGATCAATGCTTGATCATGATTCTCAAAATTTGGCTCAAAAATAATCAAGATGCAAAAAGTTTCCTTATTTGGACAGTTGAAAAAGTCAACTGAAATTGACCAAGGCATAACTTTCACATGGATTATCAGAAAAATTCCATCCAAAGCTCATTTTGAAGAGAAAGACATTTCCTAAAACTCATCTTCATACTTCAAGTCCAAGAAATGCTCTCACAAAAAGTTATCAATTTCAACATTATAGGTCATTTTTAAAAGTCAACAAAAAGGGACTTTAAGTCAAAGGCCATAACTTGAGATTGGTAAATCAAAATGACATGGGACCAAAGGCATTGGTTGGAGGACTCAAAGACCTTTCCAAAATGTCCAAAAACATGAGAAAAGCTTAAAAATTGAGCAAGTTATGCCTTGTGGAAGTTGGGAAAGTTTTGGATATTTTGAAAAGTCAACATTGATTCAAATGACCTAAAATTGCTAATGGGCCCATTTTTCTTCCATGATTCATCATTCTAAGCATATGCACGACCACTTGGCCCAAAGGGAAGTATTTTCTCATTTTTTATTTATTTATTTGAATTATTATTTATATTAATTCATTTAAATCAAATTAAATATAGGAAAAATACTAACCTAAGTTTTCAAATCTTTTTGTACACTTTTCAGCCTCAAGATTTCGTGCCTAAGTCAATAAGGAAAGATTTGGAGCAAATTGATCATAATTGGCACAAGAACACTTGAAAAAGATTGAAAAAAAGATCCTTAAAATCAAATTTCCAAAAACCATTATGGCATTGGATTTGATTGAGTTTTGTTGACCTAGTTTGTTCACTACATATGCCTGATGAGAAACCTAATGCTAGAAGACACGCAGCAGCTCAGAATACACCATAACAAACTTGAAATTTTCTCAAAGAAACTCAAAACTGTAAACCACTTTCCAGGGCGATTCAAGGCATAATTCATATTCCATTGGCTTCCTGAAGCTTCACTGATCATATTCCAATCCAGAACATTCATCAAAAGGCAAGGAATCGGTATACAGAACTCAACATATTCCATGAAAATTTCATAATCGTATTCTATAATCTATGCATTTTCATGACATTTCAATTATTAATTCTTGTTCCTGGTGTGATTCTAAAGCTAACTCATATGTTTGATTGAATTTTTGCAAGCCATACGCGATTATGCCATAACTGTTTTCTAGGGTTTACAGAGCTTGAAATTGGGGTTTCTCAAATAAGGCAAAATTGGGACACCTCAATGCCATAACTGGATTTAGCACGTCTAGACGATCTTGAACCACCCATCGCGCCTAATTTATGAGTAACACAGGCCTAATCGCTATTTTCTAATAGCACCCCTAAACCCACGCGTGGAAAACCGTTGCGTTATGTTCTTGTTTCAGAAAAATAAAAAAACACACGAAGAAGATGGAGTCGTGGCAAGGAGTGGTTGGTCTGTTTGAAAATTGGCGCGCGGACCCACTAACGTTTTTCTTTTCTTTTTTATTAATTGTTGTTTATTTATATATCAAATACGTTGAAGCGCTTCAGTGGCAGGTGTACACCTTTGCAATGTCCATGACCTGGGTTCGAACCCCAGGTCTACGTTATTCTTCACATTATTTTTCCACAGGAATTCATGTGCGTTGTCAATGTCAAGGCACAGCATACACCTTCATCATCCTTCCACCCACGTGTACACTGAGATCAAGCCAAGGGCGGAGATTGGGAGAGCACCATAAACGCTGGTCAACATTGCTGTACGCTACTCAAAAAAGTCAATGGACCCATGTCTTATTGGGCCAGAATTTCACAATTAAAACCTCTATATTGGGACTTCCACCCCCCCTGATTTGCAATTTTCTTTTTTTATTTTGTTTTCAATTGTTATTTTATTTACTTTATTGTTTTGATTTAATTAATTATTTTTTACAAAATATAAAAAATACCTAAGAATCAGAAAAGACAAAAAACATAATAAATATTTTATTTTAATTATTTTCATAAACAAATTGCATGTAAATTAATTAATTTAAATTAGGTGCTTTAACTTTAATTCTTTTAACAAAAATATAAAAAATGTAGAACTAGGTTTAATTGATAATTTTTATTTCCTTTTAATTTTTCTTTTTACCATAATATTATTTATTTATTTATTTCTATAATTAAATTATGCATGAAAATAACTTAGGTTTAAATTAGGTCAAATTTCAATATTTCTTAATAACTTAAAAAAATAATTAGAATTAGGTTTAGTATTTTATTTTAATTAAATTTTTCTATTAAATCTTAAAAGACATAAAAATACCAAAAACATTTTCTTTTAATTTTAATGTTAATTCCTTATTAATTTAAATTTGCAAAAGGGTCCAACGCCCTCGTTTCGGTAATTCTTTTATTTCGCATATTTATTTTATCTTGCTTAAATAATTATGTACCTCTCCCAAAGCCTTGTAATTACTTCTCGCATTCTTTTCAATTCTTTTAATTCTTTTACTTTCTTTATTTTCCGTCAAATCGGGTCCTGGTTAATTTTGGCGATGTGGACCCGCGCCTTTTGTAATAGCTCTAGATTTACTTTTTCCGCAAATATCTTAACTGTTAAACAAAGCATGCAAGAATGAATGACAAATTAAAAACAACGCATAGATCACTTTGACATGAACAAGACAAAAATAAATGAATCTGACACACAAATCACACACCACCCCTAGGGTACGCCTCACTGTTGCCTTGCCTCGAAAGGTGATCGTCGAGTAGAGGATGTCTTAGTAAGTCCTCATGATCCAGGAACCTGGCATGAGGGTAGCTTCTAAGGTGTCTTCCCATTGCTCTGGTGATCACCATGTCCCTACAAACTCGAATTGACCCGAACACCTCCAACGGTGGTGCTACCTACCTCTCAATGGTGGGATGGCACTACTTTAAAGGACATTTACACAGACGAATTCCTTAGGGTAGGTAGACGACTCATGGATATTTGCTCTCTTCAAAAACAAACAAAAATCTTTTCACACCGACACTTTTCAAAAGCTTTCAAAGCAATTTTTCAAACACTCTGACACAAGAGTCGAACTGAAATTTTCAAAGAAACTTTTTAAAACCCACAATTGAAAAGCAAACAAACCATTTTTGAAAACACAGATGAGCAAGTATCTAAGAGCCCATGGATAACCATGGATAGAAAGGGTGCTAACACCTTCCCTTTCTATAACCTACCTCCCGAACCGAGAGCAATCTCTTTAAGGAATTTTTCTGTGCTTTTGTCCTTTCCATTTGGAGAAAATAAAAGACGGTGGCGACTCTTGCTTCCGCGACATTTCGCGAACCAGCGTTAAACAGTCAGTTCCAGATCCACCGATCACACCAATGTAAGGCTAACTTTGTAATGATTCTTGTATCAGTCCTCAAGAATGTATACAAAGTGTTTTTGAAAATATTTATTTGAAAGTGTAGTGTGACAATGTTTTGTTTATGAGCGAACGTTTAAGAGTCCTACCCACTGATAAGGTATTTCTTGTTATTTTCCTTCTCCTTTGGAGATAATACTATTCGTACTATTAGTTGGTAGGTAGTCCTATCTATTGGATGTGAAGGGACAAACAAAGGGTCATCGTATAATCATCGAAGGCAACATGTAAGGATACTTTAGCAATTGTATCGAAGGGACTATCATCATTTCATAGGCAACTCGGAGGGTCATCGAGGGACTATGATGATTTGATCGAGGGTCTTTTGCTAAAGTATCCCGACTTTTGAGGGACATGACCAATATTATCGTAAGGCAACAAGAGAGGTTACCCTAGAGATGTAAGTGTGAAGAGTGTGTTAATTCATTTATTTAGTCTTGGAATTAGGGTTTTCTATAATTGATTTTAGTCTTTCCTTAAAAAACCTAGTTACTAGCAGTTAAATATATACGGAAAGTTAAAGTGGCAGAATGTAAAACCTAAGCTATTACATGGATTTGGGGAAGATACATAAGTATAGAAATTTGTGGGAAATTAAACCTACACTATTACATCCTCAGAGCAGATACATAATATGAAAAAACACGGGAATGTAAATCTAAGCTATTACATTGATAGTGCGACCTATACAATTGGTCTAAGAAATTAAATATAAAAAAGTAATAAGAAAAAGAATGTTAAAATGTTAAAATGTTTTTGTGTTGAAGATGATTTAAGTGTTAATAATTAATTAAAACCTAAATTCTAATTGATTTTAGTATTAAGAAGATCTAATTAATTAATTAGTAAAATATATTGAAAATTTAATTACTAATTAAAAAACGTAACCCTAATTTGTTATGGTTTTTAAAAAGGTTTTATGTTAATTGATGGTTAATTATGAAAATAATTAGTAAGATGGAAAAGAAATTGAAAATAGGGTTAGTAAAAGTATGAAAACAACAAAAATGCATGGGGTGAGTGTTGAACCCACGCCTCTGGCTTCACAAGCAGGCCCTTCATCCAATGCGTCAAAGTTGTGTTTGTGTTTGAGAATGAGAATAAGTCAACATATTGTAAACCTGTGTGTTATACTAAAAAATTTTTTTTGACACAAACTGGGATTGAACCCATGCCCTCTACTATGCCAAATATATCACTCACCACTAGGCCAATTGTTGCTGCGCGTTAGTATGATCACTATCATTCAATATATTATAACCAAAAAATTAAAAATATCAATTAAATAACACGTGGGCTCAGGTGGGTCCCTGTAATTTTGAATGAGCCAATCATATGGCTTACAATTGCCAGGAAAGCCTTTGCTCGCCCTGTAAAAGTCATACCGGCTAGAGGTGGTGGAAACCACCGTCTTCTCCGGCGAGGAGATTTTGCAAACCTGCGAAATAAGAAAAATTGGTACCCAAGATTAAGGCTACCCCCTAAATCAACCCCTGCGAATTGATTGATGAGGTTAGTTTTGCCTAAAACAGCCTGAAAGTACTGATACGAACGACACAGAAACGTTTTTCCCTAACCATGGTAACTCATCATCCCTGCATCAAAGCTTGCAAGTAATGGATCAAAACAATTCTAAATATCATCATGAACATATATGTATGCATCAAATTCATTTAAATTGCATGAATTAAAAGTTTGGGTTTTAAGAACATTACCAAACCGGTGATGTTGAGATGTGATGATCTAGGATGCTACGAGCTTCAAGTATGGTTGGAATGAGTTCCTGGGAACTTTAGGAAGCTAGTGTGATGCTTGGAACGGATTGAAAGTGGCTGGAAATAAGGGTTTCGATTTGCCCTAGTTTCTTGAAATTTTGAGATTTTTAGGGTTCTTCTTGAGGCTGCATGCATGGTTTTCTCGGTCTGAAAATGTTATGTATATATAGAGGAGAATATTAGGTTAACACATGGGCTTGGACATCTCATGCAATTATATCATTGGTTTTGTTTTGAAAATAAGTTCAAATCTTCCAAAACTATGAAGATTTGTTTCAAACATAGTCCATATGGTTTCTTGAGCTTCAAGGTATATTTTTGGGCCTCCAACATAATTATAACAAAAGTCCACACGCCTTGATTCATTAGTCTTGTATTTTATTTGATTTATTTTGAATTTAGACGAATAAAATCAAAATAAAAGAAATAAAAATCATAAAAATATGAGAATGGATTTATAGATCCCTTATGAGGTCATGATCATGTTTGAACTTGAAAACTTAGGCCCATAAGCCCAAAAATTCAAATTAGCTCATTTTAGGTTTCATGCATTTTCTCAAAATTTCTCAACTTGCACCAATCATAACTCTCTCAATGTTTGTGATATGAATATAATCTTTGACTTTTTGTAAACCTTGGGATGTCTCCTAAAACTTTCATGTTGGTCATTTTTTCATTTGAAGTCTTTAACTTGATGTAAGTTGCTTTGACAAAAAATGTCTTTTTGTTGACTTTTAAAATGACATGTAATGCTTTGACTCATATCTCTCAAATGAAGCATTTTTGTTCTTGAGCTTAGAGAGAAAATCTATAGAGAATTTAATTTCATTCAAGTTAAACTTTGGTTGAGGAATTTCTGATGATGTATGTGAAAGTTATGCTTGGTCAAAGTTTAGTTGACTTCTCCTAAAGAAACCCCTAATTTATTAACTTTTGACTTTTGATGAATCTTGAGTTTTCTTGATGAATCATGATCAACCCTTGATAAAATTACGAATATGAGTTAAAAATCTTGATGTTGACCAAAAATCTTGATGTTTGACTGTAAATTGGTCAAAGTTGACTTTTTATCCAATATAGTTGATTTTCAATCATCTGAGCAATTGCCTGAGCAAACTTGTACTGCTAGGCTTGAAACTTGGCATGAGGATACCTTGATACATATGAGAAACCATGTAGTCCACTTGAGGCATTACAAGCCCAATTTCCTTTGAGAAAATCAAAACCCTAGTTGTAGGTCAACTGTTTAGGATGAGAGTTTGTCTGGTCAATCCTTGAGTATTCTTGAGTACTTGAGGACCCTAGAAGCATAAGGAGATATCTTGACTTAATTTGTCTCAAAGATGGGAGGGAAAATTTTGGGGTACACAACTTCCCCTGTTCAATCTTCTTAAACCTTAAGAATTAGATTGGCATGCTCACCATTAGTGATGTGAAGGTGGAAGAGGATTGAACACCTAAGTGCCTAGAAATTTGAACTCACATGCGCACGAAGTAACAATGTTGGTTGATTGTACTACTCAAATGGGCATAAAGATTCCTTTTGGATATGTTATGGAATACCGTCAGAGATGGGCTTATAGATGCCATATGAAGTAAATGTTGATAGGAGTATCATAATGAGTCTATGTCCGACTGTATCTGAAAAAAGTATACTAGAATGAGTCTTGTGTCTGACTGTATCTAGCAGACGTGCTAGGGAATGTCAGAATGAATATTATGTCTCGATTGTATCTAAATGATGTTATAAAATGAGTCTATGTCTTTACTATATCTATAAGAGGATCAGAATGAGTCTTTGCCCGACTGTATCTGAAAAATGTCTTGGAATGAGTGTATGCCTGACTCTATCCAAAGGAGTATCAGAATGAACCTTCGGCTGGTTGTATATGAACAATGTATTGGAATGAGTCTATGCCTGACTGTATCCAAAGGAGTATCATAATGAACCTTCACCTAGTTTTATCTTACTGATGCTTTTCAAAATGAATCTATCTGATTTTATCTGAGGGAAATGCTTTTCAGAATGAACCTCTGAAGGAAATGCTCGTCAGAATTAGTCTCTGAGGGAAGTGCTTTTCAAAATGAATCTCTGAAAAAAGTCATCTGGTCATGTAGATAATCTCCTCGTCCTGTTTCGGGGATTAATGTACAACTTATCTATAGATTGCGGATAATATTCATCTGTTTATGAACTTAACCTGAAAAGACAAAATTAGTTTTATGCAATGTCATGATGCATGAAATGTATTTTGTAGTGATGCTCTCAAAATAAATGAGAATAGCATATGCGTTTTGTATGCATATATTATGATATTTTGTAAATGATGTATGGATGTAATATGTTGTTGGAGCATATCGGTAGCTTCTTGTAACAACTCTGGCTAGGGAAAATAAATCCCTGACTGTTCCCGGGGATGAAGAAAGTAATTCTTCAATTTTGTTCAAAATGACTTTACTGGGGATTTCCGCTTTCTATTTGAGGACACTTCGTTGGGTATGTTCGACTTTTGCTTGGGGATAGGAAAGTCGGTCGTTTGTCGTTCTTTTTATTGAAGGATTCGATTCTTATGTACCCTGACTTGGGAATAAAAGAGATGGATGTTTCTATGATGTGCTATCTGACCAAGTTTCAGATATGGGTATCTTCTCTTCTATGGAGGACAAGATTGAATGAAATCTGACTGGAGAAGAGGATTTTGTCGGGGAATTTTCTATATTGGAGAAATAAACTCTTTTGGGGAATTAAATCCTGTAGACCGTGTTAAGGAAATAATCTCTGACGGGGATTAGAAATTCGTAGGATGTGCTGAGGAAGTTTCCACTGTATTCTAGGAAAACGATTAAACTTCCTTATCCTCTAGGGGACCTATTGGGGAAGATAACCATGTCAAGCTATCCATCAAGGATATGGAGGTGAACTGCTGGAAGATGCCCCAATTTCTGTCTGAGGGCATATTAGACTTACTGGGGAATATATCTCTATTGGAGATGAGCTTGTGAAGATAGCTCTATAAAGATAGTTCCATGGAGATTTCTCTGTGGGGATTTGTGGATAACTTGAACATTATCCCAACTCCTAGAGTCTTTAATAAATGCTAGTCCTATTTTCATGCATATATTTTGTAAACAATAATCATATTCAAAATGCGTATGTTCATTCAACGTAATAATTGGACATTTTTGCAAACAAAATAGAGAAAGTAAAAACAATTTTTGAATTTGGAAATATATTTTCATTGATTATGAAAGTTTGCCTATAAACAGGAAGTCTTATACAAGAAGACAAAAATCCTAGTAAGAGGAAATCATCGTAAAAATTAAAAAAGGGGTACAAAGTGATAAACAAAAAAAAAACAGCTATGTGGAAATGATCCCATCTAGTTTCAACTATGCTATTGCCCCTATTTCTTCAACTATATCATCACTTGCTGTCGGAAGAAGATGATTGAATTAATCTTTACCGTTTGAACTTGACGCTAGTAATAAAGCTGGTTATAAATAGATGGATGATCCAATGGGACATGGTCATACGCTTTAATCCCTAACTTATTTCTGGACCGCCCTTTCGGGTTTTCAGTCCATCGGGATATCCTTCTTCGCCCAAGCCACCTTTTCAGGTTTTCGACTTGCCGGATATATAATTTTTATATATATCCCTAATTTTTCCCAAACCGTTTTGGTTCTCCGGGATGCCCTTATTTTTGCCTAGGCCTGTCAACCTAGCCGGTCTCTTTTATGTGTAGTATCTTTTGACTATGTCCGCATTCACAGGGTATGGAATATCTAAATCGTCCATGGTGGTAAGTATCATAGCACCGCCAAAAAATATCTTTTTGATCATAAATGGCCCTTCATATGTGGGAGTCCATTTGCCTCTGGGATCACCTTGTGGTAGGATGATGCGCTTTATTACCAAATCACCATCCTGGTACACCTGATGTCTGACTTTCTTGTTAAAGGCCTTGATCATGCATTTCTGATACATCTGACCATAACAAACAACCACAAGCCTTTTTTAATCAATCAAATTTATATGGTCAAGTCGAGTCTGAATCCATTCGTCTTCATCTAAACTTGTGTCTTTCATAATCCTTAGGGAAGGAATCTGGACTTCACTAGGTAAAACAACCTCCATACTATAGACGAGAGGGAATAGGGTCGCCCCAGTTGATGTACAAACTGAAGTGTGATAACCATGCAGAGCAAATGGTAACATCTCATGCCAATCTTTGTATGTCATTGTCATCTTCTGCAAGATCTTCTTGATATTCTTGTTGGCGGCTTCCACTACTCCATTCATCTTTGGTCGGTACGGAGAGGAATTGTGATGCTTAATCTTAAACTTCATGCAAAGTTCTGTGATCATAGTATTGTTAAGATTGGTACCATTGTCTGTGATGATCCTTTCAGGGATGCCATACCGAAAAATAAGGTTATACTTAATGAATCGAGCCATAACATTCCTGGTAATGGAAGCAAACGAGGCTTCCTCTACCCACTTCGTGAAGTAATCAATAACGACAAGGATGAAACGATACCCATTGGAAGAAGTAGGCTTAGTCTCTCCAATCATATCAATTCCCCATATTGCAAAGAACCAAGGAGCAGTCAAGACATTCAAAGGTACCAGAGGCACATGTACTTTGTCAGCATAAATCTGGCATTTATGGCAAGTTCTGGAATGATGATGGCAATCTGTTTCCATGGTAGACCAATAATATCCTACTCTCAAAATCTTCTTAGCCATTGTATTTCCAATGGAGTGAGTACCAAAGACACCTTCGTGCATATCTTCCATACTTTTCTTAGCTTCTTTCTTGTCTAAACAACGAAGTAGAGACGAATTGTGGTTGCGTTTGTAAAAGATTTTGTTACTCAGAAAGAATTTGGAAGAGAACCTCCTTAGAAATTTCTTATCATTTATAAATGCCCCTTCAGGATATTCTTAAGTTTCGAGGTATCTTTTTACCTCGTGGTACCAAGGCTTTTCCTCTACTCCATTAGTATCAACTTCGTAGCAATGCGCCAGTTCATCTAGTATCTCCATAGTAATTCGAGGGGCTTTATTATCCCATATGACTTTGAACATATATGACATGGTAGCTAGTGCGTCTACCAATTAATTCTCTTCTCGTGGAATATGTTCAAAAGTGATTTCTTCGAAGTACAAAGTTAATGTCAACACATGCTCTTGATAAGGGATGGGATTTGGATGCTTCGTATCTCATTACCCCTTAATTTTACTGATCACTAGGGTTGAGTTAACATATACATTCAATAATTTAATTCTCATATCGATGGCAGCTTTGATACCCATGATGCATGCTTCATACTCAACCATATTGTTGGAGCAGTCAAAATACAGTCTGGCGGTGAAGGGCGTATGGAAACCCTTGGGAGAGACAATCACAACACCAATTCCATTACCAAGCGCGTTGGAAGCTCCATCAAAAACCATAGTCCATCGGGATCCCAGTTCAGGTCCTTCATATGGTCCAAGTTCTTCATAATCAGTAACTAGCATGATATTCTCATCTGGGAACCTTAAAATTCATAGACTGATAGTCATATACAGATTGATGAGCCAAATGATCTTCAAGTACACTTCCTTTGATTGCCTTATGAGTAGTATACTGAATGTCATATTCTGTCAAGACCATTTTCCATCTTGCTATTCTTCCGGAGAGAGCGGGTTTCTCGAATATGTATTTTATTAGATCTATCTTAAAGATCAACAAATTAGTATGAGCCAACATATATTGTCTTAGTCGCCGAGCAGCCCATGCCAACGTGTAGAAAGTTTTCTCAAGCAGTGAGTATCTTGTTTCATAATCGATTAACTTTTTGCTAAGGTAGTATATTGCATGATCTTTTAGACCACACTTGTCATATTACCCTAATACACACCCAATTGAGTTCTCTAATACTGTTAAGTACATGATCAAAGGTCTTCCTTCAATTGGTGGCATCAAAATTAGAGGTTCCTAGAGGTACTCCTTGATTTTGTCGATGGCTATCTGACAATCGTCATTCCATTTCACTACTTGATCTTTCTTCAGTAACTTGAAGATTTGCTCACAAGTGGCAGTCAAATGGGAAATGAATTTGGCAATGTAGTTCAATCGTCCCAAGAAACCTCTGACTTCCTTCTTAGTACGGGGAGCTGGAATTTCTTGAATTGCTTTAACCTTGGCGGGATCAACTTCAATAACTTTACCACTGACGACGAGACCTAGGAGTTTACCGGATCTTACCCCAAAGGTGCACTTGTTTGGATTCAACCTCAACTTTTATTTCTTCAATCTCTCAAACATATTGTGCAGGTGTTCAATATTTTCTTCTTCAGTCTGAGACCTAGCTATCATGTCATAAACGTAAACCTCTATCTCATGATGGATCATATCATGGAACAAAGCTACCATAGCATACTGATATGTTGCACCATCATTCTTTAAACCAAAAGACATAACCTTGTAACAAAACCTGCCTCACTGTGTGATAAAAGTATTCTTTTCCATGTCTTCAGGTGTCATCTTGATTTGATTATAATCAGAGAACCCATCTATGAAGGAAAACATTTTGTGCTGAGCAGTGTTGTCAACCAAAACATCAATATGTGGAAGCGGAAAGTCATCTTTGGGGATTGCCCTATTCAAATCCCTGTAGTCTATACACATACGCACCTTACCGTCCTTCTTAGGTACTGGCACTACATTTGCAACCCAATGAGAATAGGACGTAACAGCTAAGAAACCTACATTGAACTGCTTCATGACCTCAACTTTGATTTTTTTAGACATCTCTGGACGCATACACCGAACCTTCTGCTTTATAGGAGGACAACCTTCCTTCATCAGTAGATGGTGAACTATAATGTCAGTATCAAGCCCTGGAATGTCTTCATAAGACCAAGAAAAGATCTAAACATAGTCACGTAACTTCTGGATTAATCTCTTTTTGACACAGTCTTCTAGGTCGACACCTATCATGATTTCTTTCTTGTCCTCTTCAGTACCCAAGTTCACAATCTCGACTTGCTCTTCGTGCGGTTGTATGGATATTTCTTCCTGCTCTAACAGTCTAGCAAGCTCTCCCAGTACTTTATAATCTTCCTCACCTCCGTCCTCGACTTGGTAGATCGAATTTTCAAAGTCATAATTGGCAATAACAAAATTGTTAGGAATGGGACCCAGGGTGGACGTGGATCTGCAATTTGTTATGTGGGTGTGTATAAGAACACATAACTATTTTGAAAGCAATAAAGTAAAAGAAAGACAAAGAACACAAAGTTTGAATGCAAATGTCGAATGATTTATTAAATGCAAATATGTGAATGAAACATGATAACCCTAACAAATGGACCATTGTGCCCCGAGTAAGGCACAAGGCTTAAAGTTATTGTTCAAATTATATAACCAAAAACTTGAAAACAATAAAATAGAAAATAACATTTACTCATGACTAAAGGAGATTGGTATAAAGTATTCAGCCTTCCAATTATTGAGCATTGCCGGTGGTAGGGAAAATCCAACTATCTATGTTACAATCTCTATCAGCGTCTTCCACAGTGTTGACTTGATTTTTGTGAACTCCATTGTTGTTAATGAAGAACGGCGGTCTCCTAAATTAGCACGACTACGAAGAACAACCCTCTGAGTCTCTGAGGTGAAACCCAAGCCAAATTTGTTGGACTTGTAAGAAATGTCGAGAAGCTGACCCCAAACAGTGCCACCACCTTCTTCTACCACAACCTTAGCGCCTTTCAGACAACCCATTCTTGGTGGAATCCTAGTAACCTTAGGAACAACAAGAGCAACTTTAGCAACAGGGGTTGTCGGAGGAATAACTAAGAAGGTCTGGTAAGGAGTCTCAAGGAATTCACCATCCATCTCAACATACTCGAAGGAGTTCAAATGGCTCACCATGTATTCTTCTTCGCCACAAACAATAATGATCTTTCTATTCATGAGATACTTCAACTTTTGGTGTAAAGCATAAGTAACAACACCTTCCCCATGAATCCAAGGGCGTCCAAGCAAACAGGAATAGGCTAGACGAATGTCCATCACATAGAAAGTGGAGTTGAAGACCTGGGAACCCACTTTGATCGGAAGATCAACCTATCCATGGACCATTCTCTTTGAACCATTAAAATCTCTCACCACATTGTCACTAGGTTTTAGCATAACCTCTTCACAGTCAAGTTTGTCTAAAACATCTTTCGAAAATACATTAAATGAGGAACCTGAATCCACCAACACATGAGATAAGGTAGTGCCCCTACACTTAATAGAGACATGCAAGGCCTTATTATGGTTCCTTCCTGCGGGAGTTAAATCAACGTTAGAAAAGCCTAGCCCATTATCAGTTGTCAGGCTAGCAACAAAATTTTCGAACTGATCAACAGAGATTTCCTGCAGTACATGAGCATATTTCAGAAATTTTACCAAAGCCTGTGCATGGGCTTTAGAGCATAACAACAGAGATATCATAGATATTTTGGAGGGGGTCTACCCCAACTATTTAACAATCTTATAGTTACTCTTTTGAATAATTTTCAGTATTTCCTCCATCTCTTGCATGTAGGTATCTTCAATAGTAACCTCTTTCGATGCCTCAGTCTGGGTGGGCTCATTCGTCTATTCTTTGCCTCAAGTCCCAGTAGTTGATTCAGTAGCAGTGATATAAACTAGTGTAGAAACAACCTTTGGAGAGATCTCAATAGAAAAAACCTTCTATTTCTGGTAACCTTACTAGTCCCAGCAATATTGCCAACATTGGGATCAATAACTTCCGTATTTTTATCTTCGACAACCAATGGTTCTTGCTTAACACCATGGTAGTAGACATCAACTCCATAATTCCAAGGGATAACCTTGTCAAAGGAATATGTAATTGGCCCAGGTGCGGTAATGATCAGAGGAGCAACCCTAGGCTCGACAGTAATCTTCACAGGACCCTTAAAAATGATCCTTACAGGAGTACCTAAATTTGTAATCACAGACACGTCTTCCAGCTTCAGTCCTTGAGACATACTTTTGCATAAGCTCTCCACAGAAGGAGACTCCTCAAATAGAATTACACGGTCATCCATTAGATGTTGAATACCTTATTTCAGTAGTACACAACCATTGGATTGGGATGCACAATAGTAGCAGTTTTTAACGCAAACTGGAAATAAACCGGCTTGCAACAACTTCTCCTTAACAATCATCAGAGGAGTAGGCAAGTCAGTCACAACAGAAACATAAGAACCATCATCAATAACATTAACGCCCTTGTCATGATTAGGCATATGTGTGGTAATAACATTAGGAGTCTCCGGAGGATCAAATTCAATCTCCTTATAGTAAATCATATTTTGAATTTTATTTTTCAGAGCTCAATAACTATTAGTGTCATGTCCAGGACTGTTGGAATGATATGCACACCTTGTATTGGGATTGTAGCGAGGAGAGGAAGTATTGGGGTTCTGAGGAGGATTTTTCAATGTAACCAACTTTGCCTTTAACATGTGTTGCAATGCTTGAGAAAATGACATGTTGATTCTTGTGAACTATTTCCTAGGTGCATCGTGCCTACGCTAATTATTTTGTTGTTGTTGTTGTACTGGCGCATGATTGGATATCAGAACTTTCCCCACAGGCTGGTTGCGGTCACTCTTATTACGACCCTTCTGGCCATACACAACATTGGATTCTTTCTCACCATTGTATGTCTTCTTCATAGTATTCGAAGATGTAGCCATCTGAATTTTACCACTTCTGATTCCATTCTCAACATGTTTCCCTATAAATATCAGTTCAGTGAAACTGGACGAAAAACTTCCAAGTAGGTGATTATAGAAAGGACCTGTTAGCATACTCATGAACATGTGAACCAATTTCTTATGATCTAAAAGAAGTTGAACTCTGCCTGCAAGATCTTTCCATTTTTGTCCGTACTCTTTAAAGCCTTCCTCAGAACCCATGGACATACTCTGTAGTTGCATGCCGGTTGGTGCTAAACCAGAATTATACTCATACTGTCTATAGAAAGTTGTAGAAAAATATTCCCATGTATGGATATTGGTGCCTTCGAGTTGATAACACCATTCTGTGATACGGTGGGAAGAACTGACTGTTTTTTGGAATGTTGGTTCGCGTTTTACGTTTTGTTTTCGCAAAATGTCGCGGTAAGCAAGAGTCGCCACCGACTTTTATTTTATCCAACAAGGAAAGGAAAAAAAGCACAGAAAAATTCCTTTTTGAGATATTTCTCGAGTTCGGGGGGTAGATTATAGAAAGGGAAGGTATTAGCACCCTTTCTATCCGTAGTTATCTACGGGCTCTTAGGTACTTGCTCAATTGTTTTCAAAATATTGCTTTCTTTATGCTTGTGGGTTTGAAAAAGTTTTTGTTTTGAAAACATCAATTTAACTCTTGCTTCTGTCCTCAAGAGTGTATGAAGGGTTTTTTTTTAAAACATTGTTCGAAAAGTGTATGTTTGAAAAGTTTTTGTTTTTGTTTTAAAAGAGCAAGTATCTAAGAACCATCTACCTACTCGAAAAAGGAATCATTCTATGCTAATTTTCTTTAGACAATGTTATCCCACTATTAGTGAGTAGGTAGCACCATCGTTGGAGTTTGAGGGTCAATTCGAATGCGGGACATACGGTCACCAAAGCAATGTTAGGACGCCTTAACGGTAACCCTAATGTCTTAGATCATTTGTTTTGAGGCAACAATATCTGAGGCAACCGTTTCGAGGCGACTATGATCTTTTAGACAAGAGGACGACCTCTAAAACGACCTATACTCAATGACCGTGTACGAAGGTAACCAAGTGAGGTGTACCCTAAGAGTGCGCATGTGCGATTGTGTTGTTTTCAGTTATTTTCATCTTTGCACATGTTAAGGATGATCTAAGTTGATTTTAGGTTAAAACATTCAGTCTTGTCATGTCATCTTACTACCAAACATCTAAAAATTATAATTTGCGGAAAATAAATTGTGGAATTTAAATTACAAGGCGTCGGGTATTTACATCGCCAAAGACAAACCCTTTAAAAATAAATAAAGCGATAAATAAATAAAAGTTCTATTAAGCTATTACAAACCGGAGGCAAATACATCATTGGTAAAAGAAACTAAATCGCATGCGGGAAATTAAATCGAGCGCAAAGTTCTAGGGTTTTGACCCTTTTGGTTTAAAGGAAACATCTTTTTTTGTTGTTTTTGAATTAAGAAAGAAATTACCTAAGTTAATTACTAAATTGAATTAAAATAAATTAATTAATAATAAAAAGAATAAATTATTTTAGGTCTTTTGGTTATTTTAAGAAAGAAATAAAAATTAATTGAATTAGTAAAAACCTAATTAAGTCTAATTTAATTTTAATTATTTACAAAAATATATTAAAGTTATTCTAATTAAAACCTAAGTTAATTTAATTAGTATTTATTAATAAAATAAAAAAATTAAAATTTGATTAAAATGTAAAAAATATTTTTGTGTTTTTTATTTTATAAGAAAGGAATTTTTTAATTGGTTAGTCAATTAAATAAAACAATAAAAACAATTAATAAAACTAAATAAATAAAATATAAAAGAAAGGGGTATGGGCCTAAAATTGGGAGTGTGGATCAGCAATCCTGAGGCCCAAAACGCTGGCCTTGTTGACCTTTCCTGGATTTGGTGTGTGTGCGCTGACTTTGCCTATGGTGGTCCTTCAGATCCTGGCCACCAGATTTGGCCTTTGGCCATCTGGCCACTGGATGCTTGATGGCGCGTGGTACACTACATGCTTGAGCAAACACCTGATTACATGAAAAATAAGGAGAAAATGCAAAGCGCTGGAGGAAGGGATCGAACCCCTGACCTCCAGCCACTAACGCCTTGGAATTGGACACGCTGACCACTGGGACACGCTGTTTCAATTGTTATAAGAATACAAAGGATATATATTATATAAAAAACAAAATCATATGCCAGAATATAAAAAATGCGCGCTATTTTTTGAAAGGGACAATGATGGCATGACACGCCTTCATCTTCTTTGTTGAACCGTTGCTAAAGGTTCCAGGACCTATACCTACGGACAGAGGTCCGTCACTACAAGCCAGGCATCTCTAGAATCCTATAGGCGCCATGGAAATGCATTCTAAACCCATGGTTGAGTTCATCTCGACCAGCTAGTCACAACCATAGCCATTATTATGGCCAATTGTACCTGAAAATAAAAGCCCCAAAAACAAGGACGGAACCCTAGCAATGGCAGATCTTCATATTGGTCATATAAACGAAATTGGTTAATGTCACAAGCTTGCAAATGGCATGGTGATTACAAATATGCAATCATTTCATTGTAACAATGCATAATTTCTGAGATACGAAACCGAGTACAGGGGGAGATCGCGTGACACTTACAGCGCTTTGTGGTGTTTGAGAACGCGTGCTTTTGATCCAGGTAGACTGAGTGAACACCCAGGAAGCGTTTGGGACCGGTCTCAGCTTCTGGAAATGCCTCTAGCTATGGATTCGATTTCAAGTTTCTTTGTATATTTTCAAGTTTTGTTCTGCCTATGCTTGCACTTTTCAACCCTTATTCACGTCCCTTTTGCTTCCTTATGTATTGTACAGTGTGTTAGGGTAAGAATTATGAATCCAATCTCTCTAAATCAATGCATTAGAATTTGATTTGACCTCCTCTTTACAACTTGCCAAATTTGCCCAAATCTCAATATTTTTCACATGAATTGGTGAGATTCGAGTTTGATGATGATAATGATGAGAATCAAATCCTGAAATAGCAAAAAAATCTCTTGTTATCAAGGTTTTAGATTTTATATGATTTAATTTTGATTTAAAATGAATAAATTCAATAAAAATAAAATAAAATAATAAAAATAAAATATGGGCTCATGGATGAAGCTAGGACACGTGTACAATGATGCAAGCTCAAATCAAGTGGAAAAGAATGGGCCCATTTGACAAAATTTGAAGTTTTGGGGATAGTTGACTTTTGGCAATTTTGCAAAAATGTCCAACTTCAACAATGCATAACTTCTTCAATTTTGAACTTTTGGAGGTGTTCTTTGACTTTTTAGAAATATTGAGATGTCCTATAACCAACCCTTTTGGTCTCATCTAATTTTGATATTCCATGCTCAAGTTATAAGCTTTGGAAAACAAGGTGTTTTGGTTGACTTTCAAAAATGACCTATAATGTCCAAATTTATAACTTCTTGTGAGTTCATTTCTTGATCTTTGGGTATGAAGATGGATTGTAGGGAATTGCATACTCTTAAAAATGAGCTTTGGATGGGACATTTCTCATAAAGTATGAGAAAGTAATGCTTGGTCAAAGTTGAGTTGACTTTTCCTACAAAACCCTAATTTAGCAACTTTTGAGTCTTGATGAATTTTGTGCAATCTTTGATGGATAATGATCAACCCTTGATCAAATGATGAAATATATTTTAAAATGATAATGTTGACAAAAAATCTTGAAGTTTGACTGTATTTGGGTCACAATTGACTTTTGCCCTAACACAATTGATCTTTGGGCCCTTTGAGCAATTGACTGAGCAAACTTCCTCTGCAAGGCTTGAAATTTTACATGGATGACCTTGAGAACATATTAGGACATTGGAGAGCACTTGAGGTCATTTGGATTCAAGGATCTTGATGCAACACAAAACCGTAATTTGGGGTTGACTGCCTTAGGAGATAGCTTGTCTGTCCAACTCTTGAGCAACCTTGAGCCAGTTGGTGATTTTTCTTGCAATATTTTTAGAAATATGAGAGGGAAAATTTTGTTGTACAACACATTTCAACTGTGTTCCTAACAAACTCTCTTGAAAGAAATGCAACCATAATTTCTTGTCAGTAGTGTGTGGTTGAATTTTCTGAACATATGATCTAAAATGCAGCTTTGGGTAAGAAACGCCATCATACTTAGAAAGTGTAGGAGTTTTGATCTTAGGAGGAATGATGACTCTTGAGACTAAACCCAATTCTTCAAAGTTCAAGCCAAGCACCTTCTGGATCTCCATAACTTTCATACATTCTTTTAACATCTTGTACTTCTCGTTAGAAGGGGGATATTGTTCATCCAAATAATCCTCTTCCTCTCCATTAAAATATTTGTTAGAACCATGATTACTTCTTTCAGTTTTAACACTCTGACCATCTTGGTCCCGTTTGTCATCTTCGTCCAATGGGATATTAAGATCTTGAGCTTGCTTGACTGGACCTCTGAACCTTCTCCCCATGTTAAGGACGCCGATTGGTCTCTTCGTCTTCTTCTTCTTCTTCTTCCCGTTGTCAATGAGCGCCTTCAGTTCTTCTTGCCCATTGGCTAAGTTTAGGAACATCTCTTGGAAATGAGCATTCTGAGTCTACAGTTCTTTGATTGTCTGAGCTATAGTCTTTTTTTTTGCTGAAATAAACAACAAGAAGATGAGAAATCTTTCTTAAAAACCTGTTATGCAATGATATGTATGGCATGTATATGCATATGCAATGTTTTCAAGGACCTCGTGTGATTTAAATTTGTTAATAAAAAAGGAAACAGAAACAAAGACTCTTCAAAGTATAACTGCCTCTTAGGCTTACAATGAAAAACATAAAGGGTTACAAGGAAACAAATTATGAACTCTTAAAACCTAAGACTCAAGTCTCCCATGGACGCCTCCTCTTTGTGTTGACATATGCATTAAGGTTATGCTCTTTGTGAAGTTGTTTTGTCAGCTCCAACACTTTCTTCTCACTAGCATAGAATTGAGTCTCAAAGGTGTCCCTTTCTCCTTTCAGTTGAATCTAAGACTTTTGTAGCTCTTCAAGATCAATAGGAATATGTGGATGAAAGATGGTATGAGGATTATCTCCTTCAACAACGCGCTCCATAATTACTGGTAGAATAACATGATAAGACATTATAAGACTTTGAGCACGAGATCACGCCCATCTGAGGTAGGGCTCCAAAGGGATGGAGTTTGTATGTCCCAAAGTCTCGCTGTCAATCTTATTCACCATTCCCCAAGCACATATAAACTTTTGACAGTAACCTTGAGGATCATTCTTGTAATCAAATACAATACCCTGGATAAGCATATCATGAGGACCGTCTCTTTGAGCATAACCAAATTGACGTAGAGCTAAATAAGGGTTGTAAGTAATAGCTCCCTTTATGCCAATGAGTGGCACATTAGGGAATTCCCCACAGCGGTCAATAATAGTGATGTCCTCATGGAATCGGGAACACTAATAGATATCTGAATGAGAGAGTGACATCATTCTTCGTGACCATATAAAACCTTGTTCATTCTTCAACACTGATCGGGAAAGGTGCGAAATAAACAACTTGGATATTAAAGGTATGTGTGATGCGGTGGGAGAACTGATTTGAGGTTTTTGCGTTTTATTGCAAATGCCGCGATTAGCAAGAGTCGCCACCGACTTTTCTTTTATCCAAAAGGAAAGGTGGTAAAAAGCACAGGAAAGACCTTTGAGATGTTTTCTTGAGTTCGGGGGGTAGATTATGAAAAGGGAAGGTGCTAGCACCCTTTTCATCCATGGTTTTCCATGGGCTCTTAGTTACTTGCTTAGATCACTTGCTTTGGTTTGTTTGAAATGGTGCTTGATGTGGTTTTGAAAGTATTTTGTAAAAGACGCCATTCGTTTAGGCAATCTTTGTAATGATTCTCGTTCGTAAGAATGTATACAAAGATATTTGTCTTTTTGAAAATGTTTTCAATATTTGTAAGATGTTTTTGAAATGTGTGTGTTTGTTTTGAAAATAACAAGGATTGTTTGTTTGAAATGGAGCAAGTAACTTAGAAGCTATCTACCTACTCAAATGTCTTTCTCATGCATTTTCTATTCCTTTGACATTGTTGACTTACCATTGATTTGGTAAGCAACCCTATCTTTGGATGTAAACGGGACGGGCGTGGGTCATTGTATAACCATGATTAGCAATGTTTGCAAAGTATCTTAGCATTTTTATGAGGGGCTAAGATCATTTTGTAAGGAAACTTTTGAATAGCATCATTGAGGGACTGTGATCTTTATATTTTGTTTTGTTTTGCCAAGATACCTCGCATGCGTAATATGGCTATTTTGTTTTAGGCAACCAAGTGGGAGAAACCCTAAGGGTGCTTGTGTGCAAAGTATATCATTTTCATGCTTTTGATCTTGCATTTAGGGTTTTCTATTTGTTTTGTTTCGTTCTTGTCATACAAACCCTAATTACTAATCATGGCATATGAAAGAAATAAATTGCGTAATGTAAATATATTAAGTTATTAGAACAATTTTATGGGAGGGGGGAATACAAGTTTGAATGGGGATTTGCACAAATATAAAACTAAATACATTATTACAACCAAATCGAATTTGCGCGAATTAAAATAAATATAATACAATATTTAAAATGTAATGCAATATAATGTACATGTAAAGAGATTTTTGATGTCTTTTTTTTATGTAAAAGAATATTTAATTTAAGCCTAAAAATATAAAGAAAAAGATTTAATTTTTTGAAAGGGGTTTAACTCTAATTTTATTTATGAGAAAATAAAGTTTCTATATTATTATTTTTGTACATTTTCTTGTATGAAATAATAAATAATATTGTATATAAATATTAAAAATAAATATATGCAAAAAAACAGGTATTTGTAAGTATGAAATGTAAAATAAAAATATTAAGTTTATTTAATTATATTGATAAGTTTATTAAGAAAATAAATTATATCCTATCAAAATAAACTATATTTTTTATGTGAGAAATAATAAAAAAATAAAATAAAAGTGTAAAAATAATTAAATTATTTTTTAGGATTTTTTATCATTAAAGAAATAATTAAAAGTATTAAATATAAAAAATGAAAAATAAAATATGAAAAGAATTAGCACGGGGTGAGATAGCAAATCAGTGGTAGTGCTAGCAAAAACAAACAGGCCCAGGAAGCAAGAAGCCCAACAGAGCTCGTCCCTGTCCTGCCTTCTTCTTCCTCACGCCTTGGCCAGTTCTGCAACATCCTCATGCTTGCATAAAAATTAAAACTTATAACATGAAAAATGTAGCATTTGAACTCACGATTCCAACCATATAAATTATGTAATCTAACTATCAAAGATCAAAGAGAATTTTAAAATCCCGAATTTCTAACCTAAAATTTTCAGAGATTTCAACTTCCAAATTCTCTTAGCACAAGTAAAATCAATGCAAGATAATGATATGTATAGCTTCGTTAGGATGAGAACTACACTTTTTATTCATAAATCGTGGCCTGAGGTTGCCTGTATAAGGAGATAGAGTTTGAAAAATTACCTCCTTCAGCTGGAACCGTGTATGGAAATGTAGTGACTTTAATGGAAGCCTGATGATTGCTTGAGCTTCCTTGAGCTTCCCTGAATCTATTCCAACTCTTACCTTGCTCTGAAAATGGCTAGAACTCCCTGACCAAGTCCAACTGCAAGCTTCAAAGTTAACAATGGAAGATGGTGAAACAGAGGTTACAGAACAGGCGTGATAGTTTGGATGAGTTTGATATCAAGTATATAAGGTGTTGGAATGGTCTAAACACAAAACGCACGAGCCAAATGCATGCTGGATATGTTTGTGCAGAAACTGTATATTTTGGACATTTTTTGGTGCTTTGCTTCCTCTAAGTGTTTCAGGCCTTTTGCTTGGTGTTGTATGTGTTGTATATTGTTTGCATATTAGTATAGAAATGGTTTTAAGTCAGCTCTCTATCAGCTGTGCAAGCATTAGCCTTTTTGCAACTTTTCTTGTACTTGAAGCAAAGTGACAAGACAAAACTCTCATGATTGTACCAAATTGCTTAGGGTTGGTATTTCTTCCCTACAAGTTTCCTTTGGTCTGTGGTACTTGCATGTATCAAGAGGACAGGTCCAACGCTCAAGATTACAAAGTTTGCAAAAGTTGCCCTTTATGAAAATGGCAATGGAACCTTTTTGCCATAAATGGAATTATCAATTGGATAAAGGTTCAAAAGCATGGATAGAGGATTTGTCAACTGAGTAAGCATTTAATTAAGGAGTGTGTAGCAAGTTTAGGACCTGTAAAGCATGAAATAGCCAGCATAAGATTGATTTGCAACTTGGTTCTTCATAAAAATGGCTTGAACAAAAAGTGAGAAAATGCCAATTTCCTCTCTTCGATTCTCCCTACTCAAAAATGATCTTGGAGAGTTCTTGGACATTTTGGAAATCTTGCAATATGCTCTATAATACATCTTTAAAATGCATTTTTAGATACCTCTTGGAACTAGGTGAAAAATTGCCATGAAGTTGGGTCTAAAACCTGCCTAAATTAGGGCAAAATTTCACTAAGTTAAGAAGTTCATGACCATGTATTCACAAATTTATAACTTGAGATCCAAGCATCTTTAGGGAAAAGTTTGTGAAGCAAAGTTGTAGATTTCATGGAGGTCTACAAATTTCATGTTGGGGACTTTGCTTGAATCAAAATGCACCATGGTGAAAAAGTGGTGTAAATTTGAGAAAAAATAAGAAAGTTTTTATACTTGGAAAATTTCTAAGTTATGAAAACTTTCAAATTCAAACCCTAATTTTCAAATTTGGTTTTATTGATGAACAAGTTTCACATTTTGACATATCTTGATGAATTATGACCCTTGGCACTTGATTTTGACCAAAAAGTCAAAGTTTGTCTTTTTAGTGTACAATTGACTTTTGATCAGTTGACTGCAAATTTCATCTGTCAATCCAATGAACTTGAGATGTTTTGAACCATGTAATTGAGTCAAGATGATGCCATTGAATCCTTGAAATCATGCTTGAACTCAATTGGTCATTGGCTAGGTTAAAAAAATCAGAAATTGCCCTTTCTCAATCAAAACCCTAATACCATTTTGCCCTTTTGATGATTTGATCAAATTTCTTGAGGAGTTGTGATCCAAACTTGATCAAATGGTACATATGAGCCTAAAATGTTGATGTGGATAAAAAATTATGAAGTTTGGCTGTAAATTGGCCATGGTTGACTTTTGCCCAATACAGCTGATTTTTAGGTCAACTATCCAATTAACTGATCAAAAATGTAGTTCAAGGCTTGAAACTTGTCATGAGCAACCTTAGGGGTCTAAAATGATGTATGAAAGTCACATGAAGCATTGATGGTCCAAAAATATTTGTGCAAACTCAAACCCTAATTTTGGGTCATCAGTGCAAGATGAGATGTCTTGAGCTGATCAAACCCTAATCTTGTCTTGAGTCAAAGAAGTCTTGTGAGAAAAAAACTTGATAAATGAGAGAGCAAATTTTGGGGTACAACAGTATGCAACACATGAGATTCCCTGGCTTCCTCATAGTACGAGTTGGATGAGTGCAAAATATCTCCAAGCAAAGTAGGCACAAAATTATGAGTAAGAAATATTTTGATGGTGTTCACATCTATGAGTTGGTCTGGATTAGGGAATAGTACCAAACCATAGATCAACAGAGCCAAGATCTCCTCGAAATCATGAAAACTCATAACATCTAGAAACAACTCAGCCTTCTTTATAAAAAATTTAGCAAGAAGACCTTTAACTCCACTTCTTGTTTCCTAATTAGACACAATATCCGATTGCTTCAGATGTAAGGTTGCTGCAAAAACTTCAGTTTTTGAAACTTTCTCTAATCCGACGAAGGGTGTCTAATCAATAATAGGTACTCTGCATGTAGCTTAGAAACAATTCCATTATGGGTACCAACTGATAATCCGGGAAGGTAAAACAATGATGCTTAGGATCAAAGAACTGGAACAGAACACTCATCATATCTTCTTCAAAACCTGAGGTGACCAAACTGAGTAGATAACCACGCCTCTTGGTGAATTAAGAATTTTTGGGGATCTTTGAGACTAAATCCTTAAGCTTGGAAGGTATCCTCAAAAATTTGATCTGAATAGTATTTCTATGAGCGGAGGCTATAACCTGCAACAAGGAATAAAGATAAATCCCTAGGTCCTTGAAATGGTTAGTGAAAATGTTATGTTATGATGATGTGATGTTATGGAGTTATGTTCATGTTAAATAAGTAACAAACATAGACAAGTTAAACAAGAGCCTTAGGTTTAGAGGCTTGCATGAAGTCCATAGGTAAATACCCTTCCCCATTAAAGTTAAGTTGGTTCAACCTGTCTTAAAATAGTATTCGGGTTCTAAGAATATCATATCATGGATCTCTTTCGCAGGCTTTATTTTAGCACAGCAACTGGCTCGCCACCAAAGCATCCTGAAAGTCGAATCTCAATGAGTGTAGCCTCGAGTATCAATCAACTTTGGACTGCACCAAAGCCGGTTATCTCCCTACTTTCTAATGGCCAAGATGGGTCAATTAAGGTTCTAAAAGTAAGTTAGTATTAACGACACCACGCAGAAGCCTAATGTTATCCTTGACTGACTCAAGGAACATCAGTACAAACCAAAGTGTCACACTAACTGTAGCTATCATATTAACCATATTGGTCTATGTTGTACAGTCTTTATGATCTATTTCTACTTACCTAAGGAATCCCTAGATCCGGGTGTAGGATCTTACAAGCAATAATACTCAAAAAAATCCTTAAATTAAAGCAAACAATTCAAACAATTAAAGCAAGTAAAAGTGATCTAAACTCTAAGGTAACCCCTTTTTTTTAAGTCGTCCCCAGCAAAGTCGCCAATTCTTTTATATGGTGGGAGAAATAACTTTTTGGTTTTATCCAAATGTGCAGATAGCTAGAGTCGCCACCGACTTTTCTTTTATCCAATATTAGGAAAGGTGAAAAGAACAGGAAAAACCTTTGATAGATTTTGATTTCGGAGGGTAAGTTATGAAAAATGGAAGGATATAGCACCCATTTCATCCGTAGTTATCTACGGGATCTTAATTGTTTATCTCACTTTAGAAAACTTGCTTTGTGTGTGTGATTTAAAAATATTTTGAAATGCCAATGTAAGGCTAACTTTGTAATGATTCTTGTATCAATCCTCAAGAATGTATACAAAATGTTTTTGAAAATATTTATTTGAAAATATTGTGTGAAAATGTTTTTTTTGTGAGCAAACATTCAAGAGTCCTACCCACTGATAAGGTCTTTCTTGTTATTTTCCTTCTCCTTTAGAGATAGTACTATTCGTACCATTAGTTGGATGTGAAGGGACAGGCGTAGGGTCATCGTATGGTCATCGAAGGCAACATGTAAGGATACTTTAACAATTGTATCAAAGGGACTATCATCATTTCATAGGCAACTCGGAGGGTCATCGAGGGACTGTGATCATTATTCGAAGGGACTATGATGATTTGATCGAGGGTCTTTTGCTAAAGTATCCTGACTTTCTAGGGACATGACCAATATTATAGTAAGGTAACAAGAGAGGTTACCCTAGAGGTCCAAGTGTGAAGAGTGTGTTACTTTCAGTTATTTAGTCCTTGAATTTGGGTTTTCTATGATTGCTTTTAGTCTTGCCATACAAACCCTAGTTACTAGCAGTTAAATTTATACGGAAAGTTAAAGTGGCAGAATATAAAACCTAAGCTATTACATGGCTTTGGGGAAGATACATAGGTATAGAAATTTGCAGGAAACTAAACCTACACTATTACATCCTCGAAGCAGATATATAATAGAACAAATGAGGGAGTGTAAATCTAAGCTATTACATTGATAATGCGACCTATACAATTGGTCTAAGAAATTAAATTGCAAAAAATTAACAAGAAAAAGAATGTTAAAAGGTTTAAATGTTTTTGTGTAGAAAATAATTTAAGTGTTAATAATTAATTAAAATCTAAATTCTAATTTATTTTAATATTAAGAAGAGCTAATTAATTAATTAATTAAAATACATTAACAATTTAATTACTAATTAAAAAACCTAACCCTAATTTGTTATGGTTTTTAAAAATGTTTTATGTTAATTGATGGTTAATTAGGAGAATAATTAGTAAGATGGAAAAGAAATTAATTGGAAAAGAAATTGAAAATAGGGTTAGTAAGAATATGAAAAAAACAAAATGCATGGGGGTGAGTGTTGAACTCACGCCCTTGGCTTCAGAAGCAGGTCCTTCATCCACTGCGTCGAGGTTGTGTGTGTTTGAGAATGAGAATAAGTCAACATATTGTAAACCTGCGCATTATCCTAAAAAATAAAAGAAATTGACACAAACTGGGATCAAACCCACGCCCTCTGCTATGTGATCGCAACTTTATGAGTCTGTCGGGTGTAGTGACTGCAAGTGCACAGTCTCATCACATAGTTTTAAAAGATATTGAATCCACAAGCACTGATGGTCAGACTACTGTTATCTTAGGTCACTGTGTAAAGCTAAGGCTAATTATAAGATTAGGGTGTTTGGGTTTAAACAGGAATTAACCAAAATCTAATAATTAATAACCAGACACCGGTATGTATTTTGTTGACCTCTGGGATTCAATAAGTCATTGGCATTGTTTTGAGTATTAAAACATTGTTTCAGTGGAAACTATTTATTTAAAAACCATTGTCTCACACTTTCGTTCTATCGATTCATGCCATATTATTAAACTCAAATAAGCGCTCTCGCTGTTTCATTTAAAATTCAAAAGTATTTTTTTGAAAACAAATAGAGTCCAATTAATTTATAGCGCTCTCGCTTCTTTTAAAATTAATGTTCAATCACCACTATCTGGTTAAAACCTCAAACCCTCGCTATGTTGATTTTAACCTTAGTCTGTCTTTTAATCTCGTACAAAAACAATTTAATATAAAAATTTGAAATAAAAAATAGAAAAGTGTTTTTTTGTAAAATATTTATGCCAATTAATTACCGAATCCATTTGGTTTAGGACATTACATACTGGTATCGGTGAATTTAGCCAAACATGATTTTATTGCATAACAACATAAAATAAAAGCATGAATACAGTAACATAGTCATGGAAAAAATAAATAAACTATATTTAAAATCGGAACTTGAAATAAACACTGAAGAAATAATTGAGCAGTATGTATCCTCCATAAGCCGACAGGATTAACTTCAGAATAAAAATATCTTAAAGAAATGAAAATAAACCTAAACAAATTCTGGAAGCTTAGAAGGAAAACTAAAGTTGCAGTATTCCTCCGATGTGAAGAAATACTTCTTTAATGGTGAGGGTATTCTATACTTACGGAAATTCTAAACGAAATTGGAAATAAAAGTAGAAAAAACTATGAACTGGAATAATAAAATAATAAAGTTGCAGTATGCAGAAAAGTAATGAAATTGGAGCAGGTATCGAACGTCTCAAAAATTGGTAATTGTTTGGATTTTATAGATGCCAAGATGTTGAGAAAAAGTAGGAATAATTCCTTCATCCTGGTTCTTCAATCATCGAGAAGTTTTTGCAAGCCGTGCGTTTCATGCGCTTAATGGAGATATTTCTGTAACTGTTGTATGAGTTGTTGCGAGTGTCATGCGCGCTGTTGCGTGGGTCACGTATCTTGAATCCGTGCCAGTAGGGACAAGAAGTGTGCCGAGGGGCACAATTTTGCAATTTGTGATGGGCGACATGCGCCTGTGACGGGAGGCATACGCTTCTGCTACAGAATGTTTGCGCTTTGCTGCTAAAAATGCCATTTCTTCTTCATTTCTCCATTATTTTTCTTCCTTTTCTCATTCATGCTTTGCAAAAGCTAAATACCTGAAATATGTTGCAGACACTATAAATAGAGATATAATGTGACATAATAAACGAAGAATCAAAAGCTTTATCTATGTAAATCTGGAAGAAAATGCTATAACTTTTTGTGTTATCAAATCCCCCTAAGCTTGAACCTTTGCTTGTCCTCAAGCAATACAGTTAGTATAAAAAATCAACAGAGCACAAGTTAAATGCAAATACATGATGCATTTTGAATCGTAAGATATTGCCAATGTTTTTGTGGAAACATAAGCTCAACATAACACAAAAGATACAATAATAACACTAAACGTCCCGATTATGCAGACCAATTCATGTCATGCCATTATAGCTCGACCTAATTCTTTTTACTAAATTTCACCCGTTTTCATTCTAGCGCAATCATATTAAGCCCATTATCCTTACACACACATAGTAGAGTAGCCGGTTAGTGAATATGATCCTTTTAAGCACGAGGTTCTGGAAAATATATGCGGTAACCTCCTTTAATTCACCCAATTGCAAGTTACGGGGGATCGGACCGTATTCCTCCCTACCAAGTTCAGTACCAGACACCTCTGAACCAATCGACAACGAGTTTCTCTGTTATATTGTGTAGGTTCTGCATCCGTTTTATTAAGTGACCGGGTGAGGGTTTCCTAACTTAATTGGTGCATTCCCTATTTTCTAATAGTAGAGCATGTATCTTTTTAAATACTCGGGATCATACACTTATATTCATCGACTCTCTATGTAGTTTGTGTTTAAGACGGTGTTGACTGCTAAATAAACTACTTGGGGTTACTTTAAAACTAAAGTCTAAGGTTTTGGTATAAAGGGTACTGAAATCGATCTAGTGCAATTTAGAGATCTAGAGTGTTACGATGATATCCGTCGTGCTTCTGTTTTACTCAAGGTTTCTCATATATCTTAAAAGTGAGAAACCTGTATACTCTTCGAATGCGTCAAGTTATGCAAGCAGTAAACAAATTTTTTGTTATGGCTCATGAAAGTTGGGAAATTAGATAATAGCGGAAAAGTTTGCATAAAAGAACCTGAAAGTACAAAGATGTTTCCATTATAAGAAATACAAATGGGAATGAAAGATCTACTTAGAAAGCAATATAGTATTCCCTAACTAACTAACTCCCCTAAGCTTGAACCAAGCAGTGTCCCAATGCTTAAAAACAAAGAGGAAACGAGAAGAAAGGCTGCTTTGATCTATTCTTGCTCATTATCACGTCCTCTTCCTCACCCTCGTGCTTGTCCACGTCCCTCATGTGCGACCGGAGGATGAGGCATACCCACATGGTATATATATTCTTGAAAACCATCCATGCGTACAATTAAAGCTGCCATTTCCTCGGTCAATCTTGAAGCTCGACGCTCATTTCTTTCGTCATATTCCTACTGCTGAGTTTGCATAGCTAGCATAAGTTGCATCATTGCATTTTGATTTTTCAGCATAGCTTGCACTCTCTCATCTTGTTGCATGATGGAAGCCGTAATGTCATCATTTGAGGCTGATACTCTTTTGCGTCTTCTTCTGGTTCTTGTGGACGTGCTTGCAATGTTTTCAGAAGGAGCTTGTTGTTCAGTATCACCTTGTTCCAATTTTGCTCCATTTCATCAGCTTGGGCATTCCCTTGGTTGTTTTGTGCATTATCTCCAGGTGCAGGAGCATTAAGGTCATAAAGCCACTTTTCCATGTTTGTTACATCAGTAAGTGCAATGTTTGGCAAAATGACACTAGGAACTACTCTGTTATGCACCATAAGATTATACCTCCCATCTCCTCTGACCTTAATCAAGTGGCCAACCCTATAATTGTCAATGTCAATGAATGTGGGTGGCAGTGGAGGAAGATTTGCAAGCTTTTCTTCGAGGCGCAGGCCAAGTGCTATAGAGGTAACTAGCCCTCTAATGCAGAAAGGCGTAGACCCTCTTGCACACAAAGACTGAATATGCGACAGGAGGAATATTCTCGCATTGATCTTCTAGTTAGGAGTGAAGGTACAATAGAGATGGAACATTTCTTTAGAATCGATTTTGTTGTTGTTGATCCTCCCAAAAATAGTGTTGGAGTTGATGCGGTAAAAATACCTGATTGTGGGATTATGAATAGGTGATGCATAAAGTCCCTCCAAACTCTTTGGTTCCTTATCAGAGATAGGTTTCCAAATCTTGAAAGCTGTAGATGCACAGTCTGTGTCAGTAGGGATTCAGTGGTGTACCACCCCCTCACGAGGGAAGAAGAAGAAATCACTCAGTTGTTTGAGTTATAGAATATTCATCATTGAACATTCTGAAAGTTTCTTAGCTAGATAGGTGCTGGCTTTCGTTGCATGGTGGGTTGTATGAGAATGAAATTAAGAATTCCAAAGTTAGAGACTCATACGTAGGAAGATTTTGTGTGCAGACGAATGCTAAATCAGAGTTTCGGAGTAACCACTACAAACTATCAAGTAATCCTAATTTACACAAACACTCACTAACAACATACTATGTAGGGATTACAAAGCATTGATAAAATTTGAGATACTGAGCCCTCTGGTGTTCTCCGGCTTCACCATTTCGAAATGTAATCCTTGAGAGGTCAGGTCCTAGTCTTGAGCTTCTGCGTGCCATTATTGAATCAAAGATGGGTGATGGTTAGGTGTTTTGCGTGAGAATTTGGGGTTTTTGGAATGGAAGAGGGTTTGGAGAGTGTATATGTAGAGAAAAATAATGAGGGTAATGTGTGGGGATTAATGAATTTTGATGATAATGATAATGATAATGGAGGGAGTGAAATAGGCAGAGGTTTAATGGAGTTAAAGTGTGGGTTTAAGAAAATGAGAAGAAGAAGAGGTCGATAAGGGTTTCTGTGTTAAAACAGAAACACTTCTGTTTCTAACTCTGTGCCGAGGGGCACACTTTTATGCCGAGCGGGACTTATTTATGAAGTGTGACGAACGTCATGCTTGTATGGCGAGCGGCACAAAGTTTAGAAACAAAATAAAAATAAAAATTTGTCTCCCAAACTTCCCAATGATAAAAAAGTATATATTTCAATACTTGCTGGTTGTACATATATATTGGAAATAATAAAGTATAGTAAATATATGTAAACATGATAATAGTAAATTTAATGAAAGTAATGTAAATTCCACAAGTAAACGAAGGAAAAAAAATATAAGTCACAGTAAATGATAAAAATGTACTAAAGAATTTTAAACAACAAATAATGAAAATTCTAATCTAATAAGTCTTCTCCACACATTTAAATAACCGTAATGTTTAAATGTGAAAGGAAGATATGCAATAAGTCTGAAAAAATTAGCACATTGATTATTAGGAAGAGAAGCAGAGTAGACATGCTGATAAATATGGTCCAACTGCTCTGCCACCACATCCATGAAAGAATGAAAGTCGATCCTCAAAATAATAAGTCCATCTCTCAATAAATCAAGCTCTGATTGAATAACATTTATAGCAGGATCTTGGTCAAATATGGGAGGTGGAGTAGCAACTGGAGCAGCAGAGGTGTTTGAGTTAACCTGATCGGGAGATGGAAAATGATGATAAAATAGAGGGGTTTCGGGGTCAGTTTCTTCATCAGATAGGAAGGAATCAAGGTGGTCATAAATCTGGGGTGTCTCAGGAGTAGGTGGTGGTGAAATAAGTCGTTCGATCCAATCATACGACCAATTGTTCATGTAATGAACGCTAGTCCTAGGGTCAGGCAGGGAGAAAAGAGGCATTAACTGATTGTTAATGAGTAGTTCAAAGTTACTCGGGCCTAGGTTCCCAATTATTCCCCTATTGAAACAAAAGTTGATATTCATTGGTTGGAATCTACCTAGAGGGACAAGGTTTAGCAGTGGTTGTTTTAATCCGATAACATTTGATATCATGGTTACTAAGTCTCCTATCAGAATTGGTTCATGGACAGCTCTCGCAAGACGATGATAGTTGGATATCATAAAGGTAGCACCGCTTACGAGACGGTTTTGCGATGCAGAAAACATGATGAAAAGCTCGGCTCTAGATATTGTGGTTATGTTTTCTGGTTTTCCAAAGAGGGTATGTGCTAGGATCTTATGAAAATACCTTAAGGCGGGGTTATGAATGTTTTCTGAGTGGATGTCATTACACTCAGGGTTACTTATACCTGTATATCACCCTTGAAATAGTCTAGTTCACCCACATCAAAAAGTTCCTCTTGGAATACTGTGAATGTATCGAGGCCATGTGGAAATCCTAACAGTTCCGCCAATTCCCTATGGGTATAGTTGTATTCAATATCAAACTTCCTAAACCTAATTAGTCCCCTATTAAACCTTAGACCATGGTTAGGTTTGTAGACAAGAGAGCTCAGAAACTCTAAGGTTAATCTACGGTAGGAACTAAACCTTCTTCTTAAGGAAGATGTGTACCAGCTTATTTGGCTTAACAAAAAAAAGACATTGTCTCTGATTCCTAATGTGATCATAGCAGGTCCATCAGGGTAGATACTCAATCCCATCTCCTTATCAGATAAAGACTCAAACCTCCTCCTCTGGTTTCTTCATCTGAAAACAATTCCCATAGTGTCAACTTGGTTCATCGTGGTTAGTGCAGTTAGCTAATAGTAAAGTTAGTCTGAAGTAGGTTGACAGTTAGAATTAAGTTAGTCGTGTGTAATAGTGGAGAAACAATACTACATAAATTTATAGAAATAAGCAATAAAAAAAGTAAGAAAAGAAGAGAAAAACTAAAAATAAGCAAAGCAAAAGGAAAAGAATAAAAAGTGGGTTGTCTCCCAATAAGTGCTTTATTTTAAGTTGTAAGCTCGACATAACAGGGTGATTAATCTAATGAGTGGGGTGGCAACACATCTAGCCTAAATGTTGTGTAATATTCCTTATTGTCGATGCAATGATAATGTTTTAAACTCTATTCGTTTACGATGAAAGGTTCACTACACATTCCCTTAATTTCTATTGCGCCATTTTGAAAAACCTTAGTGACTTTGAAGGGACCAGACCATCTAGAGCAAAGTTTTCCCATAAATAGTTTAAGTTTGGTATGAAATAGGAGACTATATCGCCTTCATTGAATTATTTCCTAGATATGCGTTTATCATGCAATTTTTTAGTTCTCTCCTTATAAATCCGAGCATTCTCATAAGCGTCTAATCTAAGTTCCTCAAGTTCGTGGATATCTAAGATTCTTTTCTCACCCGCGGCAGTGTAATTTAAATTAAGGGTCTTAATGGCCCAATACGCTTTATGTTTAATTTCTACTGGCAGATGACCCAATTTCCCATAGACTAGTTTAAATGGTGTGGTTCCGATTGGAGTTTTATATGTCGTCCTATATGCCAATAGAGCTTCGTGTAACTTAGATAACCAGTCTTTCCTGGAGGTTTCTACCATTTTTTCTAAGATTTTCTTAATCTCTCTGTTGGAGACCTCTACTTGCGCACTTGTTTGTGGATGATAAGGTGTTGTAACATGATGTCGGACTCCATACTTCGCTAATAATTTTTCTAAGATCTTGGAAATGAAATGGGAGCCACCATCACTGATGACGAGTCTGGTACACTGAACCTTAGGAAGATTATGTTCTTGAAATGCACGACTACTACTCGTGCGTCATTTGTTGGATATGACACAACCTAGATCCATTTTGAAACATAATCGACATCAACTAGTATGTAGTGATTTCCAAAGGAAGATAGGAAGGGTCCCATGAAATCAATTCCCCATATGTCAAAGACTTCAACTTCTAGAATGCCCTTTTAAGGTATCTCGTCGCGTCTAGAGATGTTTCCAGTGTGTTGGAATTGGTCACAATTTTTAACCGCGATATGAACATCTTTCCATAGATTAGGCCAATAGAGGCCAACTTGTAATATTTTAGGGCAAGTCTTTGAAGTGCTTGCATGTCCTCCATATGGAGCAGCATGACCGTGGAAAATTATGTTTTCAATTTCATTTTCAAGAACACATCAATGGAAAAATACCATCGGCGCCTCTCTTGAAAATTAAAGGCTCATCCCAATAATAATGTTTAATATCATGAAAGAATTTCTTCTTTTGTTGATAAGACATATCAGGTGGAAGCAATTTAGAAGCCAAGTAGTTGACAAAATCGGCATACCATGGCAGTATGGTTTAGTGTAAACTACTTCCACGACTTCATTTGTGTCCGCGTCTTTATAAGTTACATGGTATTTGGTTGTACTACTTTCCAATTCTAATTGGGCTACAAGGCGTTCATAAGGAAAATTATCATTGATCGGTACATGATCTAATTTGATGCCTTCTATTCTGGATAGGTGGTCAGCTACTACATTCCCAGTGCCTCTCTTATCTTTGATTTCTAAATCGAACTCTTGTAGAAGTAAGATCCACCTTAGTAATCTTGGTTTGGCGTCTTTCTTACTTAAGAGGTGTCGGATTACAGCGTGATCGATATAGATAATATTCATGCTCTTACTAAGTAAGAACATAATTTATCTAAAGCAAACACAACAGCTAACAGTTCATTTTCTATGGTGGCGTAATTCATCTGCGCAGGATCTAAGGTTCTACTTGTGTAGTATATTTCATGAAGCTTTTTATCCTTTCTCTGTCCTAGAACTGCACCTACGACATAGTCACTGGCATCACACATTATCTCAAATGGTTCGTTCCAATCAGGAGGTTGCATAATAGGTGCAAAAATTAATGCCTTTTTTAGTGTTATAAATGCGTCTAAGAATTTGTCGGTGAAGATGAACTCAGCGTCTTTCATTAGTAGTTCGATTAGAGGTTTGGTTATTTTAGAGAAGTATTTAATGAAACATCGATAAAATCCAGCGTGTCCTAGAAAACTTCTTATTTCTCTAACAGTTTTGGGTGGTTGAAGATTTTCTATTACTTCAATATTTTCTTTATCTACTTCAATTCCCCTATCAGATACGATGTTCCCTAAGACAATTCCTTGTCGGACCATGAAGTGGCATTTTTCCCAGTTTAGCACGAGTTTGACACTTACGCGTCTTTTTAGTACCATTTCAAGGTTCGATATACATCCTTCAAAACTTTCTCCACAAACGAAGAAGTAATCCATAAAAACTTCCATCATACAATCTAAAAAATCAGAGAAGATAGACATTATTACATAATCCAAATGGCATTCATCGATAAGCTAACTGTAAGTGCCCTGGCTGGAGAGTTGGCTTCATTTGTAAAACAAATAAGAAAGCAAGTTTACCCAGATCCCCTCTGTTGTTTTAATATGTGGTGTTGAAGAAGTTCAACATCTGGACCAACATGTTATGTAAGATGTCACAACATCAGCATGTGACATCGCGCCTGAAACTAAGTACTGATTAAGTAACTATGTTATATGTTGAATGTTTGTAACAGCTGTGACTTATAACCTAACTATTCTAAGTGATCTAAATTATGAAAGAGGTTATTTGTTGTGTTGAAAAAGTTCAAGATCTAGGAAAACATGTTAGATGTAATGTCATGACATCTGACCTGGCATCATGTCAACAGAATTGATAATTCAGTTACAGTTCTGGTACTTAAATACTCTGAGAATATATGTGGCGTTTCGTGTGGAGAATCTGAAGATCAATCAAGAATCAATCAGAATATTTGAAGAAAATACTGTTTCTAAATATGGAGATATTTTAGGAACTAGAAGATTGAAGACCTTGATTATAGGAGAAGTTTGCTGCTGAGTTGTAACAGCAAGGAGAAAACTTGCTGAGTTAGGTAATAGGTTATAAATAGCAGATTGTAACCTAGGGTTTGAGATACACATAATGTAACATTGGGGGTGTTTTGTTAGGAAAACCTGTCGGTCTGTGGCAAGGTTACCATGTATGTAACTCGAAACCTGTAGGTAAGAGTTTGAGTGTTCTTGGATGAAGCTGTGAAGCAAGTCTAAGTATTTCTGCATTACTTCATATTCATTGTAATGTAGGAAACCAAGTGGGAGGGCATTGCTTCTTGAGTAGGAGTAAGACTTCTGTTGTTGCGACAATAGGAATGGAAACTGGTAGGTTTCTATCTAGGAGTTCCTAGGTATAGGTTGCACTGGGTAGATGATTAAGTGAAGGATGGGAACTTGTGAAGTTTAGTCCTGAATTAATATTGCTAATAGTGGATCTTCTTCCTGGCTTGGTATGCCCCCAGAGTAGGTGTATTTCACCGAACTGGGTCAACAACTGATTTGTGTTTTTACCTTCAACACTTTATAATTCTGTCTGTTATACATCAAGGTAAAACTGTAATGTTGTAACAGATGATGTCTCAGAACTTGTTAAGACTTCATGCTGATATCTGTGCAGAAGAAACAGAACTGCAAAGATTGTTTGCTCTCTGCTGATCATGTACCACAGATGAGCAGAACTAGGCACATCGGTGTTCTATCCTCTGGATCTTCAAAGTAGATCTGGCACAGCTTGGTTAAATTGTGCTTCTGTTACTCTTCAGTACTGAATCATAAAAATTGGGTATCTACCTTGCAGTGTATTTATTATGTCATATCAGATGTTTAGACATTGAGTATAACATCTGAAGACTGGCATACACCAGAAATTCAATTGGTATCAGAGCAGGTATCCTGTTCTGTTTCTGGATGAGATCCATGGGTGATACTTTCTGGTATTTGCAAGGTCAATTTTAGTACTGAAGATTGTAACCTGGAATGGTTTGTTATTTCCCTGAATGGTCCCTTGAAGTGGGAGGATGGACTATTCTTGACAGGAACTGTGTGTACCTGTCTTTGGTGGTAGCTGCTCTAGGTTTGATTTATGTTCAAACCCAGGATGTGTGTACGCCTGAAGTTGTGTATAGGAGTCATGCTAGGTTTATACCATAGTCTAAATTGATCTATTTTTGAAGACTAGTATGGTGGAGTGTGTGTGCAAAGATTGAGTTGTATTATGTTCTTCCGCTGCATAATACTTGGCAAAACTCAAGCTCTGATGTGTTTCCCCTCTTATGGATTGAAGACTACTGTATTCAAGATAATCTATTGAAGATGTCACAGATACTTGAGTCCTCTCAAGCCCACTCATGAAGACAGTCTTCGTTCAGAATGGTAAGAATCACATAATCACGGATTAGTGTTATACGAAGACCTTGAAGAATTTCAAAGAAGGTCTTGTTCCAAGGTGATGGAACTGATGTTCTATGTGATGGTGGAACAAGGATGCAGCTACTAGCTGAAGAGCATATGTTTTGGGTGTCAAACAAAGGGATACCTTTGTTTGGAACCTACTCCTGACCTGGAAGAGGAGACATCTGTGTGTGCAAAGTTGACAATGGTAAAGTCAACTATGTCTGTGTACTCCCGAAGGTTACTTTAGAAGTCAGAACTCTAGAAGTAAAGCTGGTTGAGATATGACTTTGATCAGGGCTGAGCAGTTGTTCCCTGGAGTACTATGGTGTGAAGTAAAGACCAGCTCATTGGTTAATAAAAGCCAATGATGGTACAACATTATTGCTTCTTCATAGAAGTAGATCATGAGTCTTGTCATTTAACCATCGTGATTAGAGGTGGAAGACCTTTCAAGAATATGAAGACTCAGAGTTTGGTTAAGGTATAACTCTTGGAGTTCGTAAAATCTGGTAGGGAAGTCATATGTCATGTCGAGACATTTGTGCACAATGCATGGATATTCTATGTGGAGCTTCCATGTCTGATAGCTTGAGGGGAAGATTTGGTTCACCTCCTCACATTAGTTCAGCCTGGTGTTTAGCTGGCTGTTGACCTATGTCACATGGGTTCTGGGTGTTATGTGACGTATTTGCAAGAAAGGATTCATCTCTCTCATTCCTAAGGATGAATCTGATCTGGTAGGAGTCTCAAATCGGTTGAAGTAAGTAGAGTTTGTTCAGAGAAAATTCTATTTACTTGAGTCAAGGGTGGCAACCTAGATATCTCAACTCTTTCGTCTCTCAAAGAAAGAGCTTGCAAGAAGAAGATATTAACACACGAAGAGTATGTCAAAGTATTCAAATGGTGAAAGTATCTTACTGGATAATGGGAAGGATTTATGATCAATTGCTATTTGTGACAAGTACAAGTATTTAATTGACTATCCTTGGAGTTCAAGATAACTGATGTTCTTAAAGATGTGGGAACATTCCTTCTTCTAGACCCTGGGAAGAATCACAGGAAGAGTGATACCTTAGAGCTATCTCCTTGGTGACAGCAAAATCATTTGATCCTTGAAAATGTTTCCTGGAAACATGTTCAGACTTAAAGCCACAAGAAGAAGAAGACATCATAATCTTGATGAGGGTCACTTGGATCAGTCTGGAGCTGAATTCAACAACTAGATGTTATAACATAATGCTGTGACATTTGGTTCAACATCAGATTCTTGGTTGGTAAAGTGGCACATCAACTTAAGATAGGATGATCTACGAAGTTGAAAATTAGATCCTTCAAAAAGATCGTCTCTTTGCAGCTCTTTGGAGTTGTTACATGTTCCTGACTCGTTGTATCTAAGCCTTTTGTGATAACTTGTAGCTTGAAGTTCAAATTTCAATTGGAAGATCAGAATATCTTTGGGAAAAGTCTGATAAACATGGAGAAGTCAAAAGGTGGCAATTGATTTTTTAAGATTCATGAAGGAGATAATCAAACAGTGGCCTTTGGTCTATCTCAGCAGTGGACTCTAAGAATCAAGATAATCAACATATGACAGCTGATTATTATCGAGAAAGTTTGATTCATAGTATGAATGCGTTCAACCAATATTATTGAACAGAGGGTGCGCTCTTGTAGACATAAAGATGCGTCTTATGTTTTCCATTCATCAAGGGGTCCTATTTACCTTGAATCAGAAACCACCTTGAAGGTCTAACTGAGTATTGAATGTGTCCTACTTGTTTCCATGAGGAGAAGTGATTGTCCCTAATAGGGGGAGTATTGGGTTGTACAAAAGGTCTTCATCAAACTCGTAGGATATAAAGTGTGGCACCTTATTAACTATTGGAATGATGTGTTCAAAACTGAAAAAGACTATGTCTGACCGAATGTCATCACATTGGTAATGACCTTGTTCCTAATTTCCTCTAAAACTACAGACAGGAGGAAAATTGGATGAAGTGTGGATTATTATTAATAAATCCATGTGTGTACAGCTGTATGACTCAGAGGGAGTAACCATCCTCTTTGTGAAAATGGAATGGTTTCAAATTAGCTGAATGTATGACGACATAGGATTTGAGCATGTTTTCATCTGCTAAGAAAACAGGGCTGTTGTGTCTCATTATGGAGCTGATTAGTGAGCTGGAATGTTTAGATGATAACTTGTCATCTAATAAAGGTATTATATAACTGAGGCAGAGTACTTAAAAGGTGTAGTCGGTTCTAAAAGACAAATGTCTGACAATGGTCAAAGGGTCAAACCCAAGGGTAGGTACCTGTATTAAAACCAGTCCTAGGGTACTGAAACTGTCAGAGTAAAGTACCAAGATCGTTACTATCTATGCCAAATTTGCATTATTTATGAAGACTCTCTCTATTCTTTCTCTTCATCAGAGGGTTTCAGCAATATGAAGTTTGTTAGTATCTGGGAAAATTGTGCATGGGTATGGATCTGTATGGGCAGTCTTTGTCAAATTCTGGCCAAAAAGGGGGAGAAAGATAGGGACCCAGTAGTCTCAGGCGAGACTCAGGTGAAAGCAACACACGGCAATGTCCAGCAAGACTCAGGTGAAAGCAACATGATCCTTAAGTAAGTGACTTTGTTTGTGTCTTGTGTTCTGAGTTAAGAGGATAGTTGTGACTTGTGATCTGAGTTACATGATCACAAGTAATAATCTTGAGAAAAGAAATCCTCTTGGGGCATCGATGGTTTGGTGTTGCTCACAGTTGAAGATAGAGGTTTGTTGTTTGCTCAAAGGACATCAGCCTCTACAAAAGAAGATGTTAGACAAGATGTTGTAACATCTCAACTGTGTTGTGGCCTGGTCCCAAAATACAACTTGCACTTATTTGTTTTAGCCAAAATTTGCCAAAGGGGGAGATTGTAAGTGCCTTGGCTGGAGAGTTGGCTTCATTTGTAAAACAAATAAGAAAGCAAGTTTACCCAGATCCCCTCTGTTGTTTTAATATGTGGTGTTGAAGAAGTTCAACATCTGGACCAACATGTTATGTAAGATGTCACAACATCAGCATGTGACATCGCGCCTGAAACTAAGTACTGATTAAGTAACTATGTTATATGTTGAATGTTTGTAACAGCTGTGACTTATAACCTAACTATTCTAAGTGATCTAAATTATGAAAGAGGTTATTTGTTGTGTTGAAAAAGTTCAACATCTAGGAAAACATGTTAGATGTAATGTCATGACATCTGACCTGACATCACGTCAACAGAATTGATAATTCAGTTACAGTTCTGGTACTTAAATACTCTGAGAATATATGTGGCGTTTCGTGTGGAGAATCTGAAGATCAATCAAGAATCAATCAGAATATTTGAAGAAAATACTGTTTCTAAATATGGAGATATTTTAGGAACTAGAAGATTGAAGACCTTGATTATAGGAGAAGTTTGCTGCTGAGTTGTAACAGCAAGGAGAAAAACTTGCTGAGTTAGGTAATAGGTTATAAATAGCAGATTGTAACCTAGGGTTTGAGATACACATAATGTAACATTGGGGGTGTTTTGTTAGGAAAACCTGTCGGTCTGTGGCAAGGTTACCATGTATGTAACTCGAAACCTGTAGGTAAGAGTTTGAGTGTTCTTGGATGAAGCTGTGAAGCAAGTCTAAGTATTTCTGCATTACTTCATATTCATTGTAATGTAGGAAACCAAGTGGGAGGGCACTGCTTCTTGAGTAGGAGTAAGACTTCTGTTGTTGCGACAATAGGAATGGAAACTGGTAGGTTTCTATCTAGGAGTTCCTAGGTATAGGTTGCACTGGGTAGATGATTAAGTGAAGGATGGGAACTTGTGAAGTTTAGTCCTGAATTAATATTGCTAATAGTGGATCTTCTTCCTGGCTTGGTATGCCCCCAGAGTAGGTGTATTTCACCGAACTGGGTCAACAACTGATTTGTGTTTTTACCTTCAACACTTTATAATTCTGTCTGTTATACATCAAGGTAAAACTGTAATGTTGTAACAGATGATGTCTCAGAACTTGTTAAGACTTCATGCTGATATCTGTGCAGAAGAAACAGAACTGCAAAGACTGTTTGCTCTCTGCTGATCATGTACCACAGATGAGCAGAACTAGGCACATCGGTGTTCTATCCTCTGGATCTTCAAAGTAGATCTGGCACAGCTTGGTTAAACTGTGCTTCTGTTACTCTTCAATACTGAATCATAAAAATTGGGTATCTACCTTGCAGTTTATTTATTATGTCATATCAGATGTTTAGACATTGAGTATAACATCTGAAGACTGGCATACACCAGAATTTCACTAACGTACCATATGGACAAGTGAAAGTTATCTTTTCTTGATCGTCAGGATGAATAGGAATTTGGAAGAATCCTGAATAGCCATCTAAATAGCAGAAGTGAGAGTGTATAGCTAGTCGTTCAAGCATTTGATCAATGAAAGGCAAAGGAAAATGATCTTTACGAGTGGCTTTGTTTAACTTTCTATAGTTGATGCACATTCTCCACCCGACGTGAGTTCGTTGCGCTACAGATTCTCCCTTAGCGTTGCTGACAACTGTAACACCTCCTTTTTGAGGTACGACATGTACTGGGCTAACCCATTTACTGTCTGATATTGAATATATCATTCCTGCTTCCAATATCTTTTCTACTTCCTTTTTTACTACATCGCTCGCAATAGGATTAATTTTTCTTTAATGTTCCCTAGAGGTCTTACAGTCTTCTTCCAGCATTATACGGTGCATGCAGATAGAAGGGATTATTACTTTTAGATCTGAGATGTTATAACCTAAAGCGGTTGGGTATTTTCTTAGGACATGTAATAATTTTTTAGTTTCTATTTGTCCTAGGTTTGCATTAACTATAAATGGTCGTTCAAGTTCTGTGTCTAGGAATTCATACCTTAGGTCTTGGGTAGTGTTTTGAGTTCTATAGCTGGCTTCTTTGGATAAGGTATAAGATCAGGAGTTAGAGCTAGGCATTCACTCAGATTTTCATCTTGATATTTAGGGCGCCAATTATCATCTTCGACAATTGGAGGTATAAGAATCTTTAATTCTTCTGAATAGGTGGTTTGTTGTTTCTCCAATTCTTTTCCGCATTTATCGATTTCATCTAAGAAATAGCATGAATCATCGATGGCTGGTGCCTTAAAGAATTTAGACAAGATGAATTCAACTTTTTCTTCCCCGACTTTGAAAGTTAGTTTTCCATTTTTAACATCTATGATGGCTCCTGCAGTTGCTAGGAATGGCCTACCTAATATAATAGGAATATTGGAGTGTTCTTTAATGTCCATGATTATGAAATCAATGGGGATACAAAATTGTCCTATACGTACAAGAACATATTCTAACATATCTAAAGGAAATTTCTCCGATCTATCCGCTAATTGTACGAACATCCGTGTTGGTCTTAGTTCTCCCATGTTGAGTTTCTTGCAAATCGATAAGGGCATTAGATTAATACCGGCTCCTAAGTTGCATAGTGCTTTGTCTATGACAAACTTTCCGATTACACAGGATATAGAAAAACTACTTGGGTCTTTAAGTTTAGGAGGCATGTTGTTTTGGATTATAGCACTGCATTCAGCAGTGAGTAATATAGTTTCATTATCCTCAAGCTTTTTCTTATTGGATAAGATTTCTTTAAGAAATTTAGCGTAGAAGGGCATTTGTGTGATAACTTCTGTAAAAGGTATGGTAATGTTAAGTTGTTTTAGAAGTTCAACGAATTTCTTGAATTGCCCTACATTTTTAGACTTAGAAAACATTTAAGGATATGGAATAAGTGGTTTATAGGGTGGCGGAGGCACATAAGGTTCTTCTTTCTCCACGGCCTCTTCACCATCACCTTCTTTTTCTACTTCCTTCGACTCAGCTTCCTTCTCAGTTCCTTTTCCATATTTCTGGTACATGGCTGGGTTCTCGACTCTAGGTTTAGTTAGTCCACCTAGTTCTATCCCACTCCAAAGTGTTATGGCATTAGCATGTCCCTTTGGATTTGGTTGGGGTTGTCCATGAAAAGTTCCAGCTGGAGCAACTGTAGCTGTTTGCTGTTGAGCCACTTGGGAGATTTGTGTTTCTAACATTTTGTTGTGTGTGGCAAGAGCATCAATCTTATTCGTCAGTTGCTTAATTAGCTCATTGGTGTAAATGTTTTGATTCATGAAATCTGTATTAGTTTGAGCTTGGGTGGCTACGAAGTTTTCTATCATTATTTCAATGTTGGACTTCCTAGGGATATTCGGAATATTTGAGATATTTAGGGTGGCTTTTTGAAATCCTAGGGGTGCAGTAGGAGCTTGCCCATGTGCGTACAAAGAGTTGTTGCTTTTGTATGAGAAGTTTGGATGGTTCTTCCAAAAAGGGTTATATTTATTTCCATAGGGGTTTCCTTGAGCGTAATTCACTTGATCAACTGGTACTCCTATTAAAAGTGGACATTCGGGTGCAACATGCGCGTGAAGTTTGCATAAATCACAGGTTGGAGCTACTGCGGCCATGGTGGCTGCAGGAGTTATGGTTAAGCTTTCTATCTTTTGGGTAAGGGCTTCTACCTTAGCGTTAACTTGGTCTAAGCTACTAACTTCGTACATACCGCCTTTCGTTTGAGGTTTCTCCACCATGCTTCTATCGCTTCCCCATGATAATGATTTTGAGCCATACTTTCGATAAGTTGATAGGTAGCATGGTATGGTTTATCCATCAGTGCACCGCCAGCAGCTACGTCAATCGTTAGTCTTATGTTGTACAAGAGACCATTGTAAAAGGGGTGGATGATTAGACATTCTTCTAGACCGTGATGCAGATAGAGTCGCAATATGTATTTATATCTTTCCCATGCTTCTAAGAGAGATTTACTTTCCATTTGTTTAAAACCGTTGATATTGGCTCTTAGCATAGCCGTCTTACTCGGCGGAAAATATCGCGCTAGGAAAACTTTCTTCAATTCGTTCCATGTGGTAACAGAGTTGGATGGTGGAGACTGGAGCCATGCTCTATCTCTATCTCATGACGAGAAAGGAAAAAGACGAAGTCTTATTGCTTCAGGACTGACACCATTTGCTTTCACTGTGTCTGCGTGCTGCACAAACACTGACAAATTAAGGTTTGGATCGTCCGTAGGTCATCCTGAGAAATGGTTTTGTTGGGCAAATTGCAATAACGAAGGTTTTAACTTGAAATCATTTCGTGCGATGGTGGGAGCAACAATACTGTTGTGGGGTTCCTCATGCATGGGGCAACATAATCCTTCAGAGGGCGATTTTGGGGTCCTTCAGCCATTCTTGGGTCAGGAAGAGAATAGTTAGGAAGATTGAATTCGGGAAGGTTGTACTTGATTTGGTATTCTCTAATTCGACGTCTTATACTAACAAAATGTTCGACCACATCGACTAGTTGCTCTAATTCTTTGCCTTGAGAGTGAGTGCTTGGCATACAATCAACAGTTAAAATAAAATAAAATTGGTTGCCTTAGTTTATACTGCATAACAAGGGATTTACAGTATTGACTAAATTAGTCCCCGACAAAGGCGCCAAAAACTTGATCACGACTTTATGAGTCTGTCAGATGTAGTGACTGCAAGTGCACAATCTGATCGCGTAGTTTTAAAAGATATCGAACCCACAAGGATTGATTGTCAAACTACTGTTATCTTAGGGTCACTGTGTAAAGCTAATGCTAATTATAAAATTAGCGTGTTTGGGTTTAAAACGGAATTAACTAAAATCTAATAATTAATAACCAGACACCGGTATGTATTTTGTCGACTTCAGGAATTCAATAATTCATTGGCATTGTTTTGAGTATTAAAACATTGTTTCAGTGGAAACTATTTATTTAGAAACCCTTGTCTCACATTTTTGTTCTGCCGATTCAGGCCATATTATTAAACTCAAATGAGCGCTCTTGCTGTTTCATTTAAAATTCAAAAGTATTTTTTGAAAACAAATAGAGTCCAATTAATTTTAAAGCACTCTCTCTATTTTTAAAATTAATGTTCAATCACCACTATCTGGTTAAAATCTCAAACTCTCGCTCTGTTGATTTTAACCTTAGTCTATCTTTTACTCTCGTACAAAAACAATTTAATATCGAAATTAGAAATCAAAACCAAAAAAAGTGTTTTTTGTAAAATATTAATGCCAATTAATTACCGAATCCCTTCGATTTAGGACTTTACATACCGGTATTGGGGAATTTAGCCAAACATAATTGTATTGTGTAACAACATAAAATAAAAGCATGAATACAATAACGTAGTCAAGGCAAAAATAAATAAACTATATTTAAAATTGGAACCTAAAATAAACACTGAAGAAATAATTAAGCAGTATGTATCCTCCACAAGCCGGCAAGATTAACTTCAAAATAAACATCTTGAAGAAATGAAAATAAACCTAAGCAAATCTGGAAGCTTAGAAGGAAAACTAAAGTTGCAGTATTCCTATGTTGTGAAGAAATAGTGATTTAATTGTGAGGGTATTCTATGCTTACAGAAATTCTAAACAAAACTGGAAATTAAAATAGCAAAAACTATGAACTGGAATAATAAAATAATAAAGTTGCAGTATGAAGAAAAGTAATGAAATTGGAGAAGGTCTCAAACATCTAGAAAATTGGTAACTGTTTGGCTTTTATAGATTCTAAAATTTTGAGTAAAAGTAGGAATAATTCCTTCATCCTTGTTCTTCAATCGGGGATAAGTTTTAGCAAGCCGTGTGTTTCGTGCGCTTAATAGAGATATTTCCGTAACTATTGTATGAGTTGTGGTGAGTGTCATGTGCGTTGTGGCGTGGGGCACGTATCATCAATCCGTGCTGGTCGGGATAAGAATTGTGCCGAGAGGCACACTTTTGAAATTTGTGATGGGAGGCATGCACCTGGGACAGGCGGCATGTGCTTCTGCTACATAATGTTTGCGCTTTGCTGCTAAAAATTCCATTTCTTCTTCATTTATCCATTATTTTTCTTTCTTTTCTTATTTATGCTTTGCAAAAGCTAAATACCTTAAATATGCTGCAAACACTACAAATAGAGATATAATGTGACATAATAAATGAAGAATCAGAAGCTTTATCTATGTAAATCGGGCGGAAAATGCTATAACTTTTTGTGTTATCACTATGCCAAACGTATTACTTACCACTAGGCCAATTGTTGTTGCGCGTTAGTATGATCACTATCATTCAATATATTATAAACAAATAATTTAAAATATCAATTAAATAACATGCGCGCTCAGGTGGGTTCCTGTAATTTTGAATGAGCCAATCATATGGCTTACAATTTCCACGCAAGCCTTTGACCGCCATGTAAACGTCAGATCAGCCAGTGGTGGTGGAAACCACCGTCTTCTCCGGCGAGGATATTTTGCAAAACTGTGAAATAAATAGAATTGGAACCCAAGATTAAGGCTAACCCCCTAAATCGACCCATGCAAATTGATCGATGGGGTTAGTTTTTCCTGAAACGGCCTGGAAGTACTGATACAAACAACAAAAAAACGTTTTTCCCTAGCCATGGCAACTCATCATCCCTGCGTCAAAGCTTGTAAGTAATGGATCAAAATATTTCTAAATATCATCATGAACATATATATATGCATCAAATTCATTTAAATTGCATGAATTAAAAGTTTCAATTTCAAGAATATTACCAAATCGATGATGTTGAGATGTGATGATCTAGGATGCTACGAGCTTCAAGGATGGTTGGAATGAGTTCCTGGGAACTTCAGGAAGCTAGTGTGATGCTTTGAAAATATTTAAAGTGGCTGGAAATAAGGGTTTCAATTTTCCCTAGTTTCTTGAAATTTAGAGATTTTTTAGGGTTCTTCTTGAGGCTACATGCGTGGTTTTCTTGGTCTGAAAATGTTATGTATATATAGAGGAGAAGATTAGGTCAACACATATATTTGATTTTGTTTTGAAAATAAGTTCAAATCTTCCAAAACTATGAATATTTGTTTCAAACATAGGCCATACCGTTTCTTGAGCTTCAAGGTAGATTTTTAGGCCTCCAACATGATTAGAACAAAGGTCCACACGCCTTGATTCATTAGTCTTGTATTTTATTTGATTTATTTTGAATTTAAATGAATAAAATCAAAATAAAATAAATAAAAATTATAAAAATATGAGAATGGATTTAGAGATCTCTTATGAGGTCATGATCACGTTTGAACTTGAAAACTTAGGCCCATTAACTCAGATATTCAAATTTGCTCATTTTAGGTTTCATGCATTTTCTCAAACTTGCTCAACTTGCACCAATCATACTTCTCTTAATTTTTGTTATATGAAGATAATATTGGACTTTTTGGAAACCTCAAGATGTCTTCTACAACTTTCTTGTTGGTCATTTTTTAGTTTGATGTCTTTAACGTAATGTAAGTTGCTTTGACAAAAAATGTCTTTTTGTTGACTTTCAAAGTGACATGTAATGTCTTGACCCATATCTCTCAAATGAAGCATTTTTGCCTTGATCTTAGAGAAACAAAGCTGTAGAGAATTGAATTTTCTTTAAGATAGGCTTTGTTTGAGGAATTTCTGATGAAGTATGTGAAAGTTATGCTTGGTCAAAGTTCAGTTGACTTCTCCTAAAGAAAACCCTAATTTAGTAACTTTTGACTTTTGATGAATCTTGAGTTTTCTTGATGAATCATGACCAGCCCTTGATAAAATGATGAATATGAGTTCAAAATCTTGATGTTGACAAAAATCATAAAGTTTGACTGTAAATTGGTAAAAGTTGACTTTTTGTCCAATATAGTTGATTTTCAATCATCTGAGCAATTAACTAAGCAAACTTGTACTACACGGCTTGAAACTTGGCATGGGGATACCTTGATAAATATGAGAAACCATGAAGTTCACTTGAGGCATTAGATTTTCAATTTCATTTGAGAAAATCAAAACCCTAGTTGTAGGTCAACTGCTTAGGAGGAGAGTTTGCATGGTCAGTTCCTTGAGTAGTCTTGAGTACTTGAGGACCCTAGGAGCATGAGGAGATATCTTGAATTAATTTTGTATCAAATATGGGTGGGGGAATTTTGGGGTACAACAGGGAGTAATGGACTTGTTTGAAGTTGTAGCTGCATGTAATCTCTGATATATTTTATGTCTGTAGTTTTGTACAAAATTTACATGTTTGCATGTAGCATGTGTTTTTTGTTTGTGTTTTTATTCCTCTCTCCAATTTTTTTGTGCTAAGGTTGTTTTATCCAAAACTTTCCAAAGAGGGACATTGTTAGATCCATGATTTTATGATTGGTATAAATTTTGCTAAAACATGGTTCTTAGCTGATGTTGAGCAATTCTTAGCTGATGTTGGGCAAGATGTCACAACATCTTGACCAATTGTCATGACAGGTTCTACGGTCATGAATATCAAACAGATGTTGAGCCAAATGTCTTGAAATCTTGTCCAAACTATACAACAAGTGCTTCTATTATTTTTCTATACATATTTGATTTATTTTTGTGAGATCCTATTGGATATATCTCACTGATTTTCACAGGTTAAGAAGATTTTATTAGGAACAATTCATATTTGATTTAGTTTCTTTAAAATGGATATTTGAGACTTTTTAGGAAACTTTAAAGATTGGTTCCTATTTTTGTTGAAGATCTTGCAGCTGATTTAAGTTAGAAGATTGAATTTGATCGAAGATTCCAAGCCCATTCTGAAAGAGTCTATAAATAAGGACTTGCTAAACCTAAAATAGAAAGCATTCACAACAAGAAACCGTGGCTACATAAGGGTTTATGGTCTTGGGATTCGCTTAGAGTTTTTGTGTTTTTTTTTGTATGTCACTCATGTATGTTCTGATACATTGATGTAGACTGATTTTTCTTAGTTAAAAGCTTTTAAGAAATATTAAATATTGCTCTCAATCATGAGCTTTTAAGCAAAGAGTTGAGTTTTTTTTATTTGAAGTGTAATATTTTATTTGGTTCTGTTGATATAGTTACTGGTTTGTGACTAATTTATCACATAGGTGATTATGGAAAGTGAGAGGGGGATCTCATATCTAGGAGGTTTCTAGGTAGAAATTGGATAGCGTAGTGATTAGGTGATAAGTTGTAAACTGGGATTGTTTACGATTTGAACTAATACTATTATTGTGGATTTCCTTCTTGACTTGGTATCCCCCAGAGTAGGTAACATTGCACCGAACTGAGTTAACAATTAACTGTGTTAATTTATCTTCACCAATTTACTTTTCTGCAAAACTCATATTCTATAAATTGTTGTATCAGGAACATATGTACTAACATTGTGTGTAGTGTTGGGACATCAGTCTTGACATCTATTTTTAAAGTGCCATAATTTCATATATTGTCCATTAAAATATCCATTTGGTTTATGATCTAATTCTAGTGTAAAAGCTCTATATATTTTTGATTTTCCCTGATTTAAAATCTCATGTGTGGTTTGGAGGATATCCGTTATAAAACTCTAGCTTGATTGTAAGAAGGTTTGTGGGCATTACCTGTGAAAATTTCACATATCATATAGTTGAAACTCTTAAGAAGAAATTATTGGGGACAAGAGTAGATCAATTGGTTAGGTCGAACCTGTGTAAATAATGGTGCAATTCTCTTAGCCCTTATCTCCTTATATCTCCACTATTTACTTATATTTCTATTTTTATTTATTCTGCTTCCTTTTTTGGTTTTAAAAATTGTTTAAAACACTTTCATTTATCAAATAAGTTTTGATCGGACGCCATTTTTTAAACCGACACAACTCATCCCCCTCTTGTATTTGGAGTCACTCACTACTACGGAAAACACAAACAATGACGGTTGCAAAACACATACAATAACGATAGTACATCCGTTGTTAGGTAGCATTTAATTGTATGTGTGTTGGTTACTACAACGGGAGTGTGACCGTTGTTATAAATTAGATAACATGCTACTCATAACTATAGTTTATGCAAACAATTGTTGTGAAATAATTGAAAGGTCATGGGTTCGATTCCTACAGTGCCATTTTTGGGTTTCATTATTCTACATATAATAACAGTTGAATTAATAAACATTGTGATATTATTTCTGAATAATTCAATTGTATCCTACCAGAATTAGCAATACACCCATTTGTGAATTGAATATCAAAAATTGGATTACATCAATGACAAAATTCAAATTATACGTAAGAAGGAGTTGAAGGATTATCAAATAAGGGAAAAAGAAATTTGAAAAGACAAAGAGATGTAATCATTCAATAGCTCGAGGTATCTAGTTAACCAGAAGATATTTCCAACTTTCAAGAGAAGAAAATATGTAGAATTAAAGAAGAAATAATAAGAAGAAAACTTGACATGCGTGAAATCTTTTAGCTTTTAGACTTTCAAAGATCAGAGAAGAGGAAGAATCAAAAGAGCCAATATAAAAGCGGAAAACCTCTTTGAACCAAAACACAAAAAGAACATCATCCAAAGAAATCAGAGAATAAGAAGAATCTAAATGAGTACTTCTGATGAAACTTTCAACAGTGCTGAGAGAACAGAAGCTACTAAAGCTGTAGAGGTCCAAGTTGTTAAAAGAGACCCTTCTACCGAACCTTTGAGACCCAGGAGAACTCTCAGGAAGAGGAGATCAAGAATAAGAAGGGTGAAAAGGCTAGTCATCATCGATTCTGATGATGATGATGAAGCAGATTATACTTGGTCAAATTATCTCTCGGCCATAGGATTTAGACACGATTAATAAAAAATGACCTTTTTGTAAGTTTATTTAATGAAAGTTTTATTCTATGGTTTCTTATCTGTCAACTTAAAGTTACAACTAATTTAGGGCTTTCATTCTATGATTTCACGGAATTCAATAACTCATTTCTCATAAACACTAATCTATCAACTTTAATTTTATGGTTATATGCTTCTAAATCTAAATAAAATCAAAACACAGTTGCAGCAAAACAAAAATAAATGAAATTTGAATGCCACACTAATGCTTCATACACAAAATCTAAAACATAGAAATTATAACTTAAAGTAAATTATCTTGCTGTCTTTCCGTTATTCCTTCTTGATGTTCTTCATATGAAGTAGGCACAAGAATATACACACAAAAGATACAAAAAAAGAGATAACATTACTCTTCAGCTAAAATAGGTAAATCAAAGCAGTATAAGGCTGTTGAATAAAATAATTTCCTTAACTTAGTGTCAGTTGCTATTTACTTCCTTTACCAACACCAAAACCTAAAACAACCCATTAATGAGTTTGTAACTACAAAAAGTTAATATCACAAAATTTTAATAAGAAATGAAAATAGTGAAGAACAACCCAATATGTCATTATGTTATTATGTTAAAAAAGAAACCCTAGCGAAGAAATTTCAGAAAGCAGTATCATAACTGTGATACGGTGGCAAAACCGACTGTTAATACTGGTTTGTGTTTTGTATTCGCAAATGTCGCTGTAAGAAAGAGTCTCCACTGTTGTACCCCAAAATTTTCTCTCTCATTTATCAATATTTTTCTTCACAAGACTTCTTGGACTCCAAACAAGATTAGGGTTTGCTCAGCTCAAGACCTCATCTTGCACTAATAGCCTGAAATTAGGGTTTGAGTTTGCACAAGGATTTTTGGACCATCAATGCTTCATGTGACTTTCATACACCACCTTGGACCCCTAAGATTGCTCATACCAAGTTTCAAGCCTTGAATCACATTTTTGCCCAGTCAATTAGACAGTTGACCTAAAAATCAACTGTATTGGGGAAAAAGTCAACCATGGCCAATTTACAGTCAAACTTCATAATTTTTTATCCACAACAACATTATAGGCTCCTACGTACCATTTTATCAAGTTTGGATCACAACTCCTCAAGAAATTTGATCAGATCATCAAAAGGGCAAAATGGTCAAAATTAGGGTTTTAACTGAGAAAGGGAAATTTCTGATTTTTGACCTTGCCAATGACCAATTAGGTTCAAGCATGATTTCAAAGACTCAATAGCATCATCTTAACCTAATCACATAGTTCAAAAGATCTCAAATGCATAGGATTGACAGATGAATATTGCAGTCAACTGATCAAAAGTCAACTGTACACTAAAAAGTCAAACTTTGACTTTTTGGTCAAAATCAAGTGCCAAGGGTCATAATTCATCAAGATATGTCAAAATGTGAAACTTTTTGATCAAGAAAATCAATTTTGCAAATTAGGGTTTCAATTTGAAAATTTTTCATAACTTAGAAAATTTCTAAGTATGGAAATTTTCTTATTTTTTCCCAACTTTCCACAACTTTTTTCACCATGATGCAATTGGATTCAAAGAAAAATTCCAACATGAAAGTTGTATTCCTACATGAAATCTACAACTTTGATTCACAAAGTTTTCCCAAAAGATGCTTGGATCTAAAGTTATGATTTTGTGAATAGGGGTCCATAAACTTTTTAACTTAGTGAAATTTTGCCCTAATTTAGGCAGGTTTTTGACCTAAATTCATGGGAATTTTTCACCTAGTTCAAAGAGGTATCTCAAAATGCATTTCAAAGATGGACTGTATAGCATGTTACAAGATTTCCAAAATGTCCAAGAACTCTCCAAGATCATTTGTGGTTAGGGAGAATCGAAGAAGAGAAAATGGCAATTTGTCACTTTTGTTCAAGCCATTTTCACAATGGTTCAAGTTGCAAATCAGATTCTAGCATGCTTGTACTTGGTATTACAGGTCCTAATCCCTTCTACACTCCATAATTGAATGCTAACACAATGGATAATGGCTTTATTTCGATCTTTGAAGCATTGTACAATGAATTAATCCAAAAATGGCATAAAATTCACAATACTACTTTGATAAAGCTTTCTTTTTCCAACTTTACAAATCTTGAGCCATGGACCTGATCTTTTGTTGCAAGCAAGATCTACAAACATCAGACAAAGTTTACCAACTCCTTGCAGACCTAGAACTAGCAAGTACAACATTTTGGCATTGTCACTTTCAACTTTCTTCAAAAGCAAGCAAACTTGCAAAAGTCAAGACAACTTGGATATCTGATAAAGAGAAGACTTTGTATCATTCTAAACATCTTCACAAACTTGTTGCAAACCAATACACGAAACCATAGCATCCCAAACACTCTCAAACACCAAAATCACATTTTCCTGCCCAAACAGGGCATCATCTGCAGAACCCTTGCCAAATCAATATTGGCTCGTGCGTTTCTCATTTTAAGACTTCAAACACATTAAATACATCCTACCTAAGTTGTTCAGGCCTTTGTCTTGCAACTGTAACCCCTGTTTAAAGCTTCACCATTTTCATTTTTGAAGGTTGCAGGTTGACTTTTACAGGAAGTTTCAAGCATCCTCAAGGCAAGCTGAGCATTGGGATAGCTTGAGGGAACTTCAAGGAAGCTCACACAATCTTCAGGCCTTACTCAAAGTCCCCACATTGCCATATCCAAACTCAACTGAACAAGGTATTTTTTTAAGTTCTATCTCCTTATTTAGGCATCCTTAAGCTTTGATTTGTGAAGCAAAAATGTAGTGCTTAACTTGCTTAAGATGTACATATGCATAGTTGTTATTTATATTAACTGAGTAGTGAGAATTTGAAGTTTGAAAAAACTAGGTCAGAAATTAGGGGTGATAAAATTCTCCCTGATCTTTGAGAGTTAGGTCATGAATTTTATATCACTGGAATCGTGAGATTATAAAGTATAATTTTTGTGTTATGAGTTTTTGATTTTATGCAAGCTAGAGCAAGATACAAGATTGTACACAGAAACACGCGTTTTGGGAGAAGGCTAGAGGACATGGATGAAGTCCTGGGCCTGGCGCGCCTTGGGCCTCCCATTCTGACTTTTCACACCCCTTGTTTCCTATCTGCACCCCCTTTGTTTATTTTTTATATTTTTCATATTTTCTTTTCATTTTTATATTTATTGCTTTTATTTATTTTTCTGAACTTGAAAAATATTTTCTTTGTTTTTTGCATTTTGTTTTATTTTTTTAAATTATTTTTAGCATAAAAAAATAGTTTAATAGTAATAATATACTTTATTTTCTTAAATAAACTTGTAAATAATAAAAAAATACTTAAATATTTTTATTTTATTATTTTATACATATTCAATATTTATTTGTCATACATATTTTAATTTTTAATATTTATTAATAATATTATTTATTACTTCTTGTACATAAATAGATAAAATAAATACTAGAAAACCTAATTTTCTTTTAAATCAAAAACTAGGGTTTTTCACCCTTCCAAAAATAACAATATAATTTTTTCCTATTTTTTAGGACTTAAATAATTTATTTTTCTCATACATGAAATAAATACAAAAAAACATTTTCATCCATACATTTTATTTGCTTATTTAAATAATTGTTTATTTATTTATTGTTCAATAATTCAATTTGATTGTAATAATATTTTAGGGTTTATTTTTTGTGCAATATTCCCCATTCAAAAACTTGTATCCACCCTCCCATAATATTGTTGTAATAACTTAGATTTACTTTACGCAATTTATCGCATTATATACATGTTTAGTAAACTAGGGTTTGTATGATAAGACAAAAAAATCAAACAAATAGCATGACCTAATGCAAGACAAAAATGCATGAAAAATGACAACACATTACACACAAGCACCCCTAGGGTTTCACTCACTTGGTTGCCTAAAAAAAATGGCCATGGTATGCATGCTAGGTATCTTGGAAAAATCAAACAAAACAAAAGATCATAGTCCCTCGATGACGCTATCAAAAGGTTGCCTATACAAATGATCTTGGTACCTCAAAACTTGCTAAGATACTTGGCACCACTGCTATCATGGTCATACGATGACCCACGTCCGTCCCGTTTAACATCCAAAGATAGGGTTGTCTACTAAAACAATAGTAGGTCAACAATATCAAAGGAATAAAAATGTATAGGAAAAACTTTTGAGTAGGTAGATAAGCTTCTAGTTACTTGATCATTTCAAAAACAATCCTTGCTATTTTCAAACATACACATATTTCCAAAACAATTTCCAAACAACTTTCAAACATTGAAACATTTTTCAAAAGACAAACATCTTTGTATACATTCTTACAAACAAGAATCATTACAAAGATTTCCTAAAAAAAAGGCCTCTTTTCAAAATACTTTCAAAACCACACAAAGCACCATTTCAAACAATTACAAAAGCAAAGCAAGTGATCTAAACAAGTAACTAAGAGCCCATGGAAAACCATGGATGAAAAGGGTGCTAGCACCTTCCCTTTTCATAATCTACCCCCTGAACTCAAGAAAATATCTCAAAGGTCTTTCCTGTGCTTTTTTACCTTTCCTTTTGGATAAAATAAAAGTTGGTAGCGACTCTTGCTAACCGCGACATTTGCGAACACAAACGCAAAACCTCAAGTCAGTTCTCCCACCGTATCACAGAACTGGCGACTCTGCTGGGGACTGTTATAAAAATTGGGGTTACCTTAGGTTTTTAGATCACCTTTACATGCTTATCTTGGTTGACTTGTTTGCTTTACACTTTGGTTCTATTGTTTGGGTTTGAATCCTCTACCCAGATTTGGGAAACATTCATAGGTAAATAGCAATACGTTGTGGAAACTATGCGAGGTATATCGACATGGTCTAAGAAATAGCTATATTAGTGCGACATATTTGTGGGTACTGGTAGCCTTTGAGTCAATCAAAGAGAATACGGGGCCGCTGAATGATGTCATGAAGCACTAATGGACTTTTAGAACCTTTACTTGACCAACTTGGCCTTTTAGGATGTAGTGAGATGACCGGATTTGGTGCAGTCCGAAGTTGGTATATACTTGATACTGCACTCATTGAGGGTTGGTTCCTTGGAATATTTTGATCGCCAGTAAATAGGCTGAATTGAAACAATGAACAAGGAAACAATCCAGTGATATTGAGCTCCTTAGAACCCGGTTACTATTTCTAGGACAGGTTGATCCAACTAAACTTCAAGAGGGTACTTACCTATGAGACCCCATGCAAGCCTAAACATGGAACTTGTGTGATTTTATTGTACATATATACTTGTGCATAACATCATGGACATCATGAAACATCATGTGCATCCACTAACCATTTCAAGGATTTTTGGAGATTCATCTTTGTTCTTGTTTTGTAGGTTATGGATTCACTTCGCAGGAAAACTATCCAAGTCAACCTTGTAAGAATTCCTCCACAACTCAAGGAGCTAGCTTCAAGGATTCTTGAGAATTCTCCATTCACCGAGAGACATGGTCGTCTGCTCAAATTGGTCACCACCAACACTGAGGAGGATATGCTGAAAGTTCTCTTCCAGTTCTTTGACCCTTTGCATCATTGCTTTACATTTCCTGACTACCAACTTGTGCCTACTTTGGGGGAATTTTATCAACTCTTGAGGATTCCTATTCTCAATCAACTACCTTTCAACGGTACGGAAAGACATCCAAATCCAAAAGAGATTGCTCAATCCTTACACTTGCACTCATCTGATGTCACAACACATTGGGAAACTAGAAGTGGTGTCAAAGGCTTCTTGTCAAAGTTTCTGTTTGAGAAGGCCCAAAGCTACTGGAATTCTTTGGACCTACAAGGTTTTGAGGAGATTGTAGCTCTTCTCATCTATGGGATTGTCTTGTTCCCTAATCCTGACCAACTCATAGATGTGAGTGCTGTCAAAATTTTCATGACTCGCAACCCAGTGCCTACATTTCTTGGGGATATCCTCCACTCTTTTCACACTCGCACAATGAGGAAAAGAGGTTTTCTCATGTGTTGCACTCCTCTACTGGAAAGATGGTTTATTTCTCATCTTCCCCAATCAGTCTTGAAGAATGAGAAAGGTTTTAGGTGGTCACAACGGTTAATGACACTTGACCATTCAGATATTCATTGGTGTTCTCGATCTAGAGAGAATGTCATTATCATTGACCATTGTAGGGAATTCCCTAATGTCCCTCTACTTGGGATTAGGGGATGCATCACCTACAAACCTTGCTTGGCTCTGAGACAGTTTGGGTATGCCCGAAGGGATGGCCCACATGATATGCTGATTCAAGGATTGGTTTTCGACTTCGACAACGACGACCAATGACTCCGACAACGACGGCCAATGACTCCGACAAAGGTTCATCTGAGCTTGGAGGATGCCCAACAAGGTGGACAGTAAGACCCTCGGACACAAGAATTCCATCCCTCTTGAGCCTTACCTCAAGTGGGTACGAACCCGCGCCCAAAGTCTTATGATGCCTTACCCCTCCATTCTCCCAGTGATTATAGAGCCTGTTATGGAAGGAGAGGTTCCATACACCCTCCTACATCCTGACATGCCGACATCACTCGAATATTTACAAAGGAGTTGGATACAACTCAAGGGAGAGCGTGATACTTTTGAAGCCCAATTCTACGCAAGCGAGAAGAAGGTTTTGGAACTCACTCGTCAACTTCACGAAGAGCAGACTCTTAACACCTACATTGCACCAAAGAGGATGCGCAACGTCTTTTTACCTTAGAATTTTGTATTATTTAGCCCAAGGGGCATTGATGTACTAACAAATTCTATCTTTTTAATATGACATGTGTTTCTTTTTTGTTTAAAAAAAATTTTAATTTCTGAATCCTTGAAAGCATTACATGAATACATATCATTCATCATATGCATAAACAGGTATTCACACCATGTTTCCTCATCTCTCTGCTGTTTATTTCAGCAAGATGGATATTGAACAAACGGTCAAAGATTTGCAAGCTCAGAATTCACAATTTCAACAGTTACTTTTGACCTTGGCCAAGGGGCAGGAGGAGCTCAAGACTCTACTAGAGAAGGAGAAAGAGAAAAAGAAGAAGAAGCGATCCTGTGTGGTTCTCATGGGCAGAAGGTTTGAAGGACAAGCCATACGGACTTTGGAATTCCCATCAACATCTAATGTAGGGGTAAGAAAGGGAAAAGAAACAGAAGTACCATCTGATTCCGAAGAAGAAGAAGAAGATGAGGACTATTATGAACAGCAATACCCTCCGGCCGATGACAAATCCAAAAACCTGGAAGAACGTCTAGCTGCTATGGAGATACAGAGAGTACCGAGGCTGGACTTTGAGGAGTTAGGGCTGGTGTCTGGAATTGTAGTCCCTCCTAAGTTTAAAGTGCCACTGTTTGCTAAGTATGACGGGGTGTCTTGCCCAAATATGCACCTACGATCTTACGTCATGAAAATTCAACCACATTCTTCTGACAAAGACCTGTGGGTCCACTTTTTCCAGGACAGTTTATTGGGAACGCAGCTTGATTGGTTCTACCATTTAGAGAGAGCAGATGTTCACAATTGGGAAAAATTGGCGGCTGCATTCTATAAACAGTATCAATATAACGCCGACTTGGTGCCAACCCGTACTCAACTACAGAGTATGGCTATGGCTACCAATGAGGGTTTCAAAGACTACGCCTAAAAGTGGAGGGATTTGGCCGGAAGGGTGCGACCACCATTATCTGAAAGAGAGCTAGTTGATATGTTCTTGGGGACTCTGTCAGGTCCTTTCTTTAATAACCTGATTGGAAGCTCCTCTGTATGTTTCACTGAGTTGATTTTAACTGGCGAGAGGGTGGAAGCCGGTATTAGAAGCGGGAAAATTCAGAAAGACGCGTCTGCCTCGACTGTTGCAAAAAGCCCTTCACTGGAAAGAAGGAAGTGTCTACTGTCTATACCCAGAGAAATCAGGGAAGAATTGAAAGACGACTAACTGTGGGGGCCGTTATGATTCAAAAGTATGCCTCAGACCAGCCGAGAAACAACCATCCGAGAAATAACCAGCAAAGGGTGGAAAGGCCTATAAGGCAATTCACTAAGATAAACATGACTCCTGCTCAAGTGCTACCACATCTCTTAAAGTTGAACCTGGCCATGCTAAAAGAGGCCCCTAAAAATCCCAATACTTCATCTCCACATTACCATCCCAACGCCAGATGTGCGTACCACTCGGAAAGTCCAGGGCACGACACCAACAACTGTTGGGCCCTGAAGAATAAGATTCAAGATCTAATTGACACAAAGGAATTTTAATTTGAAGCTCCTAAAAAGCCGAATGTTATCTCCGCACAGATGCCTAGGCATGGGCACAATTCCAATGTTGTGGAAGAAGACTTGTTTGTTTCTACTGAGGATGAACTGTTAACTCCACTCCTAACCGTCAAGCTGAATTTGTTGAAAGCCGGGGTGTTCCCGGGTTGTGACCAAGATTTTCATGCTTGCCTATCCTCCCCATTTGACTGTCCTTTATTGAAGAAAGGAATCCAACAACTGATTGATAACAAGGAAATTTTGTTTGAGAAAGCTCCCATTTCACCCATTCTAGTTTCAGAAGTTTCAATAATAACCATATACGCAAATCCTTCCAGGGTTCCTAAAAAACCCGTTAGGATTACATCCGCTCCTTTGACTACTCTGTTGAAGATAACAATGCCCGGGCCAACCCCATACAAAACTGATAAAATGGTACCATGGAACTATTGTGGAGAAATCTACTACCATGGTGTCAAACAGATTGAATAGACCATTGAAGAAGAAATCTCTGAGGAGGATAATCCCGACATCGGTAAAATTACCGGAACAAGCAAAATTACTCGTAGTGGGAGAATATTTTCTCCAGAGATTGCTCCTCCAACAACAGTCTTTGGACCCGCGGCCATTCCGAAGATTACCCCAATAACTGTACCCGCAAGTGTACCCGCCAACAATGACAATGCAATTCCCATCCCTATTTCCGCTGCTGAGAAAAAAGGAAAGAATGTTCAAGAGGAGCCGATCTTGACGAAGGCTCAATCACTTGTTATTCCTGATACATCCCAGAAAGAGATGGAAGAAATTCTGAGGATCATTAAGAAAAGTGATTATGATGTTGTTGAGCAATTGGGGCAGACCCCCTCCAAAATCTCTATGTTAGCCTTGTTGTTGTGCTCTGAGGCACATGCTAAAGCTTTGGTCAAGTTTTTGAAGACGGCCCACGTGCCACAAGAAACCTCCGCTGATAAGTTCCAAGAATGTGTGGCTAGTTTAACAGCTGACAATGGTCTAGGATTCTCCGATGTAGATTTAACTTCGAAAGGGAGAAAACATAATGATGCTTTGCATGTCTCGGTGGAATACAGAGGGACAACCCTAGAACACATACTGGTAGACACTGGTTCTTCTTTAAATGTCTTGCCAAAGAAAGCCTTGGATAGATTGGATTGTGAAGGCTTAACCCTGAAACCCAGCAATATAATTGTCAGAGCCTTTGATGGTTCTAAGAGGATGGTCCATGGAGAGGTGGACATCCCGATCAAGATGGGCACCCAGACGTTCAATTCAACATTCTACGTGATGGACATCCGTCCTTCCTATTCTTGCATGTTGGGAAGACCTTGGATCCACCATGTTAGAGCTGTCACTTCTACTCTACATCAAATGCTCAAGTACCCCGTCCAAGGGGAAATTATAATTGTTCATGGCAAAGAGGAATACATGATCAGTCATCTGAATTCTTTCCGTTATATAGAATTGGATGGCAAATTCATCGAGACCCCTTTCCAAAACTTCGAAGAGTTCTCTGAGGAGATAGCAGCGACCAAGACAGTGTCCTCTGTACCCACAGTTACCAAACCTCCGCCTAGGATGTCGTCTCTCAAGGATGCTAGAGAAGTGGGGGAAGAAGGCGGATCCACAATCTGGGGGCAGCTTCCAGACTTTCCTTTTAAATCAGACAAATTCGGCTTGGGATTTACTTCGGCTGGTCAGAAGGTTGTGCGCCGCTCCCGTGCCGGAGGGCCACCTGTGAAGATCAGCCACCGAGGGGTTAATGCACTTAAGGACAGTGAAGAAGAGGGTAACTTGGAAGACTCGATTTTCCCTACCGTTGGCGGAGGGCTATGCAACTTGGAAGCAAAAGACTTTGTTCCGATTACTTTCATAACTCAGTAATTTATCTTTTCTATTTCTGTTGGACTGTAATAATTCACAAACAATTCGTACTTTTTCAACCTTGTGTCTTACCCGAGACACAAGGTCCATTTGTAAGGGTTCTTATTTCATTTTCATATGTCATTTTAATGAACCATGGACGCTTTTCATATTTAAACCTTTATGCTCATTGTCTTTCTTTTCATTTTGTTGTTTTAAGATGGCTATCCCATACACACACCCACACTCACAAATGCAGGTACCCTTCCATTCCGGAACCCATGGGTAACGATACTGCTATAGCCTTTAGTGACTCTGAAGATCTGATCAACCAAGCCGAATACGAAGGTGAGGAAGATTGTGAGGTGCCGGGGGAATTGGCCAGACTTCTACAACAAGAAGAAAGAGCAATTCAGCCTCATGAGGAGCAGTTGGATACAATCAACTTGGGTACTGAGGATGATAAGAAGGAAATCAAGATAGGTGCAAATCTAGAGCCGAGTGTCAAGGAGCGCCTAATTCAGTTACTGCATGATTATGTTGAAATCTTTGCCTGGTCATACGAAGACATGCCGGGACTCGATACAGACATTATGGTACACCGTCTCCCCACAAGAGAAGACTGTCCACCAGTGAAACAAAAGGTTCGCCGCATGAGACCTGACAAGTCTGAAAAGATCAAAGCAGAAGTTATGAAGCAGTTAAATGCCGGATTTCTGGCTGTTACTTCCTATCCTTAATGGGTTGCTAACATTGTGCCCGTGCCTAAGAAGGATGGCAAAGTCATAATGTGCGTGGATTATAGAGACTTAAACAGGGCCAGCCCTAAAGATGACTTTCCACTACCGCACATCGACATCCTGGTTGACAACACAGCTCAACACAAAGTATTTTCTTTCATGGACGAATTCTCAGGCTATAACCAGATCAAAGTGGCACTTGAGGAGATGGAGAAAAATACTTTTGTTACACAGTGGGGTACGTTCTGCTACAAAGTGATGCCATTCGGACTGAAGAATGTCGGGGCAACCTATCAACGCACCATGGTAGCTTTATTTCATGATATGATACATCATGAGATAGAGGTCTACGTAGATGACATGATAGCCCGATATCAAACTGAAGAAGAACACCTTGATCACTTGCAAAAACTGTTTGTCAGGTTGAAGGAGTACAAGCTCAGACTGAACCCAAACAAGTGTACATTCGGAGTCCGATCCGGTAAGATCTTAGGTTTCATTGTCAGCAACAAAGGCATTAAGGTTGATCCTGCGAAAGTCAAAGCTATACAATAAATGCCTGCTCCTCGCGCTGAGAAGGAGGTCAGAGGTTTCTTAGGACGCCTAAACTATATTTCAAGGTTCATCTCTCACCTAACATCTACTTGTGAACCAATCTTCAAGCTGTTGAAGAAAGATCAGGTAGTTCGATGGAATGATGACTGTCAAGTTGCTTTCGATAAAATCAAGGAGTATTTTCTAGAATCTCCCATCTTGATGCCACCCGTCGAGGGAAGACCACTAATCATGTATCTGATCGTCCTAGAGAATTCAATGGTGTGCGTACTGGGGCAGCATGACGAGTCTGGCCGAAAAGAGCATGCCATTTATTACCTTAGCAAAAAGTTTACCGACTGTGAGACCCGATACTCACTGCTCGAGAAAAATTGCTACGCTTTGGTATGGGCTGCTCGCCGGCTAAAGCAGTATATGTTGACTCATACCACTTTGCTGATATCTAAGATGGATCTGATAAAGCACATCTTTGAGAAGCCTGCTTTGTATGGAAGAGTAGCTAGATGGCAAATGATCCTAACGGAATATGACATACAGTACACGACCCAAAAATAAATAAAGGGGAGTGTGCTAGCTGACCATCTGGCTCATCAAGCTGTCGAAGATTACTAATCCATGAGGTTCGACTTCCTTGACGAAGACATTATGACATTGGACAACATTGAAGGTTTCAGACCATATGACAGACATGAACAAGGATCCCGATGGACCCTGTACTTTGATGGGGCTTCCAATGCACTTGGCAACGGTATCGGCGCGGTACTCATTTCCCCAGAAGGTTGCCATACTCCTTTCACCGCCAGACTTTGCTTCAACTGTACGAACAACATGGCAGAGTATGAAGCATGCATCTTTGGACTCAAGGCTGCCATAGACTTGGGAATCAAATCCTTAGATGTGTTCGGGGACTCAGCTTTGGTCATCAGTCAGATCAAAGGAGAGTGGGATACTAAGCATCCAAACCTCATCCCTTACAAAGAACATGTCTTGACATTGTTACCACATTTCGAGTAGATTACCTTCGAGCACTTCCCGCGAGAAGAAAATTAGCTAGCAGATGCTCTAGCTACAATGTCATCCATGTTTAAACTTGATTGGGACAATGAGGCTCCCCAAATCACCATTGAACGGATGGATGAACCGACACATTGTCACGAGATTAATACCGAATAAGTAGTGGACCAGCCGTGGTTTCATGAAGTCAAAAGGTATCTCGAGGCGCAAGAATACCCTGAAGGAGCTTCAGTCAATGACAAAAAGTTATTAAGGAGATTCTCAGCTAAGTTCTTCTTGAGCAATGGCATCTTATACAAGCGCAATCATGATTCTATTCTGCCCCGTTGTATGGACAAAGCTGAAGCTGAAAAGATCATGGCTGAATTGCATGAAGGTACCTTCGGCACTCACTCTAGCGGGCATACGATGGCTAAGAAGATTCTAAGGGCAGGCTATTACTGGTTTACCATGGAAGTTGACTGTTATCAACATTCCCAAACATGCCACAAATGTCAAATCTATGCAGACAAGGTGCACGTGCCTCATGTTCCTCTAAATGTCTTAACAGCTCCTTGGCCCTTATCTATGTGGGGAATCGACATGATTGGAGAGATCAAGCCTATAACATCCAATGGACACCGCTTCATTCTGGTGGCCATTGACTACTTCACCAAGTGGGTCGAAGCATCCTCCTTCGCATCTGTTACAAAGAATGTTGTTGCCCGCTTCATCAAGCAGAACCTTATATGCCGGTATGGTATCCCCGAAAGGATCATCACTGATAACGGTACGAACCTTAACTACTATGATCACCGCTTTGTGCGAGCAGTTCAAGATTCAACATCAGAATTCATCTCCCTACCGGCCAAAGATGAATGGTGAAGTCGAAGCTGCTAACAAAAATATCAAGAAGATCATACAAAAGATGACAGTCACCTACAAGGACTGGCATGAAATGTTACCGTTTCCTCTTCACGGGTACCGTACCACGGCACGCACATCAACTGGGGCAACACCCTATTCCTTGGTATACGGCATGGAGGCTGTTTTACCTATCGGGGTTTAGATTCCCTCCATGAGAATCATGAAAGATGCTGGTTTGAGTGAAAACAATTGGATCCAGACCTGACTTGATCAACTGAACTTAATTGACGAGAAGAGACTTACTGCTGTTTGCCATGGTCAGACTTATCAAAAATGGATGATCAAAGCTTTCAACAAGAAAGTCAGACGCCAGGAATATCAAGTCGGGGATCTAGTGGTCAAGCGCATCATCTTGCCACAAAATGATCCCAGGGGAAAATGGACTCCTACCTATGAAGGACCATTTATGATCAAGAACACCTTTTCTGGTGGGGCAATGATTTTAACCACCATGGACGGCGACGATCTGCCGCACCCTGCAAACGCAGACATAGTCAAAAGATACTACACATAAATGAATGGCTAGGTTGACACACCTAGGAAAAACAAGGGCATCCCAGTGAATCGAAAACCCGAAAGGGCGGTTCAGGCAAAAATTAGGGATAAATAAAAAAATCTGTACACCCGGAAAGTTGAAAACCTGAAAGGGCGACTTGGGCCAAAAAGGGTTTCCCGGTCGACTGAAAACCCAAAAGGGAAGTCCAGGCAAAAGTTAGGGAACTAAAGCGTATGACTATGTCTCGTCGGATCACTTTAAGGACAATCTCTTCACTGACAAACTCTTAGCTTCTAATCAACTCAATCATCTTCCGACGAAGCAACGGATGGACAAGATATTCAGAGATACGAAGGCTATAGCGGAATGGGAACCCCATGGGATTTTTACACACATAGCTATTCTTTGTATTAATTTTTCTTACTTTTTATGACACCATCCTCTTACTAGGATATCTGTCTCCTTTGTACAAAACACTTACTCAAAGTAAATACAAAAATATCTCTTTAAAGTGCAGAAAAATATTTGCCCTTTTCTTTTACACTTGTGTTTTTATTTGAAAAAACGTCGAATGATTCATTGATGAACATATGCATTTGAACATAATTATTGTTTGCAAATAAACAAAGTGGGAAAGAACAATTACTGACAGGTTGAAAGGATAGGAAAACGTCTTTAGACTATTCTAGGAGCAATCCCCTATAGTACATCATCTAGATCCCCGGCGAACCTAAAACCTTGAAATACATATCCCCAACAGAGTTATAATTTCAAACCCTTAATCCTCATCAGAGTTAAACTTTCAAACTCCCAATCCCCAGCAGAGCAAAAACTTTGAGTTACAAATTCCCAGCGGAGCTGAAACTTTCTTCACCAATCGAGTAACAACTTCAAACTATCTATCCCCAGCGGAAACCTTTCAGTCAATCCAACTTCCCCAGCAAGTTATATCTAAGCTTGGAAATCAACCAGATGACAGTTATCTCTTGTCTCTCCCCAAACTAGGATGATTCCCCAATAGAGTGGCAGACAACCCAAACTCCTGAACTTACTCCTCAGCAGTAAGCCTTCATCCCCACAGAAGTTATCAAGGATTTCTTGTCCCCAACAGTCACCAAGGATTTCCTACTCTCAGCAATCAAGGATTTATTTTCCCTGGCAGCAGTCAAGAGTTTTTATCCCCAATTGTCAAGGATTTATTTTCCTCAGCAATACAACAAATCAGCTTACATGCGCATACATTACATCCATGTATCATAATCATTGATAAAACACATATATTGCATCATACATTTCATGCAACATAACTTTTTGTTTCAGCTAACGTTTTACCCTTTTCAGGATAAGATTAACAAGCTACCGTTAACGGTATACAATCATGATATAGTACAAATACAATCCAGACGCGGAAGTCATTATGTTACTCATTCAGATTCAGATTTCAGATACAGTTCAGATACGCTCCAAATACGGATGCCATCCTGATACTTATTCAGATTTCAACTATCAGATACAATTCAGATACACTCCAGACACGGAAGTCATTCTGTCACTCATTCAGGTTCAAACTTTAGATACAGTCCAGATACGCTCCAGACACGGTTGCCATTCTGTCACCTATTCTAATTTTCCCCAGCTCAGAGACGCTCCAGACACGGATGCTATTCTATTGCTTATTCAGATTCAACATTCAGATACAGCTTGGATACGCTCCAGATACGGATGCTATTCCTTTGCTCATTCAGATTCAGTCCCCAGATACAGTACAGATACGTTCCAGACACAGACACCATTCTGATACTCATTCTTTTGACTTACAACATACAATTCAACAAACATTATTGGATGGCATCTTTAAGGCCATCTCCAACAAGATTCTATCACATCTCCAAATGGAATCTTTAAGCCCATTTCCTCAACTACACTTTGACGAGTGCAAATTTATGGGCACTATAGTGTCCAATCATCTTTTACCTTCGAGTCACGAACGACAAAACTCACCAATCTAACTCTTCAGGTTCAAGAAGATTGAATTGGGGCAGCTGTTGTACCCCAAAATTTTCCCTCTCATTTATCAATATTTTTCCTTACAAGACTTCTTGGACTCCAGACAAGATTAGGGTTTGCTCAGCTCAAGATCTCATTTTGCACTGATAGCCTGAAATTAGGGTTTGAGTTTGCACAAGGATTTTTGGACCATCAATGCTTCATGTGACTTTCATACACCACCTTGGACCCCTAAGATTGCTCATGCCAAGTTTCAAGCCTTGAATCACATTTTTGCCCAGTTAATTAGACAGTTGACCTAAAAATCAGCTGTATTGGGGAAAAAGTCAACCATGGCCAATTTATAGTCAAACTTCATAATTTTTATCCACAACAACATTCTAGTCTCCTATGTACCATTTGTTCATGTTTGGATCACAACTCCTCAAGAAATTTGATTAGATCATCAAAAGGGCAAAATGGTCAAAATTAGGGTTTTGACTGAGAAAGGGAAATTTCTGATTTTTGACCTAGCCAATGACCAATTAGGTTCAAGCATGATTTCAAAAACTAAATAGCATCATCTTAACCTAATCACATAGTTCAAAAGATCTCAAATGCATAGAATTGATAGATGAATTTTGCAGTCAACTGATCAAAAGTCAAATGTACACTAAAAAGTCAAACTTTGACTTTTTGGTCAAAATCAAGTGCCAAGGGTCATAATTAATCAAGATATGTCAAAATGTGAAATTTTTTTATCAAGAAAATCAATTTTGCAAATTAGGGTTTCAATTTGAAAATTTTTCATAACTTAGAAAATTTCTAAGTATGGAAATTTTCTTATTTTTTCCCAACTTTCCACAACTTTTTCACCATGATGCAATTGGATTCAAAGAAAACTTCCAACATGAAAGTTGTAGTCCTACATGAAATCTACAACTTTAATTCACTAAGTTTTCCAAAAATATGCTTGGATCTCAAGTTATAATTTTGTGAATAGGGGTCCATAAACTTTTTAACTTAGTGAAATTTTGCCCTAATTTAGGCAGGTTTTTGACCTAACTTCATGGGCATTTTTCACCTAGTTACAAGAGGTATATCAAAATGAATTTCAAATATGGATTGTAGAGCATGTTACAAGCTTTCCAAAATGTCTAAGAAATCTCCAAGATCATTTGTGGTTAGGGAGAATCGAAGAAGAGAAAATGGCAATTTGTCACTTTTGTTCAAGCCATTTTCACAATGGTTCAAGTTGCAAATCAGATCCTAGCATGATTGTACTTGGTATTAAAGGTCCTAATCCCTTCTACACTCCATAATTGAATGCTAACACAATGGATAATGGCTTTATTTTGATCTTTGAAGCATTGTACAATGAATTAATCCAAAAATGGCATAAAGTTTACAATACTACTTTGATAAAGCTTGCTTTTTCCAACTTTACAACTCTTGAGCCATGGACCTAATCTTTTATTGCAAGCAAGATCCACAAATATCAGACAAAGTTTACCAACTCCTTGCAGCCCTCGAACTAGCAAGTACAACATTTTGGCAATTTCACTTTCAACTTTCTTCAAAAGCAAGCAAACTTGCAAAAGTCAAGACAACTTGGATATTTGATAAAGAGAAGACTTTGTATCATTCTAAACATCGTCACAAACTTGTTGCAAGCCAATACACAAATCCATAGCATCCCAAACACTCTCAAACACCAAAATCAATATTGTCTCGTGTGTTTCTTATTTTATGACTTCAAACACATTACATATATCCTACCTAAGTTGTCTAGGCCTTTGTCTTGCAACTGTAACCCCTGTTTCAAGCTTCACCATTTTCATTTTTGAAGGTTGCAGGTTGACTTCTACAGGATGTTTCAAGCATCCTCAAGGCAAGCTGAGCATTGGGATAGCTTGAGGGAACTTCAAGGAAGCTCACACAATCTTCAGACCTCACTCAAAGTCCCCACATTGCCATATCCAAAATCAACTAAACAAGGTATTTTTTAAAGTTCTATCTCCTTATTTAGGCATCCTTAAGCTTTGATTTGTGAAGCAAAAATGTAGTCCTTAACTTGCTTAAGCTGTACATATGCATAGTTGTTATTTATATTAAATGAGTAATGAGAATTTGAAGTTTGAAGTTCATGAAAAAACTAGGTCAGAAATTAGGGGTGATAAAATTCTCCCTGATCTTTGAGAGTTAGGTCATGAATTTTATATCACTGGAATCGTGAGATCATAAGCTATAATTTTTGTGTTATGAGTTTTTGATTTTATGCAATCTAGAGCAAGATATAGGATTGTACACAGAAACACACGTTTTGGGAGAAGGCTGGAAGACAGGGATGAAGTCATGGTCTTGGCGCGCCTTGGGCCTCCCATTCTGACTTTTCACACCCCCCTGTTTCCTATCTGCACCCCTTTGTTTATTTTTTATATTTTTCATATTTTCTTTTCATTTTTATATTTATTGCTTTTATTTATTTTTCTAAACATGAAAAATCTTGAAAAATATTTTCTTTATTTTTTGCATTTTATTTTATTTTATTTTATTATTTTTAGCATAAAAAAATAGTTTATTAGTAATAATATACTTTATTTTCTTAAATAAACTTGTAAATAATAAAAAAATACTTAAATATTTTTATTTTATTATTTTATACATATTAAATATTTATTTGTCATACATATTTTAATTTTTAATATTTATTAATAATATTATTTATTATTTCTTGTACATAAATAGATAAAATAAATACTAGAAAACCTAATTTTCTTTTAAATCAAAACCTAGGGTTTTTCACCCTTCCAAAAATAACAATATAATTTTTTCCTATTTTTTAGGACTTAAATAATTTATTTTTCTCATACATGAAATAAATACAAAAAAACATTTTGCATCCATACATTTTATTTGCATATTTAAATAATTGTTTATTTATTTATTGTGTAATAATTCAATTTGGTTGTAATAATATTTTAGGGTTTATGTTTTGTGCAATATTCCCCATTCAAAAACTTGTATCCCCCTCCCATAATATTGTTGTAATAACTTAGATTTACTTTACACAATTTATCGCATTATATACATGTTTAGTAAACTAGGGTTTGTATGATAAGACAAAAAAATCAAACAAATAGCATGACCTAATGCAAGACAAAATTGCATGAAAAATGACAACACATTGCACACAAGCACCCCTAGGGTTTCACCCACTTGGTTGCCTAAAAAAATGGCCATGGTATGCATGCTAGGTATCTTGGCAAAATCAAACAAAACAAAAGATCATAGTCCCTCGATAACGCTATCAAAAGGTTGCCTATACAAATGATCTTGGTCCCTCAAAACTTGCTAAGATACTTGGAACCATTGCTATCATGGTCATACAATGACCCACGCCCGTCCCGTTTAACATCCAAATATAGGGTTTTCTACTAAAACAATAGTAGGTCAACAATATCAAAGGAATAAAAATGTATAGGAAAAACTTTTGAGTAGGTAGATAAGCTTCTAGTTACTTGATCATTTCAAAAACAATCCTTTCTATTTTCAAACACACACACATTTCCAAAACAATTTCCAAACAACTTTCAAACATTGAAACATTTTTCAAAAGACAAACATCTTTGTATACATTCTTACAAAAACGAATCATTACAAAGATTGCTTAAACAAAGGCCTCTTTTCAAAATACTTTCAAAACCACACAAAGCACCATTTCAAACAATTGCAAAAGCAAAGCAAGTGATCTAAACAAGTAACTAAGAGCCCATGGAAAACCATGGATGAAAAGGGTGCTAGCACCTTCCCTTTTCATAATCTACCCCCCGAACTCAAGAAAACATCTCAAAGGTCTTTCCTGTGCTTTTTTACCTTTCCTTTTGGATAAAATAAAAGTCGGTGGCGACTCTTTCTAACCGCGACATTTGCGAACACAAACTCAAAACCTCAAGTCAGTTCTCCCACCGCATTACAGCCACCGACTTTTATTTCATCCAACAAAGGAAAGGAAAAAGAACAGAAAAAACCTTTTTTCGAGAGTTTCTGAGTACGGGGCGTAGCTTATAGAAAGGGAAGGTGTTAGCACCCTTTCTATCCATGGATTTCCATGGGCTCTTAGGTACTTGCTCATTTTTAAATTGCTTGTGTGTTTTGAAAATTTTTTGTTTAACTTCGTGATAACCCTTGTATCTGTCCTCAAGAGTGTGATGAAGTTTTTTGAAAACTATTTTGAAAGTGTTTGTGTAAAAGAGTTTTTTTTATCGTTTTAAACAAGTACTTAAGATTTCTTCCTACTCGAAAAAAGACTATTCATTTCCTCGTTTCCTTTAGACAGCGCTATCCTACTATTAAGGAGTAGGTAGCCCTATCGTTGGAGTTTTAAGGGATATTCGAAGGGACGAAATGGTCATTGAAGGAAACAAGTAAGGATACCTTTGCATTTCGAAGGGACTATCACCATAAGACCATTTCTCGTAGGCAACTCGAAGGACAATGAGGGACTATGATCTTTATGGCGACTTTGAATTGCAGGTCATTGCTAAGATATCCCTACGTTCGAGGGAGATGACCATTATTTCCGAGGCAACCAAGTGAGGCAAACCCAGGATGTTTGCCTCATATACACGTTCCCTGACCAACTGTGCTGGACTGCTCATTCGTACATATAATGAAACAAATAAAATATAAGGGAAATTAAATGCTATACCCAGGAAACGTGCGTGAATTCAAATGAGCCAGTGGGAGTCAGCCACGTGATCATCTCTTTCCTCAGAACTGTTGTTTTAAGTATCATCCTTTTACCTATGGACAAAACCGTCACTAATGGCTATAGTGACTATTTTTGTCCGTAGCTACATCCCTGCAAGATTCAAAACTAAAATACCAGCAAGATAAATCAGAACCGAAGGCGTAGATCAATTGTAAATCGTGCCCTGAGTTCATTGGTACACACGATTTGGTCTAATTTTGCTTATACGGAGAATCCCTAATTTGAAGCTTTCAAACCCTAGCAATGGAGTAAGTCTGTTCCTGCACTAAAACTTAAATCTAAGCATTCAAACAAATTCACAACATGATTATAACACATTTATGCAAACAAATTTGATTTAAAACATGTAAAACCAAGAAAACAAATTGAAAGTAAATAGGGGTAAACCGTGATCTGTATCTTACGATTCTGGCCATTTTGTGACTTGAGAGTGATTAGAATCGCTTCAGAATACGTCCAGGAACAGATTTGTGGCTTTGGAATTTCTTGAATTACACTGTAAAGAAAAATCCGGTCTGCACTTTTCTTTAGAAAGTTGAAACTTTGTTTGACTCTTTTGAACCAGCTGCGCCTCTCTAATCTCGTCCTCAGGGTTAAACAAGCTCTGTTATATGTATATGAATCAAATAGGTTAACAATTTTGGATTCAATCTTGGAAATTAATGCGCAAGATATTTGATTTTCAAGTCATATTCTTTGTTTCCAAAATTGGCCAAATCATACCATTTTCAATTCAATCAACCCTTGCATGATTTGCTTGCTAACATACAGCCTGTATTCTCATCATTTAATGCAAAATCTTCCCAAAATAATTTTATATTATTTATTTGATTTAATTTGGATTTTAAATGATTAACAATTAAAATAAATCAAATAAATAAGAAAATGATGCATGGAGTGGTTTATGGATCGTGGACCATGTCAGGAACAAGATACCAGCATAAAAAGTTGGGCCCATTTGAAGAAAAATGCATTTAGGGTATTGTTGACATTGGGCAAATTTCCAAAAATAGCCAACTTTGACATTGCATATCTCCCTCAATTTTGACCCTAAAAGGGGGTTCTTGGACTTTTTAGAAAGCTTAAGATGTCCTCTAAACAACCCTTTTGGTTTCATTTAAATTGGATCTTCCATGTTCATGTAAGAAGCTTTGACCCAAAAGGTGTTTTTGTTGACTTTTTGAAATGACCTGTAATGTCTGAATTCATATCTTTTCATGAGTACATTTTTTGAACTTGAGGGCGCAAGATGAGTTGTATGGAATTGTATCCTATTCAAAATGAGCATTGGATGAGAAATTTCTGATAAAGTATGAGAAAGTTATGCCTGGTCAAAGTTTGGTTGACTTTTCCTATAGAAACCCTAATTTAGCAACTTTTGAGTTTTGATGAATTTGGGGTATTCCTTGAGGAATCATGATCAACCCTTGATCAAATGATAAATGTTACTTCAAAATGTTGATGTTGACCAAAAAATCTTGAAGTTTGACTGTATGTGGGTCACAATTGACTTTTGACCTAGCATAGTTGATTTTTAGGCATCTGAGCAGTTGATTGAGAAAACTTCTTGTGCAAGGCATGAGACTTGACATTGATGTTATTAAGAACATATTAGGACCATGGAAAAGATTTGAGACCTTTGGAGTTCACCCATCTTGATGAAAATGGAAACCCTAGTTTGAGGTTCATTGTCTTAGGAGAGCATTTGCTTGATCAATCCTTGGGCATCCTTGAGGAAGTTGAGGATTTCCATGAGTATGTTTTGAGTAAAATGGGAGGGAAAATTTTGGGATACAACAGCTGCCCCTATTCAATCTTCTTAAACCTGAGGATGTAGATTGGCTGGTCGGTCTTTCGTGATCTGAAGGTAGAAGATGATTGAACACTAGAGTGCCCAGAAATTTGCAATCGCACAAAGTAATACTGATTGGTGATATCGGGAATGGGCTTACATATGCCATTTGGAATTCGACATAGAATCGTCAGAGATGGACTTAGAGATGCCATCCAGAAAACATATCGGTTGCATAAGAGATTCCTTTGCGAGTATTCATGTAACTTCCGTTGAGGAGGATTTCGTTGGGGAATGTTGATTTATATCCTGGGAAATAGAATATAGGAGCTTCAATTGTCCATTACTCTACTGGGGAATTAACTCCTAATTGAGGAAGTGGAAGTAAACTGCACATCTGGTCAGGGTCTAGGCTGCACAACGACATACTGGGGAAATATGAAATCGACCGTAACTGGTCGGGTCTAGGTCTTACAGTGTTGTAAATTGTTGTCTGGAGATAAGAGTGAAGGAACCTGGGTCGTAGGGTTACTTCGAAATGAAAGCCTGGATAGTAGGGCTATGAGAAGGAACCTGGGTCGTAGGGTTACTTCGAAATGAAATCCTAGATAGTAGGGCTATGAGAAAGAACTTGGATAGTAGGGTTACTTCGAGATGAAAGCCTGGATAGCAGGGCTATGGGAAGGAACCTGGATAGTAGGGTTACTTCAAGATGAAAGCCTTAATAGTAGGGTTACTTCAAGATGAAATCCTGGATAGTAGGGCTTATGGGAAGGAACCTGGTTCATAGGGGTGCTTCAAGATGAAAGCCTGGATAGTAGGGTTTATGGGAAGGAACCTGGATAGTAGGGTTACTTCGAGAGGTGAAATCCTGGATAATAGGGCTTATGGGAAGGAACCTGGATAGTAGGGTTACTTCGAGAGATGAAAGCCTGGATAGTAGGGCTTATGGGAAGGAACCTGGATTGTAGGGTTACTTCGAGATGAATGCCTGAATAGTAGGGCTTTGGGAAGGAACCTGGATAGTAGGGTTACTTCAAGATGAAAGCCTGGATAGTAGGGCTTATGGGAAGGAACCTGGGTCGTAGGGTTACTTCGAGATGAAAGCCTGGATAGTAGGGCTTATGGGAAGGAACCTGGATAATAGGGTTACTTCGAGATGAAAGCCTGGATAGTAGGGCTATGGGAAGGAACCTGCATAGTAGGGTTACTTCAAGATGAAATTCTTGGATAATAGGGTTTATGGGAAGGAACCTGGGTTAATGGGTTACTTCGAGATGAAAGCCTAGATAGTGGGGCTTATGGGAAGGAACCTGGATAGCAGGGTTACTTCGAGAGATGAAAGCCTGGATAGTAGGGCTTATGAGAATGAACCTGGGTAAGGCTGCTTCGTGAGGAGTTTGGGTAAAACTGCATCTGAACCGAGAAAGAACCTAGGGAAGGTTGCTTTATTTAATCACGTGGGTTGGCTGATGATAATTGTCTTTCCTGAAAAGGTAACAGGGTTACTTATATATAATGCATGAAATGCATTGTGAGATGACGTTCTCAAAATAAATGAGATTATGTTATATGTGATATGTATGTGCATGTCATGATGTATGAGCATAAGATGCTATTGTGACATATCCGAGTATGGGAAAATAAATCCCTGACTGCTGCTGGAGAGTATAACATTCCTGACTGTTGTAGACAATCGTGGTTCTTCTAGTTCCGCTGGGGATGGTGAACGGAAATGACTATGCTGGAGATTTACTTCTTGTTATTTGTGAATATTCTTCCAGGGAGAGACTCTTTGAGAATAACTCTGCGGGGGAATAATTATGTTGGAAAGTGAACTACCGTAACTGGAGGGGTAAACTCTGCCAGGGATTGAGTTTCTTCATTCAAGTAAATAAACTCTGCTTGAGAGACCAATTTTAAGACTCGTTTGCGATTATGAGATTTGGCTGGGGAAAGTACTTCCTGTTTTGGAAAAGCTGATATCAATTCTTTGATTGCTTTTACTCTGTGGGAAGTGTAGATGTCACGGGGTCGTATGTATTGTTGATTGTGTTCCAAAACTATCTCTGCCCCGGTACCTGCTGGACAAAGTAACTGTCGGGTTTGACACTTTTTAGTTTTTGCCCCTGTTTCTTAAGTTACGAGCAATTGTCTTTCCGTTTCTCACGTGAATATTTGTGAATGGAAATCATATTCAAATGCATATGTCAAGAATAAACCATTGGACGTTCTTGCAAAACAAAACAGAAAAAGAAAAAACATATAGTTTTTTTTTGTAAAAATGATTTGTATTGATTTTCGAAGTTGGCCTATAATAGGCGTTTTTGTACAAGGAAGTTAACGCTCTAGTAAGAGAATGTCGCCGTAAAAATGGAAGTTATACGATATTGTGTAAAAAGGAAAACATTTATGTACAACAATCCCACTGGGTTCCAAGTCTGTTATTGTCGTTATGTCTTTGAGCGTCTCATCACTTTGCTGCTTGTCCGAAGCTGATTAGATTTATCGGTGTCGTTCGAGCTCGATGGTTAATACTGAGGTATGGTCGTAAGGTATTCCAACAGGACATAGTGATACGCTTTTACATCCCTAAGTTTTTCCTGGACTTCCCTTTCGGTTTTTCAGTCCACCGGGATACCTTTTTTGCCCAAGCTTCCTTTTCAGGTTTTCGACTTGCCGGGTGTATAGATTTTTTCATTTTCATCCCTTACTTTTTCCCGAACCCTTTTGGTTCGTCGAGAAGCCCTTATTTTTTCCTAGGCCAGTCAACCTAGCGGGTCTTTTATCATGCATAGTATCTTTTCACTATGTCCGCATTGACAGGGTGAGGAAGGTCATCACCGTTCATGGTGGTTAGAATCATGGCTCCACCCGAGAAAATGTTTCTAATAAAAAATGGCCCTTCGTATGTGGGAGTCCATTTTCCCCTGGGATCACCTTGCGGCAGTATGATGCGCTTGATCACTAGATCCCCGACTTGATACTCTTGGCGTCTGACTTTTTTATTGAAAGCTTTGTTCATCCGCTTTTGATACGTTTGACCATGACAGACATCAGTAAGTCTCTTCTCATCGATCAAATTCAGTTGGTCAAGTCGAGTCTGGATCCAGTCGTCTTTGTTCAAACCCGAATCCTTCATAATCCTTAAATAAGGAATCTGGAACTCAATGGGTAAGACTACCTCCATGCCATATACCAGAGAGTAGGGTGTTTCCCCTATTGACGTCCATGCTAAGGTACGGTACCCATGAAGAGAAAATGGTAACATCTCATGCCAGTCTTTATATGTCACCGTCATCTTCTGTATGATCTTTTTGATGTTCTTGTTAGCCGCTTCAACAGCGCCATTCATCTCCGGCCGGTAGGGAGAAGAGTTATGATGTTGTATCTTGAATTGTTTATAGAGCTCGGTGATCATCGTGTTATTGAGATTCGTACCATTGTCAGTGATAATTCTCTCTGGCACATCATATCGACAAATCAGGTTATGCCTGATAAACCGCGCCACAACGTTCTTGGTTATAGTAGCAAAGGAGGCCGCCTTAACCCATTTTGTGAAGTAATCGATGGCCACCAGGATGAAGCGATGCCCATTGGAAGTGGTAGGTGTGATTTCTTCGATCATGTCAATGCCCCACATTGAAAAGGGCCAAGGAGCCATCAAGACATTCAAAGGAACCAGAGGCACATGCACCTTATCAGCATAGATTTGGCATTTATGACAAGTTCGGGAGTGCTGATAACAATCTACTTCCATAGTGGACCAATAGTATCCTTCCCGTAGGATCTTCTTAGACATGGTATGTCCACTTAAATGGGTTCCGAAGGTACCTTCATGTAGATCTGTCATAATCCTCTCTACTTCTCTCTTGTCTACACACCGCAGTAAGGTAGAGTCATGATTGCGCTTGTAGAGGATTCCATTACTGAGGAAGAATTTTGCGGTGAACATTCTCAGAAACTTCTTATCATTGACAGATTCCCCTTCGGGATACTCTTGAGCTTTAAGATACCTTTTTACTTCGTGAAACCAAGGTTTAACTGCTACCTCTTCAGTATCAATCTCACAGCAGTGCGCTGGTTCATCCAACCTTTCAATGGTGATTCAGGGAACTTCTTTGTCCCACCTGACTTTGAACATATAAGACATGGTAGCTAGCGCGTCCGTTAGCTGATTCTCCTCTCGTGGGAAATTTTCAAAGGTTACCTCCTCAAAGTGCGGGAGCAATGTCAATACGTGCTCTTTGTATGGGATGAGATTCGGATGCTTCGTATCCCATTCGCCTTTGATCTGGCTTATCACCAAGGCTGAATCCCCAAAGACATTTAAGAACTTGATCCTGAGGTGGATAGCGGCTCTGAGACCCATAATGCAAGCTTCATACTCCTCCATGTTGTTAGTGCAGTTGAAACATAGTCGAGCATTGAAAGGAGTATGACAACCCTTAGGAGATATGATTATGGAGCCAATGCCATTACCGAGTGCGTTCGAAGCTTTGTCAAAAACCATAGTCCATCAGGATCCTTCTTCAGGTCCTTCATCCGGTCCAGGTTCTTCATAGTCAGTCACCAGTATAATATTCTCGTCCGGGAACTCAAAATTCATGGACTGGTAGGCATCAACGGCCTGATGAGCCAAATGATCAGCCAATACACTTCCCTTGATTGCTTTCTGGGTTGTAAATTGTATATCGTATTCAGTTAAGATCATCTGCCATCTCGCTATTCTTCCGGAGAGTGCGGGCTTCTCGAAGATGTACTTGATTGGATCCATCTTAGATATCAACAAGGTAGTGTGAGTCAACATAACATGTCTCAGTCAGCGAGTAGGCCATGCCAAAGTGCAACAAGTTTTCTAGAGCAGTGAATATCGTGTCTCACAGTCGGTAAACTTTTTGCTAAGGTAGTATATAGAGTGCTCTTTTTGACCAGACTCGTCATGCTGCCCCAACACACACCCCATTGAATTGTCTAACACTATTAAGTATAATATTAAAGGTCTTCCTTCAACCGGAGGCATCAGAATTGGTGGTTCTTGAAGGTATTCCTTGATTCTTTCGAAAGCAGTCTGGCATTCGTCATTCCATTTTACCACTTAATTTTTCTTCAAAAGCTTGAAGATGGGCTCACAAGTAGAAGTCAGATGTGAAATGAACCTGGTGATATAATTTAGGCGTCCCAAGAAACCTCTAACTTCCTTCTCTGTATGGGGAGCCAATGTTGTACCCCAAAATTTTCTCTCTCATTTCTCAAAGGATCAACCTGGACCCCTCAGTTTTGCTTTCATCCAATTTCAAGCTTTGAATTACAAATTTTCCAAGAAAGTCATTCACAAGGGAAAATGGTCATTTGCATACTAAAAAGTCAAACTTTGACTTTTGGATCAAAATCAAGCTTCAAGAATCATATTTCATCCAAATACGTTGAAATATGAAGTTTGTTTCATCAAGAAATTCAAAAGTCAAAATTACTTTGGAAAAGTCAAAATTCTAAATACTTAGAATTTTTCTAAGTGTTTAAGAAATATGACAAGCTCAGAACTTCTGATCAGATTATCACCATGATACAAGCTGATTCTGGAAGAACTTCTGTCATAAAAGTTATAGATTTCAATAAGATCTAAAACATTGCAGAACAGAACTTCCCCTGGAAATGCTGGAATTTCAAGTTATAAAGTCACGTCCATGAAACTAAAGCACTCAGCAAATTCTGAACACTTTCAAGACAGAGTTGGGTCAGAACTTCTGGTCCAATTTTCATAAAGGTTTGGTCAGAGTTTACAAGGGCAGTTCAAAAAAGGTTTACAAAGCGTGCTACAAGCTTCCTGGAAAGTCTGAGAGTTCCTTCAGAACATGTTGGAGCAAGGAGATACAAGGATCAGAAGTTGGATGCTTATTCTAAATTATGCTGAAGCTGAACCTCTGACCCAGAATTAAGCAATGATGCAAAATTCCAGATTGCAGGATTTCTGGTTTGATAAATCTCATCATCATTTAATGCTCACAACTACTTTTGAGTCTTTATCCAAAGGATTTCCCCACGTATGGCATAGAAGTACCATTGATGTCCTTGAAAAGCAGATTTTGTACAAAGTTTATGCTGGGCCCATGCTTCGCTTTTGCTTCTGAGGGTACTTTTCCTTAATTCATGCTTACTAATCCAGCTTAGGCACGGCTAAAAACTGCTAACCACCTTACTTTGTGCCTTCAACCATACTTGTTTGAACTTGCTTCAAGAACAAGTCAGCGCCTAGCATATGATGGCTGTACTTTTGATTTCTCCAAGCTACTAAATCATTGCCTATAAATTGAACTACATTTGCAACTGTGAAGGGGTCGAAAAATTAAGGGTCGGAAAGTTTGAGAAAGAAAAGCCCTGAACCCCTGATAAAATTCCAAGAGTCTAAAAAACTGCAAACACAAAATACAAAACTTGTTAGCTTTTGATTCTTGCACTCAAATTCCATTTTCCTCAAGTGTTTCTCGACCAGAACCACCCATACAGTTTTTATATACATTCAAAATCAATCCAAACTTCTGTAGTCAAACTGTAATGCACTCTCCATCCACCTCCACCTCAAAGAAGTCAGAACCATACCCCTTGGTTGTTCCAGAGGTTGGAAACTTCCAACCTGCTGAGTACGTGAAGAAGCTGCTCAGAACATCACCAGAGTTCAGGACCAAACTCCAGTTCACATAATCTTTTCCAACTGCAAGGTAAGCTTCTGCTGACTCTTACCATATTACTTAAGCATTATCAGATTTGCATGTTCAAAAATACAATGTAGACATCATGTTTCTGATGCTGTACGTATTCTGAGGTTTCACTTATTTTTATGCCTAAGTAGGGAGTAAATCAGTTCAGAAATTCTTGAAGAAATTAGAACTTAGAATTAGGATTAGCAAATTCATGCTTGCCTCTGATTTATAGTTCTGATACTTCTTGTTTCTGAAACACTGTGAAACCAGCCATAACTGTTATATGCGCATCTTCTGTTCTGTTGAGAAATGACTAAGTTGCAGATGTTCTGACTAGCATGAAGAGGGAGACCAAGTTTTTTCAGTGGTATCAGAACTTCTGAAACCTTCCTAGCTCCCAGCGGACCTAGAACTTCTGACTTTACCTATTTTTACTAATATGATCTCTGTTTTGCAGCACACCAGAGTCAGAACTTCTGATCTCCTTTAGTCAGCAAAACGCTGATTCTATTTTCTTTTTCCCCACTATTTTTGCTATCACTTCTTATTTTATTAATCAAAAACACCAAAAACATTTTACATTTTACATGCTTTATTTTATTTCTTAAAATAAAAAGATCAAAAATATTTTCTTAAACAAAACTTATCTCTTTTCTGAAACAAAACAAGTCCATTTAACATTTTCTTGTACATTCTTATCCATTCAATATGGTTGTAATAGTAATTTAGGACTTAATTTTATTTACAATCCCCATTTGTAAATTTGTACACCCCATCCCCCCAATGATTGTAATAGCGTAGAATCTTTATTTCTTTGCACTTTTTATTGCTTTCATATATTGTTAGTAATTAGGGTGTGTATGGCAAGACATGAAATTGACAAGTAAATAACCCTAATCAAGACTAAAAATTCATGCAATCAAACACACTTTCACACTAGCACCCTTAGGGTAATCCCACCTTGTTGCCTATCGAAAATATAGTCATGTCCCTTGAACATGGGTGTTTTAGCAAAGACCCTCGATAAAAGATCGTAGTCCCTCGATGACCCTCGATGTTTCCTTCAGTAAATGATCTAGTCCCTAAACGAAATTGCTAAAACGTCCCATAGGTTGCCTTCTATGACTATACAAAAACATCCTGCATTCGTCCCTTCGCATCCAACGATGGGGCTTCTTACCAAAACAATGGTAAAGATAACAACATCTAAAGGAGGAGGAAAAGAACACCTAAGACCTTTTGAATAGGTAGATTCGCTCCTAGTTGCTTGCTTGCTCACAACAAAAACATTCTATACACCAACACTCTCACTTTGAAACTTTTTTAAAAGATAACACTTTGTATATGTTCTTATAGAGACGAGAACCATTACAAAGAAATTCCTTTTCAAAATCACTTTCAAAAACACATCTTTCAAACTTGAAAACATTTTTAAAAGATCAACACTTTGTATACATTCTTACGAACGAGAATCATTACAAAGTTTGCCTAAACGATGGCGTCTTTACAAAGTACTTTCAAAAAAACCACACAAAATACAGTTTCAAACAAAAGCAAGTGATCTTGCAAGTAACTAAGATCCCATGGAAAACCATGGATGGAAAGGGTGCTAATACCTTCCCTTTTCATAATCTACCCCCCGAACTCAAGAAAACATCTCTAAAGGTCTTTCATATGCTTTTTCACCTTTCCTTATTGGATAAAAGAAAAGTCGGTGGTGACTCTTGCTAACCGCAACATTTGCAATCAAACGCAAAACAATCAAGTCAGTTCTACCACCGCATCACAGCTGGAATCTCTTGTATGGCCTTACCTTTGCGGGGTCTACCTGAATACCTTTGTCACTGACGATGAACCCCATAAGCTTACCAGATCTTACCCCGAAGGTGCACTTGTTTGGATTCAACCTCAACTTGTATGTCTTCAACATATCAAATAACTTTTGAAGATGATCAAGGTGTTCCTCTTTGCTTTGAGACCTGGCTATCATGTCATCAACATAAGCCTCTATCTCATGGTGAATCATATCATGGAACAAGGCAACCATGGCTCGCTGATAAGTTTCCCCAGCATTCTTCAACCAAAAGGCATCACCTTGTAATAGAAGGTGTCCCACTATGTGACGAAGTTTTTCTTCTCCATGTCTTCAGGAGCCATCTTGATCTAGTTGTAGCCAGAGAAACCATCCATGAAGGAGAAGACTTTGTGATGTGCGGTGTTGTCAACCAGAACATCAATGTGGGGAAGAGGGAAGTCATCCTTGGGGCTTTCCCTGTTCAGGTCTCTATAGTTCACACACATCCGTGCATTGCCATCCTTCTTTGGCACCAGAACAACGTTAGCAACCCACTACGGATAGAAGGTGACAGCCAAGAACCCAATGTTGAACTGCTTTATGACCTCGACTTTAATCTTCTCTGATATTTCAGGATGCGTACGGCGAACCTTCTGCTTAACTGGAGGACACTCTTCTTTAGTTGGCATCTGATGTACCACAATATTAGTGTCTAAACCCAACATGTCTTCATATGACCAGGCGAAGGTCTCAACATAGTCGTGCAGCATCTGTATCAACCGCTGTTTGATCTTAGTCTCCAAATTCGCGTCGATCTTGACTTTTTTTCTGTCTACCTCTGTGCCCAAGTTTATCGTCTCAACTGGCTCTTCATGAGGCTGTATAGCCCTCTCTTCCTTCTATAATAGTCTAGCAAGTTCTCCAGGAACCTCACAATCATCCTCACCTTCGTCCTCGGCTTGGTTGATCGGATTTTTGAAGTCATAACTGGCAATAACAGAACTGTTATCAATGGGATCTAGGGTGGATATGGATCTGCAGTTTGATACGTGAGTGTGCGTAAGAGCATAGTTGTATTGATGAAGTAAAAGCATAAAAGAAAAACAGAGAGCGCAAATAGTTGTATGCAAAGAACGTCTAATGTTTTATTGATGATATATAAAATGACATATAATAACCCTCATAGATAGAACCATTGTGCCTCGGGTAAGACACAAGGCCATAAAGTTTAAATTTTTTATTACTAACTCGAAAAACAAGTAAGGCAATTACTACGGAATAAAAGAAACTGGTATAAAATCTATGGCCGTCCAATTACTCGGTCCACCATTGGTAGTCGGGTAGATCCAGCTGTCAATATCAGAATCTTCTTCACTGTCTTCGATAGCATTGATCCCACAATTGCTGATGCATAGGGGAGGTCCTCCAGCCCGAGCGCGTTGAACAACCCTTTGAGCTCCTGAATTAAAGCCCAAACCAAATTTTTCAGTTTTGTGAGTAAAATTAGGGAGTTGTCTCCAATTGGTACACCGACCTTCTTCAACTGCTGCTCTGGCGTCCTTGAGAGAAGCCATCTTCAAGGGAGGTTTGGTGTTGGTAGTAGTCTCAGTTGACGCCAAAATCCGAGGAACCTCTTCAATGTTTTGACAAGGAGTCTCTATGAATTCCTCGTCCATCTCCACATACCTGAAGGAGCTCAGGTGGCTCACCATATACTCCTCTTTACCGTGCATAGTGACGATTTTCCCCTTCACCGAATATTTCATCATCTGGTGCAGTGTAGAAGTAACAGCCCTAGCTTCATGGATCCAAGGACGACCCAACAAAAAAGGGTACGACGGCCTGATGTCCATCACGTAGAAGATGGACCCAAAGGTCTGAGATCCCACTTTGACAGGTATGTCCACCTCCCCATGCACCATTCTCTTCGACCTGTCAAAAGCCCTCACCACAATATTACTAGGCTTTAGGGTAAAGCCTTCACAATCTAGCCGATCGAGAGCCTTCTTAGGTAGAACATTCAGTGAAGATCGAGTGTACACCAGCACATGAGCCATAGTGATGCCCCTTCATTTGATCGAGATATGTAGAACATCATTATGCTTCATCCCTTTCGGTGTCAAGTCGACATCTGAAAAACCCAGCCCATTGTCAGCAGACAAGATGGCCACACAGGCTTTAAATTGATCGGTTGAGGTTTCTTGCGGCACATGCGCAGTCTTGATGAATGCAATCAAAGCCTTTGCATGGGCCTCGGAACATAACAACAGAGACAACATCGATATTTTTGAAGGGGTCTTCCCCAGCTGCTCGACCATATTGTAGTCGCTCTTCTTGATTATTTTTAAGATTTCCTCTATCTCTTGCTTAGATGATCCTATAACAACTTTTCTAGGTGCCTCCGTCCGGGCAGGCTCACCTACAACTTCTTTGCCTCGAGTCCCAGATGACTCAACGAAAGGAGTAACAATTGGAGTAAGAACGGGAGTAGTAATGGAAGTACTGGTAGGAACAACAAATGAAATAACAACAGGCTTAGTGACAGTCTTTGGGGAGATCTCGGGATAGAAAACCCTTCCACTTCTGGTGATCTTGCTAGATCCGACAATGTTACTGACATCGGGATCAACCTCTCTAGTCTTCAAATCTTGTTTAACGCCATGATAGTAAACATCGGCGCCATAATTCCACGGGACAACTTTGTCCGAGGAGTACGGTACAGGACCAGGAAAAGTGATTATCAGTGGAGAAATTCTTGGAGCAGGTGTAATCCTAACAGGTCTTTTAGAGGAGACCTAGGAAGGATTGGAAGAAATGGTTATAATGGCAACATCTTCAAACGGAATAGTCAGAATTAAAGTATTTTCGAACAAAATTTCTTTGTTGTCCATCAGGCGTTGAACACCTGCTTTCAGCAAATAATAACCAGAGGGCAGTGTTGTACCCCAAAACTTTCCCTCTCATTTATCAAGATTTTTCTCACAAGACTTCTTAGACTCAATACAAGATTAGGGTTTGGTCAGTTCAAGACATCTCATCTTGCACTGATAACCCAAAATTAGGGTTTGAGTTTGCACAAGGATTTTTGGACCACCAATACTTCATGTGACTTTCATACTTCATCTTGGACCCCTAAGATTATTCATGTTAAGTTTCAAGCCTTAAACCACATTTTTGATCAGTCAATTGGACAGTTGACCTAAAAATCAGTTGTATTGGGGAAAAAGTCAACTATGGCCAATTTACAGTCAAACTTTATAATTTTGTATCCACATCAACATTTTAGACTCATATGTACCATTTGATCAAGTTTGGATCACAACTCCTCAAGAAATTTGATCAAATCATCAAAAGGGCAAAATGGTCAAAATTAGGGTTTTGACTGAGAAAGGACAATTTCTGATTTTTAACCTAGCCAATGACCAATTGAGTTCAAACATGATTTCAAGGGTTCAATGGAATCATCTTGACCTAATTACATGGTTCAAAAGATCTCAAATTCATTGGATTGACAAATGAATTTTGCAGTCAACTGATCAAAAGTCAACTGTGCACTGAAAAGTCAAACTTTGACTTTTTGGTCAAAATCAAGTACCAAGGGTCATAATTCATCAAGATATGTCAAAATATGAAACTTGTTCACCAAAAACACAAAAACTCCAAATTTCTTCCTAAATACAGAGCTTCTGCAAAAGCACAACCAACTCTCATTTGGCTCGTGCGTTTTGTGTTTAATCACTTCAAGCATCTTATATACTTGCTACCTAATCAATCCAAGCCATCACCCTGGTTCTGTAACCCATGTTTCGGCATTTTCCATTTTCACTTTGGAAGCTTGCAGTTGGACTTGGTCAGAGAGTTCCAACCATCCTCAGAGCAAGATAAGCATTGGAATAGCTTCAGGGAAGTTCAAGGAAGCTTAAACAATCATCAGGCCTCCATTAAAGTCCCTACATTGCTCTACCCGAATCAAGCTGAAGGAGGTATTTTCTTAAACTCTATCTCCTTATATAGGCAACTTCAAGCCACGATTTGTGAAGAAAAAATGTATTTCATATCATAACGAAACTCTACATATCCATACTTTTCATTTATAAACTACTAAAAAAAAGACATTTGAGAAAAGGTTTTTACATCGGGTATCAAAATATATGATGTAAAAAATACAATTAACAAACTTTTTACATCAGGTATTAATTTGCAATGATATAAAAAATATGGAAAAAAATATACTTCGCTACCTATTACATCGGGCAAACGCATCCACCGATGTAAAAAGTTTTCAGAAAAAAATACGGTGGCATTTTTGTAAATAAGAAACAAGGTAGTAGAAATATTAATAAAAAACATGCAACATATTACATCGGTTGACTAAAAACCGATGTAATATCTTCACAACAGATATTAATATAAAAAATAAATTAAAGAATAAATTAATTTTTTTGCAACTTATTACATCGGGTATTACAATGCACCGATGTAATAGGTGCATTGTAAAAAAAAAGTCAGAAAAAAAGCTTTCCAACCCTTACATCGGGTATTACAATGCACCGATGTAATAGGTGCATTGTAAAAATAAAAAAAAAACTTGCCAACCCTTACATCGGGTATTACAATGCACCGATGTAATAGCCATCCAACTCTTACATCGGGTATTACAATGCACCGATGTAATAGGTGCCAAACCCTTATTTCCCAAACAGTAGAAAAATTACAACTCCATTTTCCCCTGTTCGTGTTTCTGATTCTGGTCGCTTCCGATTCCGATTCCGTCTTCCTTAACCTGGCTTCTGATTCTGATTCTGCATGCCCGCCCGATTCCGATTGCCACCGCGACTGCCTTATGCCCGCCCGATTCCGATTCGGTAATATTCTTTGACCGCTGTTTCGGCCGCCGTTTCCGGTCTTCCTCTTCGACCGCCGTTTCCGGTCGTCCTCTTCGACCGCGGTGGTTTATGTTCGTGTTTCCGCCGTTTCTGGTCGTCGTCTTCGACCGCGGTGGTTCTGTTCGTTCGTGTTTCATCGTTTTCGACCGCCATTGATGATGATTTTTGTTGTGAATTTTCAGATTTGTTTGATGAACATAGATGATGCGGTTTGTTGAAATTTGATTACGTCTCCTTGTCGCCGTTTCACGTCGTTCACTCTGTTCACGTCGTTCACGACTTTTCACCGGCCGATTCACGCCCTTCCTCGCTCGCCGTTTCAACTGTAAGTCACATTCTTCACTTATTTGATCCATAATGTTATTGATGCAATGTTTGTTCTCTTGATTTAATTCAATACCTTATGTTAACACTAGGTAGAAATTCATTTCAAGCGCTTTAACTTGAACAATTTTCTTTGAGAAACTTTATTTGTTGAGTTAAAAAAGCAATAATATCTTTAAGAGAAGATAAGGTGTTATGCATTGTGAAACCATGGCCGAAAATATTGGAAAACATACCCCATATTGTCCTAATTGTGCCACGAGATCAAATTATTATTAACCAATTTATTTATACATCATGCAACTTATAAAAATAGTACTCTTTTTGTCCTAAAAAAAATATAGTATTCATTCGTTGATCGATTACTTTCAAGTTACAAAACTATTAATATATTGAACTAACGAATTAAAAAAAAAAAAGAGGAGGGAGTGTAAATTGTGATTATAAAAGGTTTTTAGAAAGCACAAGTATTCTCCTTGAGCAATTATTTGTCAAAACTGGGTTCACTATTATGCCAAAGTATAATCGTTAGCTTCATTGGCTATAACACATTACTTAGATAAATAACTTTTTTGGCATTAAGTATACATCAATCAAATTTAATAACTTAGCTGCATTTGCTCTACGAATATTTATGGACATTCATATGAAACCATAGGGACATCTTATTCAAAACAAACTCTGTTGAAATTTGAGACCCAAATGCCAAACTATAGACATATTAATGGACATTCAAATGAAACCATTTTTCATGTCATTTCTACTTTAATAAAGCCTACCGTTATCAAACAATTTCCTCTGTCATTTCTAATGAAACATTATTCTACTGTAATGAAAAAAGAAAGGACCAAAATAAATTATTTCAACATCATAATATTTATATGTTGCGTCCTTTTAGTATTATAATAATAATTTACAGCCAAATCCTACTGCCTTGATTCTAACTACAAATATCACAAAACTTGACATAATGATTTTAAAAATATAACTTGACAATTTGATGATGTTTGAAATAGTTCAAAATCACCCTTACATATTGCATATGAATGTTGTATGTTGCAATCCTCAATATTTCCATCAACTTGATAAGTAGCACCTTTTTTCTCAATAAAAAGTTTAGTAGACTTGAGTTTCAAGTTTTGAAATCTTAATAGAGTTATCATCTTGCCATTGAAATTTGATTATATTTTGCTTTCTCCGCGAAGCAGCGCAACTTGCAATCTCGGAATCTCCGTGAAGTAGCGCAGCCGCGGGCACACCGTTCGTCAGACCTTCCTCCGTGTGAACATAGTTATGGATCGTAGTTGGATGAGAGCTAATCGATTAAGTGACGAGTACGAACATGGAGTGATGGAATTTCTACAGTTTGCTGAAAGTAATGCTGACAAAAGTCTTCCTACGCTTTTTCTCTGTCCATGTGTTCGTTGTGCAAATAAAGAAACAAAACGTAGTAAGAAAGAAATCATGGATCATCTAATTTGTGTAGGGATTTGTCAAAGTTATACAAAATGGATATGGCACGGTGAAGTAGTAGTAAAGTCAAATGTGTCTCAAATAGATGATGTTAGTGTAGAAATGGATGATCGTCTAGAAGACATGTTGCGTGATATTGGATAAGATTCGTTGAAGAGGGCACATGCGTATGATACTTTATCCAATGAAAAAGATAAACCATTGTACACGGGATGCAAAAAATTTACACGTCTGTCAGCCGTGTTAAAATTATTTAATCTGAAGGCAAATAATAGGTGGAATGACAAAAGTTTTACCGAGTAGCTTGAATTGTTGACCGAAATGCTTCCAGAAGGTAATGTAATGCCAAGTCGTTATTACGAGGCGAAGAAAATATTGTGTCCGATGGGTTTGGAGTATGAAAAGATACATGCATGCCCTAATGATTGCATATTATACAGAAAAGAGTATGAAAAGTATAATCATTGTCCAAAATGCAAGGCTTCACGCTACAAAAAGAAAGATGGTGAATCAATTGATGATGAGGTGGTCAAAAAGGGTCCTCCTGCGAAAGTCGTATGGTACCTACCAATAATTTCAAGGTTCAAGAGATTATTCGCCAATGCAGATGATGCAAAGAATCTTAGATGGCATGCAGAAGAAAGAAAATATGATGGACAAATTCGTCATGTAGCCGATTCTTTGCAATGGAAGAAAATAGATTCTTTGTTTCCAAATTTTGGCAAAGAGTCGAGAAAACTTAGACTTGGACTTGCTACTGATGGAATGAATCCGTTTGGTAATCTGAGTACTAACCATAGTTCTTGGCTTGTTCTCTTGATGATTTATAACCTATCTCCTAGGTTGTGCATGAAGCGTAAATATATTATGTTATCAATGATGATATCGGGCCCAAAATAACCAGGAAATGACATAGACGTTTATCTAAGTCCACTGATTGATGATTTAAGAGCGTTGTGGGAGGAAGGGGTGGATGTTTTTGATGCGTATTCTGGTGAACAGTTCAATATGCGTGCCATGTTGTTTTGCACCATCAACGATTTTCCGGCGTATGGTAATTTGTCTGGGTATAAATTTAAAGGGCATAATGCGTGTCCTATATGTGAAAAAGATACTTGTTACCATCAGCTTGAAAAAGGAAAGAAGACCGTTTATCTCGGGCATCGAAAATTTCTAAAACGTTATCATCCATATCGTAGATTGCGGAAAGCTTTCAATGGGGAACAAGAGCATGGTGTTGCTCCAAAGCCCTTGTCTGGAGAGGAAGTTTATCAGCGACAACAAGGACTTGATGTTGTCTTTGGAAAGTACCAAAAACGATCTACTGTGAAAAATGTGTGGAAAAAGAGATCGATTTTCTTCGATCTTCCATATTGGTCTAGTCTTGATGTAAGACATTGTATTGATGTGATGCACGTGGAGAAAAATGTATGCGATAGTGTAATCGGAACACTTCTCAACATTCAAGGCAAGAAAAAAGATGGTATTAATGCTCGTCTGGATTTGGGTTTGATGGGTATACGAGAAGAGTTAACTCCACAATATATAGGTAACAAGACATATTTGCCTCCTGCCTGCTACACTTTGTCTAAAAAAGAGAAAACAAGTTTTTGTGAGTGTTTACAAAGTATCAAAGTGCCGCATGGTTACTCATCAAATGTCAAGAGGCTTGTATCAGTTAAAGATTTTAAATTAGTTGGCTTAAAATCTCACGACTGCCATGTCTTAATGCAACAACTACTACCATTGGCTATTCGTGGGATATTGCCTAACAACGTAAGGAAGACTATAACTAGGTTGTGCTTATTTTTCAATGCAATTTGTTGTAAAACCATTGATCCACTAAAGTTAGACGATTTGGAAAATGAGGCTGCAGTTATCTTGTGCCAATTAGAGATGTATTTTCCTCCTTCATTTTTTGACATTATGGTTCACTTGATTGTTCATCTAGTAAGGGAGATTAGATTATGTGGTCCAGTTTTTTTACGGTGGATGTATCCAATAGAGCGATACATGAAGATTCTAAAAGGGTATACAAAAAACCCACACCGTCCGGAAGCATCGATTATTGAGAGGTACATTGTAGAAGAAGCAATTGAGTTTTGTTCTAACTATTTGTCAGGAGTGGATGTTGTAGGGGTTCCCAAGTCTCGTCATGATGGAAGATATGAGGGTGTGGGTACACAAGGTTTAAAAGTTAAGAGCCTAAGTATTGATGTGGTTGTTCAAGCGCATTTGTATATATTGAATAACATAGATGAAGTTCAACCTTACTTATCTGCTCACAAAAGCATCATAAAGAAAAAGTACCCCAAGATGAATGAAAGAGGGTTGTTAAAAGAGCATAATAAGAGTTTCTCTGAGTGGTTTAAAGAAAGAATTGCTAATGAAGATAGTGTTTCTAATACAATTAAGTGGTTGTCTTACGGGCCTAAATGTAACATAATAACTTGGAGTGGATATGATATTAATAAAACCTCTTTTTATACAAAGTCAAAGGATGACCGTAGTACCACGCGAAATAGTGGGGTAATGATTGTGGCCGAGTCCATGCACTTCTCTAGTGCTAAAGATAAAAACCTGGTTATGGCATCTACACCGTACTTTGGGGTGATTGAAGAGATTTGGGAAGTTAATTATGTTGTGTTTAAAGTTCCTGTATTTAAATGCAAATGGATTGATATCAACAATGGTGTCAGAATCGATGAATTTGGAGTTACACTGGTTGATCTTAGCAAGTTAGCTTATGCGAACGAACCATTCATCATGGCATCTCAAGCAAAACAAGTGTTTTATGTCACAGATCCTTCTAATAAAAAGTGGCCAGTGGTCTTACAAGGAAAGGTCCATGATAGTGATGAAAATCATGATGAGAATCTTGATATTTCTGAAACTCATCCTTTCTCAACAAATGTGACTACATTCATTGAAGAAAATGAAGGGGATGATGTGCATGCTATTCGCATAGACCATGAAGAAGGGATATGGGAGGACTAGTAAGATTTTTTGTATAAGTTAATTTTGTAAGTCTAAGAGTGCCTAAGAGGGGGGGTGAGAACACTTGAGATGCAATGCACAAAATTTCACAAAATTTATGATTTGTAAGAACACTTGAAAGTTTGTAAAAATATGTAAATTTGAATGATGAAAATTGTTAATTGAAGAAGGTAATTTGAATTTGAAAATCTGCACAATTTATAATGTCACAAATACCTCTTCATTCATGCCATTTGATATGAAAAGATGCAATGCAATCATGAAAGAATACCATTTGAATTATGTTCAAAAAACAAAATAAAATCTGTACTGGTTCGCTGGGAACCGGTTCCGACCCAGGCAGAACCCGGTTCCTAGTGAACGTTATAACCCAAAATTCAAAAATAACACGCAGGAACCGGTTCCCCTATAGGTACAACCCGGTTCCTGGTACAAATTCCAGGGAAGTGATTTTTGAACAAGTTTGGAACCCGGTTCCCTGTTAGGTAGGAACCGGTTCCTGAAAGTTTATTTTCAAAAAATCCTTTTGAAAAAGATCTCAAACATAGTTTTTCTTATAGTTTGTGCTTAATTTTATTTCTAATTGTTTTTATTTTGTGCTTAATTTTATTTATAAATGTTTTTATTTTGTGCTTAATTTTATTTCTAATTGTTTTTATTTTGTGTAAACAGATACATGGGTGATTCAAACGACAATCCTTCTTCATCTAGTAACCCCAATAAAAGAAGAGTTAGAGGTCCCACTTTAATGACACAAATTGACAAAGTTCATCAAACAGGTGAAAAGATAAAGGTCGAGTTTAATGCAAGAACCTATGAATGTATTGGTGTTGGTAAAAATGCTACACATTTCAAGAGTTATATAGCATCTCTTGCTCGACAGTATTGTAGTTTTGTGAAAAATGATTGGAAAGAAGTAGATGAAGGCGTAAAAGATGCTATTTGGACTGATATTCAGGTATTTTAAATACAATAGTTTATTATATTTTACAATCATATACTAATTAACAACATATGACATATACTATATTTGTAGGCTCATTTTACTATTCCAGAATGTAAAGATCCAAAGAAGGATAGGTTGAAGAAAGAATGGATTAAATATGCGGGAGAGCAATGGAGAGGTTTTAAGACACAACTCACAGATAGATATATTCATCATCCCATAGAAAATGATCCTCCTCCATATGTCAAGTATAACTTTATTACGGAAGACGCATGGAAAGAGTTTCTCAAGATTCGAGATACCCCTGAATTTAAGGTTAGTAGGAGTTATATTTTTTTGTGTGCATAAATTTTTTATTATATTTAGTGATTAATTACTTGTTTGAGTTTATAATAGGAAAAAAGTCAGAAGGGTAAGGATAATGTGGCCAACAATGTATACCCACACGTATTGTCTCGTGGAGGGTATCGCTTACTTGAGGAGAAAATTATGAAAGAAAAGTCATCATCGAGAGATAATTCCACATTAGATGATAATGATAGTCCATCTCCACCATCACGCCATGAGTTATGGAAGAGAGCACGACAAAAGAAAGGAGGAGAATACACATCAAAATCTACACAAGAGGTTGCTGAAAAAATTGTAAGTAAACAACGAAAAAATATTCAAGTATCATTATATTTGTGATTGATTAATTGGTGTTTTTTCATTTTGTAGGATTCTCTAGTTCAAGAAGCTGAAAAAGGTGAAATTGTTCCGGATGGACGTAACGATATCTTATCATTAGCCATTGGAACATCTGAGCATGGAGGTCGTGTTCGTGGTGTTGGAAAACACCATAAACAAAGCACTTACTTTGGAAGATCACGTCAACATATCGACGTAAATGAACAACTTGTAATATTGGAAACAAAACTTAGAGCTGAACTTGAAGAAAAGTTGGTTGAAGAGCGTAAGATGTTTCAACAATCATTAATGGAGACACTTAAGTCCATGGGTTTATCACAAAGCACAGGTGATAATAAATGCATTGAAAAATTAGAAATTATCGATGGAAGCGGAAAAGGAAGTTGTTCAGTTGCAAAGGGAAGCACAAAAGAGAGCACAAAAGACGTGGAAGTTGATGATGTTCAGAGATTGTTACTCATGGTTTTGAAAATGGATGATAACCATTTGGCAATACAATTAAGTCATTGTGCGAGTGTCTCTAATTTCTATGTTTCAGCTAAATGTATCAGAGAGTTATTGGTGGGTTTATGTCATTGGCTTGACGTGTCTATTCTGTAAATTTGGTGCACGTAAGTACATTTTATTGTTTTATTAAAGTCAATTTATATTAATATGTCATATCTCTCATCACTTTGATTGTAATGTTTATTTAAAATTATTCAGTTATATTCATCGTATTTGTCTTGAGAATTCCATTTCAGAATTATATGGATTTATGGACCCTGCTAGGTGTATTTATAATGATAGTGTAGTGAAATCTCAAGAAGATGTTAAAAATTACGTACTACAAAAGTTACGTGATGAAAACAGAGTGTGCCACTTACTACCATTAATTCATGGGTAAGTATTTATATATAATTGTGTTTTATATTATTTAATTTTGATAACATATATATTTTATGTGACTTTTCTGTTTCCACACACACGTACAGGAGACATTGGCAATTAATAGTCATGTGTCCAAGAGACAATTTAGTTGTCGTATTTTGTTCACTTCATCGAGAAATTGACCATCACATGAAGAAAATTATTACAAAGTAAGTTTATCTTTCATGTGACTTTCATTGACAACTAATAGTTATGTCATTTTTCATCGGCGAGTAAATTTAGCTATGTGATGTTTATCTTTCTGTATTAGTTCTTTTGGGATTCATCAAATGGCAAATGGAAATAGAAAAAAGGCTACATGGCTTCATCCCAATGTAAGTGTCATGTAAATTGTAATTATATAGTTAAATTTATGATAAGTATTCACTAATTATGTCATTCAATTGTAGACAAGGCAACAACATAACTCTAATGATTGTGGATACTATGTGATGAAAAATATGTTGGATATTGTCTCTGCTAATATAACCGAGAATTGGATGCAGGTACTAAAAATAACTTTACTTTGTTATTTACTTTTTATTTTTCGACTTAATATGAATTTTTAAAAATTAACTCTATATTGTTATATTTATGTATTATAGGTATTTGATGACCCAACAGAATTAACACAAGATGATTTGTATGATTTGCGACTTTGTTGGGCAAAATATTTCTTTGAGTTACATGAAAATTAAGTTCATCTTGGTGAGTTTTATAGAATTGTATAAGTTGTGGTTTTTGCACAATACATATGGTTTTTGCACATTTATTGAGTTTCTTGATTTTTTTGCTGATGTTAATTGTTATTATTTATTGTCAGGCAATTTGATTTTGGTGTTGTCTACCGAAGATTTTATATTGGTAATTTAAGTTTGGAAACTTATAAATAGTTGAATATTTTTGTATATTTTGTGAATAATATGTAATTGTAAGTTTTGAAAAAAGACTTATAAATAGTTGAATATTATTGTATATTTTGTGAAGAATTTGTAATTGTAAGTTTGTTTGTTGTAATACAATACAAGTTTGCAATACAATTGTTCAATTTGTAAGTTTGTTGTAAAAAATATGAAAACATCGACCTAGATGTGATATATGTGATGTTGGAAAGCTATGAAATCTATATAGCGACATAAATATAGTCTGTGTGATATTGGAAAAATATGAAAAAATGGGTACAAATTATATTTGTACAAGGAAACATCCAGAAAATAAATAATCTATTCCAAAAAAATTCCATACATTTTACATCGGTTATTAGTAAAAACTGATGTAAAAACTTTCAAAAAGGGACTTTTTACATCGGTTGGGGATAATAACCGATGTAAAAAGTCGCGTCACTGGGGACTTTTTACATCAGGTATTACTTCCAACCGATGTAAAAAACTGGATCAATTTTTTTAAAAAATGTGCATAATAACTGTTTCTTACATCGGTTCATATATTATAATCGATGTAAAAAAGGGACTTTTTACATCGGGTATTACTTCCAACCGATGTAAAAAACTGGATCAATTTTTTAAAAAATGTGCGTAATAACAGGTTATTACATCGGTTCTGATATTATAACCGATGTAAAAAAGGGACTTTTTACATCGGTCCCAAAACCGATGTAAAAAGTCACTGATTTACTATATCGCCTGACTTTACATCGGACCCGGAACCGATGTAAAAAGTCAATTTCACCCGATGTAAAAAGTCATTTCTACACTAGTGATATTACCTGTGCTGAGAGAATTTGAAGATTGAAAATGCTGAAAAAGTTAGGTCACAAATTAGGGATCCAAATATTCTCTCTGATCTTTAAGAGTTAGGTTACATAATTTATATGGTTGGAATCGTGAGCTCAAACGCCACATGTTTCATGTTATGAGTTTTTGTTTTTGTGAAAGCATAAGAGAGATACATATTTGAACATGAAGCGCGTGCAGAAGCTGACCAAGGACAGGGACGAAGTGTTTTGGGCTTTTTGTGCTTTGGGCCTTTTTGCTTTTGATATTTGCACCCCCTGATTTGCTGTTGCATCCCCCTGACTAGCTTTTTATATTTTTTGTATTTTCTCCATATTTTCATACTTAATGCTTTTGTTTATTTTTTTTTAAATGATAAAAAATGTCAAAAATTGATTTATTTATTTTCACACTTTTTATTATTTTCTCACATAAAAATTATTTTATTTTGATAAATAGAACTTATTTTCTTAAATAACTTGTAAATATAATAAAAAATACTTAATATTTTTATTATACTATTTATACTCATAAATACTTATTATTATTATTATTATATATATATATATATATATATATATATATATATATATATATATATATATATATATATATATATATATATATATATATATATATATATATATATATATTTAATTTTTAATATTTAAACATAATATTATTTATCATTTTTTATACAAAAATATACAAGTTAGAATATAGAATATTATTTTCTTTTAATTAAAAAACTAGGGTTTCATCCCTTTCAAAAATAAATAATATTTTTTTCCCTTTTTAGGGTTTGAATTAAATCATTTTCTCATACAAAAAAACAAGACATAAAAAACGTTTTTTAAAAAAAAACATAAACATTACATTGCATTGCACTTTAATTATTTGTCTATTTATTTAATTCGCGCAATATTCGATTTGATTGTAATAATATATTTAGGTTTATATTTGTGCAAAATCCCCATTCAAAACTTGTATTCCCCCCTCCCATAATAATTGTTGTAATAGCTTAGTTTATTTTACGCAATTTATCACTTTTATACCATGATTAGTAAATTAGGGTTTGCATAACAAGAACAAAAACAAAACAAATAGAAAACCCTAAATGTAAGACAAGAGCATGAAAATGAAACACTTTGCAAACAAGCACTCTTAGGGTTTATCCCACTTGGTTGCCTAAAATAAAATGGCCATGTTACGCACGCGAAGTATCTTGGCAAAACAAAACAAATATAAGATCATAGTCCCTCGATGACGCTATTCAAAAGGTTGCCTAAACAAATATGATCTTGGTCCCTCAAAAATGCTAAGATACTTGGAAATATTGCTATCATGGTCATACGATGACCCACGCCCGTCCCGTTTACATCCAGAGATAGGGTTGCTTACCAAATCAATGGTAAGTCAACAATGTCAAATGAATAAAAATGCACAAGAAAGACATTTGAGTAGGTAGATAGCTTCTGAGTTACTTGCTCCATTTCAAAACAATCCTTGCTATTTTCAAAAACAAACACACACATTTCAAAACATCTTGCAAAACATTGAAAACATTTTCAAAAGACAAACATCTTTGTATACATTCTTACGAATGAGAATCATTACAAAGATTGCCTAAACGAATGGCCTCTTTTACAAAATACTTTTCAAAATCACACCAAACACCATTTCAAACAAAACAAAGCAAGTGATCTTAACAAGTAACTAAGAGCCCATGGAAAACCATGGATGAAAAGGGTGCTAGCACCTTCCCTTTTCATAATCTACCCCCCGAACTCAAGAAAACATCTCTCAAAGGTCTTTCATGTGCTTTTTTACCTTTCCTTTTGGATAAAAGAAAAGTCGGTGGCGACTCTTGCTAACCGCAACATTTGCGAACACAAATGCAAAACCTCAAGTCAGTTCTCTCACTGCATCACAGAACTGGCGACTCTGCTGGGGAAAATTATAAAAGTGGGGTTACCTTAGGGTTTAGATCACATTTATTTGCTTACATTGTTTGACTTGTTTGTTTACATTATGGTTCTTTGTTTGGGTTTGAATCCTCCACCCGAATTTGGGAAACATTATAGGTAAATAGCAATACGTTGTAGAAACTGTGTGGGGTATACCAACATGGTTTAAGCAATAGCTATATTAGTGTGACATATTTGTGGGTACCGGTAGCCTTTGAGTGAATCAAAGAGAATACGGGGCCGTTGAGTGATGTCATGAAGCACTAATGAACTTCTAGAACCTTTAGGATGTAGTGAGATGACCGGCTTTGGTGCAGTCCAAAGTTGGTAGATACTCGATACTACACTCATTGAGGTTTGGTTTCTTGGGATATTTCGGTCGTCGGTAAAGAGGCTTGAACTGAAACAATGAACAAGGAAACAATCTAGTGATATTGATCTCCTTAGAACCCGGTTACTATTGTTAGGACTGGTTGAGCCAACTAAACTTCAAGAGGGTACTTACCTATGAAACCCCATGCAAGCCTCAACTAAGAACTTGTTTGATTTTCTTGTACATATATACTTGTGCATAACATCATGGACATCATGAACATCATATGTATTCACTAACCATTTCAAGGATTTTGGAGATTCATTTTTGTTCTTGTTTTGTAGGTTATGGATTCACTTCGCAGGAAAACTATCCAAATCAACCTTGTAAGAATTCCTCCACAACTCATGGAGCTAGCTTCAAGGATTCCTGAGAACTCTCCATTCACCGAGAGACATGGTCGTCTACTCAACTTGGTCACTTCCAACACAGAGGAGGATATGATGAAAGTTCTCTTCCAGTTCTTTGACCCTTTGCATCATTGCTTCACAATTCCTGACTATCAACTTGTGCCCACTTTGGAAGAATTCTCTCAAATTTTTAGGATTTCTATTCTCAATCAACTACCCTTTAACGGTACGGAAAGAGATCCAAAGCCAGAAGAGATTGCTCAAGCCCTGCACTTGCACTCATCAGATGTCACAACACATTGGGAAACTAGAAGTGGTGTCAAAGGCTTCTTGGCAAAGTTTTTGTTTGAGAAGGCCCAAAGTTGTTGGAATTCCCTAGACTTGCAAGCTTTTGAGGAGATTGTAGCTCTTCTCATCTATGGGATGGTTTTGTTCCCTAATCCTGACCAACTCATAGATGTAAGCGCTGTCAAAATCTTCACATCTCGCAACCCGGTGCCTACATTGCTTGGGGATATCCTACACTCTTTTCACACTTATACAATGAGGAAAAGAGGTGTTCTTATGTGTTGTACTCCTCTCCTGGCAAGATGGTTTATTTATCATCTTCCCCAATCAGTCTTGAAGAATGAGCAAGGTTTGAGGTGGTCACAAAGGTTAATGACACTTAAACATTCAGATATTCATTGGTGTTCTCGATCCAAAGAGAATGTTATCATTGTTGACCAATGTCGAGAATTCCATAATGTCCCTCTACTTGGCATTAGGGGAGGCATCACCTACAACCCGTGCCTAGCTCTAAGACAATTTGGTTATGCCCAAAGGGATGGCCCACATGATATGCTGATTCAAGAATTAGTTTTCGACAACGACAAAGACGAGCATGGACTTCGCCAGAGATTCATCCGAGCTTGGAGGATGCTAAAAAAGGTGGATAGCAAGACTTTAGGACACAAGAATTCCATCCCTCTTGAGCCTTACCTCAAGTGGGTACGAACATGTGCCCAAAGTCTTATGATGCCTTATCCCTCCATTCTCAAAGTGATTGTTGAGCCTGTTAAGGAAGGAGAAGTCCCATACACTATCCTACATCCTGACAATCCGACATCACTCGAAGACCTACAAAGGGATTGGATACAACTTAAAGGAGAGCGTGATACTTTCGAAGCCCAATTCTACGCAAGCGAGAAGAAGGTTTTGGAACTCACTCGACTACTTCATGAAGAGCAGACTCTCAATACCTACATTGCACCAACAAGGATGCGCAATGTCTTTTTACCTTAGAATTTTGTATTATTTTGCCCAAGGGGCATTGATGTACTCAAATTCTATTTTATTAATATGACGTGTGTTTCTTTTTGGTTTAAAAAAAAATTGAATTTCTAAAATCCTTGAAAGCATTGCATGAATACATATCATTCATCATAAACATAAACAGGTCTTTGCAACAAGTTTCCTCATCTCTCTACTGTTTATTTCAGTAAGATGGATCTCGAACAAACGGTCAAAGATCTGCAAGCTCAGAACACGTAATTTCAACAGTTACTCATGACCTTAGCCAAGGGGAAAGAGGAGCTGAAGACTCTGCTAGAAAAAGAGAAAGAGAAAGAGAAAAAGAAGAAGAAGCCAGCTGGTGTGGTTATCATGGGCAGAAGGTTTCAGGGACAAGCCAGAAGGACCTTAGAATTTCCAACAACATCTGATGAAGGGGAAAGAAAAGGAAAAGAAACCGCAGTACCATCAGATTCTGAAGAAGAAGAAGAGGAAGAGGAGGACTACTCTGAACAACAATACCCTCCAGCTGATGACAAGTACAAACACCTTGAAGAGCGATTAAGCGCTATGGAAATCTAGAGAGTACCAGGGCTAGATTTTGAAGAATTGAGGTTGGTGTAAGGAATTGTGATCCCGCCAAAGTTTAAAGTGCCACTATTTGCCAAGTATGATGGGATGTCTTGCCCTAAAATGCACCTCAGATCATATGTCAGGAAGATTCAACCATACTCTGCCGACAAAGACTTGTGGGTCCACTTTTTCCAAGACAGTTTATCAAGAACACAACTTGATTGGTTCTACCAGCTGGAAAGAGCTGACGTCCATAATTGGGAAGACCTAGTGGCAGCTTTCTATAAACAATACCAATACAACACCGACTTGGCGCCTACCCGTAATCAGCTTTAGAGTATGGCTATGGCTTCCAATGAGGGAATTAAAGATTACGCGCAAAAGTGGAGAGATCTAGCTGGAAGGGTGCAACCCCCTCTATCTGAGAGGGAGTTGGTGGACATGTTCTTGGGAACTCTATCAGGTCCTTTCTTCAATCATCTGATTGGGAGTTCCTCTGCAGGGTTTACTGAATTAATTTTAACCGGCGAGAGAGTGGAGGCTGGTATAAGAAGTGGGAAGATTCAAAAGGACGCGTCTGCCTCCACAGCTGTGAAAAAGCCTTTCACTAGAAGGAAGGAAGTATCTGATGTCTATTCACAGAAGAATCAGGGTAGAAATGAGCGCCGACCAACAATAGGGGCCGTTATAATTCCAAAACCTGCATCAGACCAGCCAAGAACTAACCAGCAAAGGATGGAAAGGCCAGTTCGGCAATTCACCAACAAGTTCTGCCACATCTTCTGAAGTTGAATCTGGCCACTCTAAAAGAAGCCCCAAAGAATCCCAATATTGCGTCTCACATTACCATTAGAATTCCAGATGCACATACCATTATGAAAGTCTAGGGCACGACACCAACAACTGTTGGGCTCTGAAGAACAAAATTCAAGACCTGATCGATGCGAAGGAAGTTGAGTTTGAAGCGCCTGAGAAACCAAATGTTATTTCCGCCCCAATGCCTAGGCATGGTCACAATGCCAACGCTATTGAAGAAGACTTGTTTATTGCTACCGTGGATGAATTGTTGACTCTGCTCCCGATTATTATGTCGAATTTGTTGAAAGCTGGTATATTCCCAGGTTGTGACAAAGACTGCCATGTTTGCCTGTCCTCATCATTTGACTGCCCTCTGTTGAAGAAAGGTATCCAGCGATTAATGGATAATCAAGAAATTCTGTTTGAGAATGCTCCTGTTTCACCCGTTCCAGTTAAAGAAGTTTCTATCATAACCATCTACGTCAATCCTTCCAGGGCCCCTAAAAGACCCGTTAGGATTACACCTGCTCCAAAGACTACTCCACTCAAGATTACAATGCCCGGGCCGGCCCCTTACAAATCAGATAAAACAGTACCATGGAATTACGGTGGAGAAATATACTACCATGGTATTAAATAGGATGAACTGACTTCCGAAGAAGAAAGCTCCGAAGAGGAAAATTCCGACATTAGCAATATTTCCGGAACTAGCAAGATTACCCGCAGTGGTAGAATCTTCTCTCCAGAGATTACTCCTCCAAGGACAGTCTTTGGACCCGTGGCCATTCCAAAAATTACCTCTATACCAGTGATTATACCTGCAAGCGTACCCACCGACAAAGACAATACACTCCCTATCCCTACAAATGCTTCCACTACTGAGAATAAAGGAAAAAACATCCAAGAAGAGCCTGTCCGGACGAAGGCTCAATCACTAGCTATTCCCGAAACATCAAAGAAGGAGATGGAAGAAATCCTGAGGATAATAAAGAAGAGTGATTATGATGTGGTTAAACAGTTGGGGAAAACCCATTCCAAGATCTTTATGTTAGCCCTGCTGCTGTGCTCTGAAGCACATGCCAAAGCTCTGGTAAAATTTCTGAAGACAACTCATGTGCCGCAAGAGACGTCTGCTGACCAGTTCCAGGACTGTGTGGCCAGTTTGACAGCTGATAATGGCCTGGGTTTCTTTGATGCTGACTTGACACCCATAGGGAGAAAACACAATGAGGCATTACATGTCTCAGTAGAGTGTAGAGGAACAACCTTAGCCCATGTTTTGATCGATACTGGATCATCTTTGAACGTCTTACCAAAGAAAGCCCTTGATAGATTGGATTGCGAGGGGCTGACTTTAAAACCCAGTAATATAGTGGTGAGAGCTTTTGATGGTTCGAAGAGGATGGTCCACGGGGAAGTGGACATCCCAATAAAGGTGGGAACTCAGGTTTTCAAATCAACCTTCTATGTGATGGACATCCTTCCTTCTTATTCCTGTCTGTTAGGACGCCCCTGGATCCATAATGTCGGTGCTGTCACCTCCACTCTGCACCAGATGCTGAAGTACCCCGTCCAAGGAAAGATCATAACTGTCCATGGGGAGGAGGAGTATATGATTAGTCATCTGAATTCTTTCCGATATGCGGAGTTGGATGGCGAAATCATTGAAACCCCTTTCCAACATTTTGAAGAAGTCTCTCCAGAGGTAGCGGCGACCAAGGCGGTATCCTCGATTCCTAAGATCACAAGACCTCCACCTCGGATGTCATCTCTAAAGAATGCAAAGGCAGTAGTGGAAGAAGGCGGGTGCACCATCTAGGGGAAGCTTCCAGACATTCTGTACAAATCAGACAGGTTTGGCTTGGGGTTTACTTCAACTGGTCAGAAGGTTGTGCGCCATGCCCGTGCCGGGGGTCCACCGGTGAAGATTAACAACCAAAGGGTCAATGCAGTAGAAGACAATGAAGAGGATGGCAGCCTGGAAGATTGGATATTTCCTACTGTCAGTGGAGGACTTGGCAACTAGGAAGCCAGAGACTTCATCCCAATAACTTTCATCTCGCAATAATTTATCTTTTACATTTCTGTTGGACTATGTAATATTCACGAACAATTCGCACTTTAAAAACCTTGTGTCTTACCCGAGGCACAATGGTCCATTTGTAAGGGTTTTTATTTCATCTTCATATGACATTCAATGAATCATGGACGTTTTTTCACATATAAACCTTTTGTGCTCATTGTCTTTCTTTTACATTTTATTGTTTTAAGATGGCTATATCCTTACACACACCCACATTCACAAATGCAGGTACCCTTCCATTCCGGATCCCATGGGTAACGATACTGCTATAGCCTTCAGTGACTCTGAAGATCTGATCTACCAAGCCGAATACGAAGGTGAGGAAGATTGTGAGGTGCCAGGGGAATTGGCCAGACTATTACAACAAGAGGAAAGAGCTATTCAGCCTCATGAGGAGCTGTTGGATACAATCAATTTGGGTACCAAGGAAGATAAAAAGGAAATCAAAGTGGGTGCCAATCTAGATCCGAGTGTTAAGGAGCGCCTAATTCAACTATTGCACGATTATGTTGATATCTATGCATGGTAATACGAAGACATGTCGGGACTCGATACAGACATCATGGTACATCGTCTACCCACAAGAGAAGACTGTCCACCAGTGAAGCAAAAAGTCTGCCGCATGAGACCTGACATGTCAGAGAAGATCAAAGCGAAAGTTATGAAACCGTTCAATGTTGGATTTCTGGTTGTTACTTCCTATCCTCAATGGGTGGCTAACATTGTTCTCGTACCTAAAAAGGACGGCAAAGTCAGAATGTGCGTGGATTATAGAGATTTAAACAGGGTCAGCCCTAAAGATGATTTTCCACTTCCACACATCGACATCCTGGTTGACAATACAGCCCAGCACAAAGTATTTTCTTTCATGGACGGATTCTCAGGCTATAACCAGATCAAAATGGCACCTGAGGACATGGAGAAAACTACATTTGTCACACAGTGGGGTATGTTCTGCTACAATGTGATGCTATTCGGACTGAAGAATGCCGGGGCAACCTATCAACGCGCCATGGTAGCTTTGTTTCATGATATGATACATCATGAGATAGAGGTCTACGTAGATGACATGATAGCCCGATCACAAACTGAAGAAGAACACCTTGATCACATGCAAAAGCTGTTTGTCAGATTGAAGGAGTACAAGTTAAGGTTGAACCCGAACAAGTGCACATTCGGAGTCCGGTCCGGTAAACTCTTAGGTTTCATTGTCAGCAACAAAGGCATCGAGGTTGATCCTGCCAAGGTTAAAGCGATACAAGAAATGCCTGCTCCTCGCACTGAGAAGGAAGTTAGAGGATTTTTGGGACGCCTAAACTATATTTCCAAATTCATTTCTCACCTAACATCTTCTTGTGAGCCCATCTTCAAGCTGTTAAAGAAAGATCAAGTAGTCAGATGGGATGATGAATGTCAGATTGCCTTCGACAAAATCAAGGAATATTTACTAGAGCCTTCTGTCATGATGCCGCCAGTCGAGGGAAGACCACTAATCATGTATCTGACCGTTTTAGAGAACTCAATGGGGTGCGTATTGGGGCAGCATGACGAGTCTGGCCGAAAAGAGCACGCTATTTACTACCTGAGCAAAAAGTTTACCGACTATGAAACCAGATATTCACTGCTTGAGAAAACTTGATGCGCTCTGGTATGGGCTGCTCGCCGGCTAAGACAGTATATGTTGACTCATACCACTTTGCTGATATCTAAGATGGATCTGATAAAGTACATCTTTGAGAAGCCTGCTCTGTCTGGGAGGATATCTAGATGGAAGATGATCTTAACAGAATACGACATACAATACACAACCCAAAAAGCTATAAAGCGCAGTGTGCTAGCTGATCATCTTGCTCATCAAGCTGTAGAGTATTATCAGTCCATGAAGTTTAACTTCCCTGACAAAGACATCATGACATTGGACAACAGTGAAGAAATCAGGCCATATGACGGACCTGGACAAGGATCCCGATGGACCCTGTACTTTGATGGGGCATCTAATGCACTTGGTAACGGTATCAGCGCTATACTCATATCTCTAGAAGGATTCCATACTCCTTTCACTGCCATAATTTGCTTCAACTGTACGAACAACATGGCAGAATACGAAGCATGCATCTTTGGTCTCAAGGCTGCCATAGACTTGGGAATCAAATCTTTAGATGTGTTCGGGGATTCAGCTTTGGTCATCAGTCAGATCAAAGGAGAATGGGACACTAAGCATCCAAACCTCATCCCTTACAAAGAACATGTTTTGACATTGTTACTACATTTCGAGCAGATTACCTTCGAGCATTTCCCGCGAGAAGAAAATCAGCTAGCAGATCCTCTAGCCACAATGTCATCTATGTTTAAACTTAATTAGGATAACGAGGCTCCCCAGATCAGCATTGAACGAAGGGACGAAGCAACACACTGTCCCGAGATTAATATCGAGGAAGTAGTGGACCAGCCGTGGTTTCATGAAGTCAAAAGGTATCTCGAGGCTCAAGAATATCCAGAAGGAGCTTCAATCAATGATAAAAAGTTCCTAAGGAGATTCTCTTCTAAGTTCTTCCTAAGTAATGGCATCATGTACAAACGTAATCATGATTCTATTCTGCTTCGTTGTGTGGATAAGATTGAAGTTGAAAGGATCATGGCTGAATTGAATGAAGGTACCTTTGGCACCCACTCTAGCGGGCATACGATGGCGAAGAAAATCCTACGGGCAGGCTATTATTGGTCTACCATGGAAGCAGACTGCTATCAACACTCCCGGACCTGTCATAAATGTCAAATCTATACAGACAAGGTGCACATGCCTCCGGTTTGTCTAAATGTCTTAACGGCTCCTTGGCCCTTCGCTATGTGGGGAATCGACATGATTGGGGAGATCAAGCCTACAGCCTCCAATGGACACCGTTTCATTCTGGTGGCCATTGACTATTTCACCAAGTGGGTCGAAGCAGCTTCCTTCGCATCCGTTACTAAGAATGTTGTTGCCCGCTTCATCAAGCAGAATCTTGTTTTCCGATACGGTATCCCAGAAAGGATCATCGCTGATAACGGTACGAACCTTAACAATACTATAATCACCGCCTTGTGCGAGCAGTTCAAGATTCAACATCACAATTCATCCCCCTATCGGCCAAAGATGAATGGTGCAGTCGAAACTGCTAATAAAAACATTAAAAACATCATACAAAAGATGACAGTCACCTACAAGGACTGGCATGAAATGTTACCGTTTGCTCTCCACGGGTACCGTACCACGACTCGCACATCAACTGGGGAAACACCCTATTCTTTGGTTTATGGCATGAAGGTTGTCTTGCCTATCGAGGTTCAAATCCCCTCTTTAAGAATCCTGAAGGATGCAGGTTTGAGTGAAGACGATTGGATCCAGACCCGACTTAATCAACTGAACTTAATTGATGAAAAGAGACTTACTGTTGTTTTCCATGGTCAGACGTATCAAAAGCAGATGATCAAAGCTTTCAACAAGAAAGTCAGACGCCAAGTATATTAAGTTGGAGATCTAGTGATCAAGCACATCATCTTGCCACAAAGTGATCCCAGTGGCAAATGGACACCTACCTATGAAGGACCATTTGTAATCAAGAACATATTTTTCGGTGGGGCCATGATATTAACCACCATGGATGGCGACGACCTGCCACACCCTGCGAACGCAGACATAGTCAAAAGATACTACAAAGAGACCCGCTAGGTTGACACACCTAGGCAAAACAAGGGCATCCCGGCAAACCAAAAAGGTTCGGGCAAAAAATAGGGATAAAATATAAAAAATCTATACACCCGGCAAGTTGAAAACCTGAACGGGAGACTTGGGCAAAAAAGGGTTTCCCGGTGGACTGAAAACCCGAAAGGGCGGTCCAGGAAAAAGTTAGGGAATTAAAGCATATGACTATGTCTCGTCGGATCACTTTAAGGACAATCTCTTCATAGACAAACTCAGAGCTTCTGATCAATTCAATCATCTTCGGACGAAGTAACAAATGGACAAGATATTCGGAGATACGAAGGCTATAGCAGAATGGGAACCCCATGGGATTATCACATTTAGCTATCTTTCTTTGTATAAATTTTTCTTACTTTTATGACACCATCCTCTTACTAGGATGTTTGTCTCCTTTGTACAACATACTTATTCAAAGTAAATACAAAGATATCTCTTTCAAAGTATAGAAATCTATTTGCTTTTTTTTTCTTCTTTACACTTGTGTTTTTATTTGCAAAAATGTCCAATGATTCATTAATGAACATATGCATTTGAACATAATTACTGTTTACAAATAAACAAAGTGGAAAAGAACAATTACTGACAGATTGAAAGAATTGGAAAATGTCTTAGGGCTATTCCACGAGCAATCCCTACAGTACATCATTAAGATCCCCAGTGGAGCTGAAATTTCAAACTATCAATCCCCAGCGGAAACCATTCAGTTTCTCCAAATTCCCCAGCAAGTTGTCTTGAAGCCTGAAAATCAATCGGATAACAGCTAACTTCTGTTTCTCCTTAACATAGGATAATTCCCCAGTAGAATGGAAGATGACCGAAACTCCTGAACTTTTTTCCAAACAGGAATAAGCTTTTCCCCACAGAGTTTTCATTGCTCCCCAACAGATTGAAGATTCTTCTTATTAAATCCCAGCAGAAGTCATCAAAATTCTCTGGATTCCCCAAGAAGACTACTCAAGCAGTATATGGCATTGCTCGCAACAATTTTTTTGTCAATACTCCAACTTCAAGACATGAAGAATCCACATATCCTCAGCAATTAAGGATTCATTTTCCTCAGCAGTCAAGGATTTATTTTCCTCAGCAAATCAGCTTACATGCACATGCATTACATCCATATACCATAAACATTGATAAAACACATATATCGCATCATACATTTCATGCAACATAACTTTGTGTTTCAGCTAGCATTTTACCCTTCAGGATAAGATTAACAACTACCATTTAAAAATATGCAATCATGATACAGTTCAGATACACTCCGGACATGGAAGTCATTCTATTACTCATTCAGATTCAGCTTTCAGATACAATTCAGATACACTCCAGACACGGAAGTCATTCTGTTACTCATTCAGATTCAGCTTTCAGATACAGTTTAGATATGCTCCAGACACAGAAGCTATTCTATTACTCATTCAGACCTCAACTTCAAGATACAGTACAGATACGCTCCAGACACGGTTGCCATTTTGTCACTTATTCAGAGTTAAGTTCATGATACAGTTCAGATACACTCCAGACACAGAAGTCATTCTGTTACTCATTCAGATTCAGCCATCAGATACAGTTCAGATACGCTCCAGATATGAATTCCATTCTGATACTCATTCAGATTTCACACTTTTGTTACAATACGAATACGCTCCATACGCATATGTTATTCTGTTTCTTATTCAGATTTCAAGATCAGATACAGATCGAATACGCTCCAGACACGAATTTTATTCTGTTGCTCATACAGATTTAGTCTCCAGATACTGTTCAGATACGTTTCAGATACGGACACCATTCTGATACTTATTCTTCTGACTTACAACTTACAATTCAGCAAACACTCTTGGATGGCGTCTACAATCCCATCTCCAACAAGATTTTATTACCTCTCCAAATGGCATCTTTAAGCCCATTCCCTCAACTACACTTTATCAAGTGCAAATTTGTGGGCACTCTAGTGTCCAATCATCTTTTACCTTCGAGTCACGAACGGCAAAGCTCGCCAATCTAACTCTTCAGGTTCAAGAAGATTGAACAGGGGCAGTTGTTGTACCCCAAAATTTTCCCTCTCATTTATCAAGATTTTTCTCACAAGACTTCTTAGACTCAATACAAGATTAGGGTTTGGTCAGTTCAAGACATCTCATCTTGCACTGATAACCCAAAATTAGGGTTTGAGTTTGCACAAGGATTTTTGGACCACCAATGCTTCATGTGACTTTCATACTTCATCTTGGACCCCTAAGATTATTCATGTTAATTTTCAAGCCTTAAATCATATTTTTGATCAGTCAATTGGACAGTTGACCTAAAAATTAGTTGTATTGGGGAAAAAGTCAACTATGGCCAATTTACAGTCAAACTTTATAATTTTTTATCCGCATCAACATTTTAGACTCATATGTACCATTTGATAAAGTTTGGATCACAACTCCTCAAGAAATTTGATCAAATCATCAAAAGGGCAAAATGGTCAAAATTAGGGTTTTGACTGAGAAAGGACAATTTCTGATTTTTAACCTAGCCAATGACCAATTGAGTTCAAACATGATTTCAAGGGTTCAATGGAATCATCTTGACCTAATTACATGGTTCAAAAGATCTCAAATTCATTGGATTGACAAATGAATTTTGCAGTCAACTGATCAAAAGTCAACTGTGCACTGAAAAGTCAAACTTTGACTTTTTGGTCAAAATCAAGTACCAAGGGTCATAATTCATCAAGATATGTCAAAATATGAAACTTGTTCACCAAAAACACAAAAACTCCAAATTTCTTCCTAAATACAGAGCTTCTGCAAAAGCACAGCCAACTCTCATTTGGCTCGTGCGTTTTGTGTTTAATCACTTCAAGCATCTTATATACTTGCTACCTAATCAATCCAAGCCATCACCCTGGTTCTGTAACCCCTATTTCGGCATTTTCCATTTTCACTTTGGAAGCTTGCACTTGGACTTGGTCAGAGAGTTCCAACCATCCTCAGAGCAAGATAAGCATTGGAATAGCTTCAGGGAAGTTCAAGGAAGCTCAAACAATCATCAGGCCTCCATTAAAGTCCCAACATTGCTTTACCCGAATCAAGCTGAATGCGGTATTTTATTAAACTCTATCTCCTTATACAGGCAACTTCAAGCCACGATTTGTGAAGAAAAAAGGTAGTCCATATCATAACGAAACTGTACATATCCATACTTTTCATTTATATTACTTGTGCTGAGAGAATTTGAAGATTGAAAATGCTGAAAAAGTTAGGTCACAAATTAGGGATCCAAATATTCTCTCTGATCTTTAAGAGTTAGGTTACATAATTTATATGGTTGGAATCGTGAGCTCAAATGCCACATGTTTCATGTTATGAGTTTTTGTTTTTGTGAAAGCATAAGAGAGACACATATTTGATCATGAAGCGCGTGCAGAAGCTGACCAAGGACATGGACGAAGTGTTTTGGGCTTTTTGTGCTTTGGGCCTTTTTGCTTTTGATATTTGCACCCCCTGATTTGCTACTGCACCCCCCTGACTAGCTTTTTATATTTTTTGTATTTTCTCCATATTTTCATACTTAATGCTTTTGTTTATTTTTTTTAAATGATAAAAAATGTCAAAAATTGATTTATTTATTTTCACACTTTTTATTTTATTTTTTTATTATTTTCTCACATAAAAATTATTTTATTTTGATAAATAGAACTTATTTTGTTAAATAACTTGTAAATATAATAAAAAATACTTAATATTTTTATTATACTATTTATACTCATAAATACTTATTATATATATATATATATATATATATATATATATATATATATATATATATATATATATATATATATATATATATATATATATATATATATATATATATATATATATATATATATATATATATATATATATATATATATATATATATATATATATATATATATATATTTAATTTTTAATATTTAAACATAATATTATTTATCATTTTTTATACAAAAATATACAAGTTAGAATATAGAATATTATTTTATTTTAATTAAAAAAGTAGGGTTTCATCCCTTCCAAAAATAAATAATATTTTTTTACCTTTTTAGGGTTTGAATTAAATCATTTTCTCATAAAAAAAACAAGACATAAAAAACATTTTTTTTTAAAACATAAACATTGCATTGCACTTTAATTATTTGTCTATTTATTTAATTCGCGCAATATTCTATTTGCTTGTAATAATATATTTAGGTTTATATTTGTGCAAAATCCCCATTCAAAACTTGTATTCCCCCCTCCCATAATAATTGTTGTAATAGCTTAGTTTATTTTACGCAATTTATCGCTTTTATACCATGATTAGTAAATTAGGGTTTGCATGACAAGAACAAAAACAAAACAAATAGAAAACCCTAAATGCAAGATAAGAGCATGAAAATGACACACTTTGCACACAAGCACTCTTAGGGTTTCTCCTACTTGGTTTCCTAAAATAAAATGGCCATGTTACACACGCGAAGTACCTTGGCAAAACAAAACAAATATAAGATCATAGTCCCTCGATGACGCTATTAAAAAGGTTGCCTAAACAAAGATCATCTTGGTCCCTCAAAAATGCTAAGATACTTGGCAACATTGCTATCATGGTCATACGATGACCCACGCCCATCCCGTTTACATCCAAAGATAGGGTTTCTTACCAAATCAATGGTAAGTCAACAATGTCAAAGGAATAAAAATGCAGAAGAAAGACATTTGAGTAGGTAGATAGCTTCTGAGTTACTTGCTCCATTTCAAAACAATCCTTGCTATTTTCAAAAACAAACACACACACATTTCAAAACATCTTGCAAAACATTGAAAACATTTTCAAAAGACAAACATCTTTGTATACATTCTTACGAACGAGAATCATTACAAAGATTGCCTAAACGAATAGCCTCTTTTACAAAATACTTTTCAAAATCACAGCAAACACCATTTCAAACAAAACAAAGCAAGTGATCTAACCAAGTAACTAAGAGCCCATGGAAAACCATGGATGAAAAGGGTGCTAGCACCTTCCCTTTTCATAATCTACCCCTCGAACCCAAGAAAACATCTCAAAGGTCTTTCCTGTGCTTTTTTATCTTTCCTTTTGGATAAAAGAAAAGTCGGTGGCGACTCTTGCTAACTGCAACATTTGCAAACACAAACGCAAAACCTCAAGTCAGTTCTCCCACTGCATCACAGGCAGAGATGAACACGTGTGGCAACCTTCACCATAGCCCGAAAATAAATCGACCAATAACAAATTATTCTTAACAGTCATAAGAGGAGTGGAAACCTCATCAACTGAGGTGACAAATAGATCGGTATCAATGGAATTAACTCCACGGTTGTGCTTGGGCATGGGAGCAGTTATGACATTAGGCTTCTCCGGAGCATCAAACTCAATCTCCTTGGCTTCAATTAAATCTTGTTCTTTATTTCTCAAATCCCAACAGTCATTTGTATCGTGGCCAGGACTCGCAGAATGGTAGGCACACCAAGCGTTTGGATTGTACCGAGGAGATGTGGTGTTAGGATTCTTGAGAGCCTCTTTCAAGGTTCCCAAGTTGGATATTAGCAGATGGGGTAGAACCTCAGTCAATGTCATGTTAATTCGAGTAAACTGACTTTGCGGTCTTTTTACCCTTTACGGATTGTTGCATGGCGGGGTAGCCGCGGGCCTAAATATCATCATAGCACCTACCGCTGGACATCGTTCGACTCTGTTCTGACCTCTTGGGCTATAAATAGCACTGACTTCCTTCTTACCTACGAAGTGCTTCTTCACTGAACTCGAAGAGGTGTCTTTCTGGATCTTGCCACTCCAGATCCCAGCTTATACCCTCTCTCCTGTTAATATCAGCTCGGTAAAACCAGCCGAGGAGCTATCAATCAGGTGATTGAAAAATGGAACAGACATCGTCCCAAGAAACATGTCAACCAACTCCCTATCAAAAAAAGGGGGTTAGAATCTCCCGGCCAAATCTCTCCACTTCAGCGCATAGTCCTTGAAGTCTTCACCTGTACCCATGGACATACTCTGGAGTTGAGTACGAGTAGGGGCAAAGTCAGCGTTGTATTGATACTGCTTGTAAAAAGCCACAGCCAAATCCTCCCAGTTTTGGACATTGGTTCCCTCTAGTTGATAGAACCATTCAAGCTGAGTCCCAGAAAGACTGTTTTTAAAGAAGTGAACCCACAAGTTCCTATCATTGGTGTGAGGTTGAATCTTCCTCACATAGGAACGGAGATGAAGCTTGGGAGAAGACACCCCATCATACTTCGCGTAAACAGGAGCTTTAAACTTTTGTGGGATGACTACCCTAGACACCAAACCCAGCTCTTTGAAATCCAGCCCGGGTATTCTCTGGATCTCCATAACGCTCAACCAATCATCTAATTGTTTATATCTATCCTCAGTGGGAGGATACTGCTCATCATTGTAGTCTGTGTCATTATCAGAGACTTCATGGCTAGGGTCCTTCTCTCGTGTCTCTCTCTCTTGATTCTCCCCTTCTTTAGACGAGAAGGTCAGATCAACTGGTTGCTTTAATGGCCCCCTGAACCTTCTTCCCAGATTCAGAACACCATAGGTCTTCTTCTTCTTCTTCTTCTTCTTCTTTTCTTTCAGGATGAGGGCCTTTAGATTTTCCTACCCTTTTGCCAAAGTTATGAACATTTGTTGAAATTGGGAATTTTATGCCTGAAGATCTTTGATGCTTTGTTCAGAAGACATTTTTGCTTAAATAAACAGCGAAGAAGATGAGAAACCTGTAATGGTACCTGTTTATGCAATGTCATGGATGGTATGCATATGCAATGATTTCAAGGACTTTTAAAGGCTCAAATTTGTTTAACCAAAGGAAACACACGTTAATTGTATTAATAAGTTCAGTTTGTTACAAAGAGTGCCCTTTAGGTTTACAATTAAACAAAACTTAAAGCAAAAGGAAACTAGGTCTCCCAGGAGCGCATCCTCTTTGGTGCAATGTAGGAATTTATGTTCCTTTCTTCATGAAGTAGCCTAGTGAGCTCCAGGACCTTCTTCTTGCTGGCATAAAATTGAGCTTCAAACTATCCTGCTCCTCTTTAAGTTGAACCCAGGATTTCTGTAACTCCTCATGATCAGTTGGCATGTCAGGATGATGAATAAGATAAGAAGTGTCTCCTTTAGCAACTGGTTCCACAATCATTGGTAAGACAGCAGGGTAAGGCATCATAGGACTTTGGGCATGGGCTCGTACCCATCGGAGATAAGGCTCAAGAGGGATGGAATTCTTGTGCCCCAGTGTCTTGCTATCAATTTTATGTACCATGCCCCAAGCTCTCATGAACCTTTTGTGGTAACCCTGAGCATCATTCTCATAGTTGAAGGAGATTCCTTGGATAAGTGTATCATGAGGATCATCCCTTCTCACATATCCAAATTGCCACAGTGCCAAACAAGGGTTATAAGTGATTCCTCCCCTAATGCCTAAAAGAGGGACATTAGGGAATTTACCACAGCGATCTATGATGGTAACATCTTCCGAGGACCGTGAACACCAATGAATGTCTGAATGTGTAAGGGACATCAGCCTATAAGACCATTTCATACCCTGCTCATTCTTCAAAACAGACCTGGGTAGGTGAGAAATAAACCACTTAGCCAATAGAGGAGTGCAACATAGGAAGGCCCCCCTTCTCTTTAGAGTGCGAGCATATAGAGAGTGTAGAACATCCCCAAGTAATGTAGGAACCGGATTATGAGACAGAAAAACCTTAATCGTATTCACATCTACAAGTTGGTCCGCATTAGGGAAAAGTACCATCCCGTAGATGAGGAGTGCCAATACCTCTTCAAAAGCTTGTAAATCCAAGGTATCCCAAAAATAGTAAGCCTTCTCGAATAGAAATTTATTCGGGATTCCATGGACACTTCCCCTAGTTTCCCAATTTGTCACTACATCAGACTGTTGTAAGGATAAATCCCGAGAAATCTCTTCAGGCTTTGGATGTTCTTATGTACCGTTGAAAGGTAACTGATCAAGAATAGGTACCTCTACCAACCGAGAAAATTCCTCCATAGTAGGCACTAGCTGATAATCCGGGAAGGTGAAGTAGTGGTGCAAAGGATCAAAGAACTGAAATAACACTTTTAACAATTCTTCATCAGGTTTTGAAGTGACCAAGTTGAGCAACCGACCATGTTTTTTAGTGAAGGGAGAGCTTTCATGGATCCTTAATGCCAAATCCTTTAGTTTGAGATGCACTTTCACAAGGTTAATCTGGATAGTGTTCCTGCGGGCGGATTCCATATCCTACAAAAAATGCAAAGATGAGCCCTAGAAAATCCTTGAAATGATTAGTATGTGTTGTACCCCAAAATTTGCCCTCCCATATCTCTCAAAATTTGACAAGCATGATCGTCAAATTACTCAAGATTGCTCAAGGGTTGTACAGGAAAACCACCTCCTAAGCCAGCTGAAATTAGGGTTTTGGTTCTCTCAAGGAATTTAGGGTTTTCAATGCTTCAATCAAGTCTCATATGCCTATATACATTCTCAAGCACCTACATACCAAGTTTCAAGACTCACAGTACCAATTTGCACAGTCAAAAGCTCCATTTGATCTACAGTCAACTGCAGGGGCAAAATTGTTATTTCACAGTCAAAAGTCAGAATTTTTGGTTAACATCTTATTTTGAGTCCACAATCATCATTTGATCAAGTCTTGATCATGATTCCACAAGGATAGCTCAAAAATCATCAAGATGCAAAAAGTTACTATTTTTGGACAGTAGAAAAGTAAACTGTATCTTGACCAGGGCATAACTTTTTCATGGTTCATCAGAAAAATCCCATCCAATGCTCATTTTGAAGAGTATGACATCTCCTACAATCCATCTTCACACTCCAAGTTCAAGAAATGCTCTCACAAAAAGTTATCAATTTTGACATTATAGGTCAATTTCAAAAGTCAACAAAAGTGCACTTTAAGTCAAAGGCCATAACTTGAGATTGGTAAATCCAAATGACATGGGACCAAAGGAATTGGTTAGAGGACTTCAAGACTTTTCCAAAATGTCCAAGAACATGTTCATATGATCAGAATTGAGCAAGTTGTGCATTGGAGAAGTTGGGAAATTTTTATGAATTTGCAAAAGTCAACTTTGCTCAAAACACCTTATTTTTGCTAATGGGCCTCAAATCTCTTCTTGAAACTTCATCCATGGCCTACGCACGACCCATCAAGCTTAATGGAATTTATTTTCTTATTTTTATTGATTAATTGGATTTTTAATTAATATTAATTCATTTAATCAATTTAAATTGTAGGAAAATACAAGATTTGATTTTTTCAATCTTTTTGTGAAGTAAATATGGTCAAGATATGCTGGCAATTTCGTGCTCAAAGTCAAAGATGCAAAATCTCCAAAATTGGCAACTTTGTTCAATCATGAAAATGCAAAAATATTTGATTTTCAATCAAAGATCAAATCATCAATTCAATGGATTCTTGTTCAAGTTTTGACCTAATTCCATTCCTCTATATATATGCAAGCAAACCCTGATGTAAAACACGTGAGAAAGCTGCAGAAAAAAGGCCATAGCATATTGCAAAATTCCAAGAAAATTGCAAAACTAATTTTTACATTCCAGGCCAATTCAAGGCAATTTGTTGATTCTAACACCTTGCAGGAGTTCCCAGAAACGTGTGGACATTGAATTCACACGCTAAAGCTCAAAGAATCACAGGATACAGAACCACGGTTTAACCATTTTATTCAAAATCGTATTGTCCAATTCATGAGCATTTAACATGATTTCTTGATTGTTTTGCATTGATAGGGACTATATGAAGCTAATGATATTATTTAATTGAATTATAATGCACTGAATCGAAGAATGCCATGAACGATTTTTTAGGGTTCATAAGCTTTGAATTGGGGCTTTGCAATCCAGGAATAATTAGGATTCATAAGGCACATGGTTGGAATCGTTGAACCCAGACGAACACAAATCACCCTTCGCGAAATATTTATATACCTTGTATCTCTATTCGCTATTTTTCGTCACCGTGTTTAGTGGGGGTTAAAAACCCCCGCTATCTAATGTTCTTTTTATAGGGCAAAGGAAGAAGACGAGGACGTGTTAGCATACCATTGGATAATTTGAAAACACACGCGCTTATTTTTGTTTTATTGCATATTATTTGGTTTATCAATATATTAATTGCTGGCTATTATAAAATCAATTGGAACGAGTTGGTGGAGTGGTAGGGACGCGTGCATATAACCATTGGGACCTGGGTTCGAATCCCAGGTCCTCCAAAATCTTTATTTCCTTTTCCTTTGAATATTCACGTGCAGGTTGCATAATGAGGTCCATCATATACCTCCAGTTATCAAAGTGCCAGATGTCTACAAGCTTGGATGCAATGGCCAAAGCTGGATGATCACCATAGTCCTTGGTCAACCAGCGCACAGAGGATCTCATAAAGTCAAACAAGCTTGAGCAATTGGGCTTCAGAATTACAAACACACCTCCATAATTTGGCCCAACACCCCTCAAGTTTATTCCTTTTCTCTTCTATTTTTATTTTCTTTTATTCTAATTATTTACTATAATTATTATTATTACTTAAATTAACCAAATTAATTTTTCATAATAAATTCAGAAAATAATATTTTTTTTATTATTATTATTTAAATTAACTTCACCCTTAATTATTTATTTTTGTAAATAAATACTAACAAATTAATTTAGTTTAATTAGGGTTAATTTTAACTTTTTCTCAATAATTTAAAATCAACATAGAATTAGGGTTTCTTTTGACAATTTTAATCCTTTTGATTTTATTTCCTTGAAACATTAAAAAACTCAAAAATATTTATTTTTATTAATTAATTAATTAGGTTTAATTTAATTTAATGCAAAATAACCAAAACTTCTTTCTTTCTCAAAAAAGGGTCAAAACCCTAAGAACTTCTCCGACTCAATCTTCTCTCGCGCGTATGTTTGTCTTATTAATTTTTGATCATTATTCATGTAATTGCTCCGAGGATGTAATAGCTTTAATTAGGACTTTTTATCGCTTTCATTTAATTTCTCGCATTTTACTTTTTCAAAGGGTTTGTTTTTGGCGATGTAAATACCCGACGCCTTGTAATAGCGTAGATTTATTTTCCGCAACTATTAACTGTTAGATGTATATTAACTAGGCTATGCATGACAAGATTTATTCTGAAATTAAAATCAACCCGTAGCTCACCATAACATGTACAAAGATAACTTAACTGAATCCTGACACACTCGCACATGCCACTTCTAGGGTACGCCTCACTTGGTTGCCTTGACGTGGTCATTGAGTATAGGGTGTTTTAGAGGTCACCCTCCTGTCTAAAGATCAAAGTTGCCTCGGAACGGTTGCCTCGATAAAAAACGATCTAAGACATTAGGGTTACCGCTAAGGCGTCCTACTATTACTTTGGTGACCACATGTCCCTATAATCGAATTGACCAGAAACTCCAACAACGGTGCTACCTACTTCTTAATAGTGGGATAGTACTGTCTAATGGACATTTACACAACTTAATTTCTTTTGAGTAGGTAGAGGTTCTCCGGTACTTGCTCTTTGAAAACAAAAAAAATACTTTTCGCACTTACACTTTTCTGACAAAAGTTTTTCAAACAAACACTTCATACACTCTTGAGGACTGATATAAGAGTTAAATCGAAGTTTTCAAAACAAACTTTTTTCAAAACCCACAAACACAAGAAAAGCAAAAATCTTTTGAAAACATAGTGAGCAAGTACCTAAGAGCCTGTGGATAACCACTGATAGAAAGGGTGCTAATACCTTCCCTTTCTATAATCTACCTCCCGAACCGAGAAACATCTCGAAAAGGAATTTTGTTGTGCTTTTTTCCTTTCCTTGTTGGAGAAAATAAAAGACGATGGTGACTCTTGCTTACCGCGACATTTCACGAACCAACATTTCAAAACAGTCAGTTCTATTTCCACCGATCACAGAACTGGCGACTCTGCTGAGGATATATATAAGTGAGGTGTACCTTAGGATTAGATCACTTGTGTTTTCAATTGTATGCCTTGAATGCTTTAATATTGTGGGCTTGTATCAGAGCTTTATAGATCCTAACCCGGATCTGGGGATACCCTTTAGAAGTAGCAACAAACTGTGAGGGAACTGTGTGGGGTATACCGACATGGTTGAAGCAGTTGCTACGTTGATGTGGCACTTTGGTGAGTACCGGTAACCCTTGAGTCAAGTCAAGGAGAGTACGGGGCCGCCGCGTGGTGTCGTGAAGCATCAACTGACCTTAGAACCTTACTTGACCATCCTGGCCTCTTTAGGGGTAGTGAGATGACCGACTTTGGTGCAGTCCGAAGTTGGTAGATACTCGATACTACACTCATTGAGGGTTGTTTTCTTGGAATATTTTGGTCGCCATTTAAGTGGCTAAATCAAAACAATGAACATAGAAAACAATCCAATGATATTGAGCTCCTTAGAATCCGGTTACTATTGATAGGACAGGTTTTGAGCCAACTAACTTCAAGAGGGTACTTACCTACGAACCCCATGCAAGCCTAAACCTAAGGACTTGTTTGCTTTGTGTGAATATGACTGTCTGTATATATACTTGCTTACTTTTGCATCCATGTACATCATAACATCATAAAGCATCACATGCATCTGCTAACCATTTCAAGGGTTCAGATCTTCATCTTTGTTCTTGTTTTGTAGGACATTGAGTCTCTCCGCAGGAAAACAATTCAGGTCAACCTTGTAAGGATCCCTCCTCAGCTCAAGGAGCTTACATCCAGGATTCCCGAGAACTCTCTTTTCAGTGAAAGACATGGTAGACTACTCAGCTTGGTCAACACCAACATTGAAGAAGATATGATAAAAGTTCTCCTCCAGTTCTTTGACCCCTTACACCATTGTTTTACATTCCCTGATTATCAATTGGTGCCTACTTTGGAAGAATTTTCTCAACTTCTGAGAATTCCTATTCTTAGTCAACTACCCTATAACGGTACGGAAAAGGAACCAAAACTTGAAGATGTTGCTCAAGCGTTACGTCTGCAACCATCTGACATCAAGGGTCATTGGGAAATCAGAAGTGGTATCAAAGGATTCTCGGTAAAGTTCCTGTTTGAGAAGGCACAAGAATGTTGGAATTCTCTTGACCTACAAGCCTTTGAAGAGATTGTGGCACTCCTTGTCTATGGGTTGGTGTTGTTCCCAAATCCGGATCAACTTATAGATATAAATGCTGTCAATATTTTCATGTCCAGGAATCCCATACCTACATTGCTTGGAGACATCCTCCACTCATTTTACACACGAACAATGAGAAAAAGAGGTGTTCTCATGTGCTGTACTCCTCTCCTGGCAAGGTGGTTTATTTCGCACCTTCCACAATCAGTTTGAAGAACGAGCAGGGTTTAAGGTGGTCACAATGATTGATGACCCTCATGCATTCTGATATACATTGGTGTTCTCGTTCCAGAGAAAACGTCACTATTATTGATCGTTGCGGAGAATTTCCTAATGTTCCTTTACTTGGAATTAGAGGAGGCATTACCTACAACCCCTGTCTGGCTTTGAGACAATTTGGATATGCTCGGAGGGATGGCCCTCATGACATGCTGATTCCTGACATAGTTTTTGACTTCGACAACGATGCGCAAGGACTTCGACAAAGGTTCATCAGAGCTTGGAGGATGCCTAACAAGGTAGATAGTAAGACACTGGGGCACAAAAATTCCATCCCCCTTGAGCCTTACCTCAAGTGGGTACGAACCCTCTCCCAGAAGCTTATGATGCCATATCCTCACATTCTCCCCGTTATCAAAGAGCCTGTTATGGAAGGAGAGGTTCCATACACCATTCTACATCCTAACATGCCAACATCATGGGAAGAAATGAAAAAGAGCTGGATCCAACTCAAGGAAGAGCGGAATGCTTTTGAAGCCAGCTTACATGCCAGTGAGAAGAAGGTCTTGGAGCTCACCAGCCTACTTCACGAGGAAAAGACCCTCAACACCTACATCGCTCCAAAGAGGATGCGCAATGTCTTTTTACATTAAGTATTTTGTAATATTTCGCCCATGAGGCACTGATGTACTAAACAAATTACTTCTTAATATGACGTGTGTTCCTTTTTTGTCTGCAACGAATTTGAATTTTCGAACCCTTGAATGCATTGCATAAATAGCATACCATGCATCATATGCATAACAGGTACACTTTTTACATGTCACTTATCTTCTTCGCTGTTTATTTCAGCAATCATCATGTCTTCTGAACCTACCACTGAATAAGCTATCAAGGCCCTCCAGGACCAAAATGCCCAGTTCCAAGAGTTGGTCATGAGCCTAGCCCAGGGTCAACAGGAGTTGAAGACTCTGCTTCTGAAGAAGAAGAAGAAGAAGAAGAGGACCGTCTTGTTCAACACTGGACGCAGATTTGGGAATAGACTGCAGAATGAGGTTGAGCTGACTACCTCATCTGTAGGAAAAGACAGCCCACAAGAGAGAAGGGTTCCTAGTCCCGTGGTCTCCGACAACGAGACGGATTATGATGAAGAGCAGTATCCTCCTGCTGAGGATAGGTACAAACAACTGGAGGACCGCTTAAGTGCTATGGAGATACAGAATGTGCCTGGGTTAGACTTTGGAGACTTAGGCTTATCCTCTGAGGTGGTGATTCCCCATAAGTTCAAGGCACCTACTTTTGCCAAATACGACGGAGCCTCCTGCCCAAAGCTGCACCTCCGGTCGTATGTAAGGAAGATCCAATCTTATACAGCTGACAAGAATTTGTGGATCCATTTCTTCCAGGATGGTCTTTCAGGGACTCAACTCGAATGGTTCTATCAGCTGGATGGAGCCAGTATTCATAACTGGGAGGACTTGGCTACTGCGTTTTATAAGCAGTATCAGTATAATTCTGACCTCGCTCCTACGCGTACCCAACTCCAGGGTATGTCACTTGGGACGGGTGAAGGATTTAAAGAATATGCTCAAAAGTGGAGAGACCTTGATGGAAGGGTGCAGCCACCTCTAACTGACCGTGAACTTGTGGATATGTTCTTGGGGACCCTGTCTGGTCCGTTCTTCAACCATTTGATTGGAAATTCTTCAGCCTGGTTTACAGACCTTATCTTGACTGGTGAGAGAATTGAAGCTGGTATCAAGTCTGGGAAGATACAGAAAGGTGCCTCCTCGAGCACTGAGAAGAAACCATTCAAGAAGGAATCTAGTGTTGTCTATGGTTCAAAGAGACAAAATAGATCGGAACGCCGCCAAGCTGTCAACGCGGTGGTTATTTCAAAGCCTGCTGCTGCTCCTCAGCATCACAACCAACAAAGGGGTGAGAGACCTAGAAGGCAGTTTACTCGTCTCAGTATGACCTTGTCCCAGATATTGCCGCAATTACTGACAACCAATCTGGTGACTATAAAAGAAGCTCCGAAGGTTGTAAACACAACATCCCCAAAGTACAATCCTAACGCCTGCTGCGCTTATCACTCCGACAGCCCGGGGCATACTACGGATGATTGTTGGGCTCTGAAGAATAAGGTTCAGGACCTAATTGATGCTAAAGAGATAGAGTTTAAGGCGCCCGAAAGGCCCAATGTTGTGATTGCTCCCATGCCCAAGCATGGAGTGAATGCTGTAGAGGAAGACCTGTTTGTAGCCTCTGTGGATGATATTGTTACCCCGCTGTTAACTGTCAAGAGGAACCTGTTGCTAGCCGGTTTATTTCCGGTATGTAGTAAAGGTTGCCATCTGTGTTCCGTTTCACCTACTGGTTGTCCTTTTTTGAAGTCAGGCATCCAAAACCTGATGGATAATAAAGAGATTCTGTTCGAGAAGATTGCTGTTCCTGCTACCCCTACTGAAGAAGTGTCCATTGTTACTATTTTCAACAATTCTCCCAAGGCCCCCTCAAGGAAGCCTGTCAAAATTATGCCTGCTCAGAAGATTGCACCTATAATCATCACCGTTCCGGGGCCCATCCCCTATACATCCGACAAAGCTGTCCTGTGGCACTATGGGGCACATGTTTATGTGCTTGGAGTTAAACAAGAGTTTGATACTAGTACCGGCGTCAGCAACATCACCGGGCCTGCCAAAGTCACACGCAGTGGTAGACTTTTCTCACCAGATATTGCGCCAACAACTATCCAGAGACCTATTGTCATCACACCTGCAAGTGTGCCTACTCCCCTTCCTGATCAAGTTCCTATTTCTACCCCTGCTGCCGAGTCATCTGACGCTCGGGGCAAAGGGATCGCTACTGATATGCCTGCCCAGACGGAGGCACCGAAGACAACCACTGTTGAAGCTTCCAAACAGGAGATGGAAGAGATTCTTAAGATTATCAAGAAGAGTGATTTTAATGTAGTTGAGCAGCTGGGGTACACCCCATCTAAAATTTCTATGCTATCACTGTTATTGTGTTCAGAGGCCCATGCCAAGGCTCTGATTACCTTCCTAAAGACGGCCCACGTGCCACAAGAGACATCAGCTGATCAATTTACCGATTGTGTGGCCAACTTAACTACTGATAATGGTTTAGGTTTCTCTGACGCCGATCTGACTGCTAAAGGGAAGAACCATAACGATGCCCTCCATGTCTCCATTGAATGCAGGGGCACTACTCTTGCACATGTGTTGGTTGACACTGGTTCCTCGTTGAACGTCTTGCCCAAGAAAGCTCTAGACAGGTTGGATTGCGAGGGTTTGGAGCTAAAGCCAAGTAACATTGTTGTCCGGGCCTTTGACGGGTCTAAAAGAATGGTGCACGGCGAGGTTGATATTCCAATCAGGGTTGGTTCTCAGGTATTCGATTCTACATTCTATGTGATGGACATCCGACCATCATATTCTTGTTTACTGGGTCGTCCATGGATCCATAAGGCTGGAGCTGTGACCTCCACACTACATCAGAAGCTGAAATACCCGGTCAAAGGGAAGATTGTGACAGTTCAGGGGGAGGAAGAGTATATGGTCAGCCACCTCAACTCGTTCCGGTACATAGAAATGGATGGGGAGTTCATTGAGACTCCATTCCAACACTTTGAAGAGGTCCCTCAGACACTGGCATCAGCTGAAACTGTGACTGAAGAAGATTCTCCGTTGAGGATGACTTCCTTAAAGGATGCCTGGGCTGTTATTAAGAAGGGTGAGTGCGCAAACTGGGGCCGACTTCCTGATTTCACTGAGAAGGCTGACAAGTTTGGTTTGGGTTTCACTGTAGAAGCTCAGAAGGTTGTTCGTAGGGAAAGGATTGGAAGACCTCATGTGTTCATCAGTAACTCGGGAGTAAATGCCATCGAAGATGATGTGGAGGAATCTGAATTCGACAGTTGGATCTACCCTACGACCAACGGTGGACCAAACAACTGGACGACAAAAAACTTCGTCCCTATTACTTTTGTGACTCAGTAATGAACTCCTTTGTTTTGAATTTGTAACAAACAATATTGTGGAACTTTATGGCCTGGTGTCTTACCCGGGGCACCGTGGCTTCATTTGTGAGGGATTTTGTGTGTCATTTTCATATATCATTAATAAAAGCATTGGACGTTTTTTGCATTTCAAATCTTGCGCTCCTTGTCTTTCTTTATTATATATATTGCAAAACAGCTATTTACACACACTCACATATACAGGTCCCAATCCATTCTGGATCTCACTGGTAACGACTCTGCTACTGCCATTTATGACTTCGAAAATCCGATCAACTTAGCCAAGACGAAGGTGAAGATGATTGTGAAGTGCCTGGTGAGCTTGCAAGACTGCTACTCCAGGAAGAGAGGGCCATTCAGCCTCATGAAGAGCCCGTGGAAACGGTAAATCTGGGTACTGAGACAGACAGAAAGGAAGTCAAGATTGGTGCCAATCTGGAGTCTAGTGTGAAACAACGGTTGATTCAGATGCTGCATGACTACATGGAAATCTTTGCCTGGTCTTACGAAGATATGCCTGGGTTGGATACCGACATTGTGGTTCATCATTTGCCTACTAAGGAAGAATTCCCTCTGGTAAAACAGAAGGTTCGTCGTATGCGTCCAGAGATGTTCGAGAAAATCAAAGCCGAGGTTATGAAACAATTCAACGCTGGTTTTCTAGCAGTAACTTCTTACCCTCAGTGGGTTGCCAACGCGGTTCCAGTGCCAAAGAAAGATGGTAAGGTCAGAATGTGTGTTGATTACATGGATTTGAACAGGGCGAGCCCTAAGGATGAATTCCCTCTGCCTCACATCGATGTTCTGGTTGACAACACTGCTCAGCATAAGGTATTCTCCTTCATGGATGGGTTCTCCGATTATAATCAGATCAAGATGGCTCCCGAAGACATGGAGAAGACCATTTTTGTTACTCAGTGGGGCACCTTTTGCTACAAGGTCATGCCTTTTGGGTTGAAAAATGCTGGGGCAACCTACCAACGTGCCATGGTTGCTTTGTTTCATGACATGATCCATCATGAGATTGAAGTATACGTCGATGATATGATTGCAAGGTCCCAAACTGAGGAGGAACACCTTGACCATCAGCAGAAGCTGTTTGACCGGTTGAAGTTGTACAAGCTAAGATTAAACCCGAACAAGTGCACCTTCGGGGTGAGATCTGGAATATTGCTAGGCTTCGTCGTGAGCGACAAAGGTATTCAAGTGGACCCTGCCAAAGTGAAAGCTATACAAGAGATGCCAGTTCCCAAGACAGAAAAAGAAGTCAGAGGCTTTCTAGGACGACTGAACTATATTGCCCGATTCATCTCACACCTAACCGCTACTTATGAGCCAATCTTCAAGCTACTGAAGAAAGATCAAGTAGTACGTTGGAACGATGAATGTCAGGCCGCTTTAGAAAGAATCAAAGAGTATCTCCAAGAATCACCCATTCTTATGCCACCAGTTGAAGGGAGACCTCTAATCTTATACTTGACAGTGCTTGATAACTCCATGGGGTGTGTGCTGGGGAAGCATGACGAGTCTGGCCGAAAAGAGCATGCTATTTATTACCTTAGCAAAAAGTTTACCGATTGTGAGACCCGATACTCACTGCTTGAGAAAACTTGCTGCGCTTTGGTATGGGCTGCTCGCCGGCTAAGGCAGTATATGTTGACTCACACTACTCTGTTAATTTCAAAAATGGATCCAATCAAGTACATCTTCGAAAAGCCTGCCTTGTTCGGAAGAATAACAAGATGGAAGATGATCTTGACCGAATATGACATCCAGTACACGACTCAGAAAGCAATCAAGGGAAGTGTGTTGGCAGACCATTTGGCACACCAGGCAGTGGATGACTACCAATCTATGAACTTTGAATTTCCAGACGAGAATATCATGGTAGTGACTGATTGCGAAGTACCTGGACCGGATGAAGGACCTGAGGAAGGATCCCGATGGGCTATGCACTTCGACGGAGCCTCAAACGCTTTGGGTAACGGCATTGGCGCTGTGATCATATCTCCTAAGGGCTCTCATACTCCACTTACCTCCCGACTATGTTTCAACTGCACCAACAACATGGCGGAGTATGAAGCATGCATCATGGGTCTTCGAGCTGCAATTGACCTAAGGATCAAGTTTCTGAGTGTCTTCGGAGATTCCGCTCTCGTGATCAGTCAGATCAAGGGCGAGTGGGATACGAAACACCCAAACCTTATTCCTTACAAGGAGTATGTATTGACGTTGATTCCCCATTTCGAGGAGATAACCTTTGAACACTTCCTAAGAGAGGAGAATCAGTTGGCGGACGCGTTAGCTACGATGTCTTCTATGTTCAAAGTCAAATGGGACAACGAGGCTCCCCGGATCATTATTTGGAAATTGGATGAACCTGCACACTGCTGTGATCTTGAGACTGAAGAGGTAATAGAAAAGCCGTGGTATCATGAAGTAAAGAGGTATCTTGAAGCTCAAGAATACCCCAAAGGTGCATCTGTTAATGACAAGAAGTTTCTAAGAAGGTTCGCGGCAAAGTTCTTCCTCAGTAATGACATTCTGTACAAACGAAACCATGATTCAACCTTATTGCGTTGTGTGGATAAGACTGAAGCAGAAAGGATCGTGGCAGAGCTGCATGAAGGTACCTTCGGAACGCATTCCAGTGGACACACCATGGCAAAGAAAATCCTCCGGGCAGGATATTACTGGTCCACAATGGAAGCCTACTGTTATCAGCATTCTCGGACATGTCACAAGTGCCAGATCTATGCTGATAAGGTGCACATTCCTCCAGTTCCTTTGAACGTCATGACAACACCTTGGCCTTTTGCAATGTGGGGCATTGATATGATCGGCGAAATCAGACCTACGGCATCCAACGGGCATCGCTTCATCCTGGTAGCAATTGATTACTTCACGAAGTGGGTTAAAGCAGCTTCCTTTGCCACCGTAACCAAGAACGTCGTGGAACGGTTCATTCGGAATAACCTGATCTGTCGATACAGTGTACCAGAGAGGATCATTACGGATAATGGTACCAATCTTAACAACAAGATGATCACTGAGCTCTGCGAGCAATTCAAGATACAGTACCACAACTCTTCTCCCTACCGGCCGAAGATGAATGGGGCTGTAGAAGCAGCTAACAAGAAAATCAAGAAGATTGTGCAGAAGATGACAGTGACCTACAAAGATTGGCACGAGATGTTACCTCTCGCTCTTCATGGGTACCGTACCTCAGCACGGACGTCAACAGGGACAACACCTTTTTCCTTGGTATATGGCATGGAGGCAGTCTTACCCATCGAAGTTCAGATACCCTCTCTCTGGATCATGAAGGATGCAGGTTTAAGCGAAGATGACTGGATCAAGACCCGACTTGATCAACTAAACCTAATCGACGAAAAGAGACTCACTGTTATTTGTCATGGTCAGACGTACCAAAAACGGATGATCAGGGCATTTAACAAGAAAGTCAGACTACAAGAGTATCAAGTCAGAGACCTAGTAATAAAGCGCATCATTCTACCTCAAGGTGATCCCAGGGGCAAATGGACCCCTACGTACGAAGGGCCATTTGTGGTTAAGAACATCTTCTCAGGAGGAGCGATGATTCTAACCACCATGGATGGTGACGACCTTCCTCACCCCGCCAATGCAGACATAGTAAAAAGATACTACGCATGATTAAAGACCCGCTAGGTCGACTGGCCTAGGCAAAAATAAGGGCTTCTCGGAGAACCAAAAGGTTTCGGGCAAAAATAAGGGATGAAAATAAAAAAAAATTGTACACCCGGCAAGTCGAAAACCTGAAAAGGCGGCTTGGGCAAAAATGGGTATCCCGGTGGACTAAAAACCCGAAAGGGCGGTCCAGGCAAAAGTTAGGGATAAGCGTAATACTATGTCTCATTGGATCACCCTGCATCCAGACTTCAATATCAACTATCAGGCTCGGACGACACCAATCAATCAGATTCATCTCCAACTGAGCAGCAAAGTGATGAGACGCTTGAAGACATAAAGGCGATAGCAGAGTTGGAACCCAGTGGGATTTTTCACATAGCTGTTTTGTTTTCTTTTCACAAATTGTATAAACTCTAGTTGCTCGGCGGCGTTCTCTTACTAGGACGTCAGCCTCTTGTACCAAAAACGCCTATTTACAGGCAAACTTCAAAATCAATACAAGTTCATTTTTCAGACAAATTGCCAATTGTTTTTCCTTTATCTGTTTTGTTTTGCAAAAGAACGTCCAATGTTCATTTTTGATATATGCATTTGACATTAATTGTTGTTCATAAATATTTGCATACGAAACAAAGGACTAGTTACGAGTGACATTGGAAGTAGGGGCAATAAGAATTGTCTAAGCGATCTAGTTGCTTTGTCCACCAAGGTACCAAGGTAGGTTCGGCTGAAGAATATGACCAAGATACCTTCACTCCCCGCAGAGTAAGACAAGATTCAGCAATGCTCTCCCCAAGTAGAGTTGATCTCCCATCAGCCTTAAAAAAATGCACAGTATCCCCAGCAAGTCAGCAATACTCTCCCCAAGCAGATTTAGTCTACTGTCAGCCCCAAAAAGTCGGGTATCCCCAGAAGATCTTAATATTCCCTAGCAGAGTATACAGATATTCCTCAACAAGCATCCCTGGCGTTCTTAATATTCCTCAGCAGAGTATCAGAATGTTCCCCGGCGGAATACCAGATACCCCCAGTGGAACCATTTCCCAGCGCAGTCTGAAAAGCTTCCCCTCCAGAGTTGAATCATCTTACCCAGTAGACTCTGGAAGCTTGTCCCCTGCAGAATACAAATGTATCTCCCCAGCCATATTCAGAGGTTATCCCCACCAGAGTCTAACTGGGTTATCCTCAGCAAGTTGCAACTGAAAGATCATCCCCAGCGAAGTTCTTTCTATCCCCCAGAGGAGTTCATCATCAAAGTCCCCAACAGAGCTTATCAACGGAATCCCCATCGGAGTTATCGTTAAAACCTCAGCAAAGCATCTCTCCCCACAGAGTAACTCCCCACAGAATAATCTCTTCACCAGGTTTATTCCTCGACGGAGTCATCTTCTCCTACAGGTTTATTCGTGCAATCAGCTTCGTTCATCATCCCCAGCGAAAACGAAGAATTCAACATCATGCTCCAGCAGTTATCCGGGATTTATTTTCCCCAGCTAAAACATCACATTTCTATACATCATGATACATGCATATACGCATCATATCATACAATCTCATTTCGAGAATATCATGCATTTCATACATCATGACATTGCATACAACTAATGTTTTGCCTTTTCAGGAAAAGGTCAATCAAAAGTTGATTACCATCAACCTTCTTAAGTTCCAGATCAACACCTGTAACTAGCCAGGAAATATCTGTGAACGACCGATTGTAGATCAGTTCTCATAGGAAACTCGAGAGACAATGAGGGACTATGATATTTATGGCGACTTTGAATTGCGGGTCATTACTAATATATCCCTATGTTCGAGGGACGTGACCATTATTTTCGAAGCAACCAAGTGAGGCAAACCCTAGGAGTGAGCATGTGCATGTGTTCTTTTTTCAGTTAATTATCTTTGCACAATTAGGGTTATTTACCTTTTTAATCGTTGATTTATCTTTCGCATAAAATCCTAATATCCATACATCTAGCAATTTAATAGTTACGGAATTTAAAAAGTGCAAGAAATTAAAGTTCTAGCTATTACAAGGCTTCGGGGAGGGGGTTACATAACCAAACTTGGGGGAAATAGTAAATAATAAGCGGTAAAATAAACCATAATTAAAAACTATTATAAACCTCAAAACAGTTACAATAATTGGAAAAATAAATAAATAAATCCGTGCAAGAATAAAGTAAATGTCCTAAAGAATCTATTTAAATAAAGAAAATATTTTTTTGATTTTTTATTGAGAAAATTAAATATTTGTGGATTAAACCTAATTTGTCTAATTAATTTTAATTATGGAAACAATCAAGTCAATATCATTAAATTAATTAATTTCCAAAAAAATATAATTTTAATAAAAAAACCTAATTCTACATTTTTGTGGTTTTCTTGATTTTATGATTTAATAAAAAAAGATTTTTGAAATAAACAAAACAAAAATAATTAAAACCATAAAAAAGAAAATAAGAAATTAAAACAAAAGTGTAAAATGGTCCTGATATCAGAAGTAAACTGGGGGTGTGAAGATGAATTGCTGAAGCCCAGAAGGATAGGCCCATCTGCCTTGCGCGTGATCTAGTGCTCCCTGCTCCTGGGGGTCCAACATGAGGATGGCTTGCTGGAAATTGGATCTGAATCAGGGATGATCCAATGGGTGAGATTTGTGAGCGCACAGTGGATGCTTGGCTAGGAGATGCGTTGAATCTGCAAGAAATTGTCAAGAAAAATATAAAAGCAGACGCCTGGGATCAAACCCAGGACGTTTGCCTCATATACACTCTCCCTGACAAACTACGCTGGACTGCTCATTCGTACATATAATGAAAGAAATAAAATATAAGGGAAATTAAATGCTATGCCCAGGAAATCATGCGTGAATTGAAATGAGCAAGTGGGAGTTAGCCATGTGATCGTCTCTTTCCTCAGAACTGTTGTTTTAGGTATCAACCTTTTACCTACAGACAAAACCGTCACTAAAGGCTATAGTGACTGTTTTTGTCCGTAGCTACATCCCTGCAAGATTCAAAATTAAAATGCCAGCAAGATAAATCAGAACCAAAGGCGTAGATCAATTGTAAATTGTGCCCTAAGTTTATTGGTACCCATGATTTGGTCTAATTTTGCTTATACGGAGAATCCCTAATTTGAAGCTTTCAAACCCTAGCAATGGCGTAAGTCTGTTCCTGCGCTAAAACTCAAATCCAAGCATTCAAACAGATTCCCAACATGATTATAAACACATTTATGCAAACGAATTTGATTTAAAACATGTAAAACCAAGAAAACAAATTGAAAGCAAATGGGGATAAACCGTGATCTGTATCTTACGATTTTGGGCATTTGGTGACTTGAGAGTGATTAGAATCGCTTTAGAATACGTCCAGGAACAGATTAGTGGCTTTGAAATTGCTTGAATTTCACTGTAAAGAAAAATCCAGTCTGCACTTTTCATTAGAAAGTTGAAACTTTGTTTGACTCTTTTGAACTAGCTGCGCCTCTCTAATCTCGTCCTCAGGGTTAAACAAGCTCTGTTATATGTATATGAATCAAATAGGTTAACAATTTTGGATTCAATATTTGAAATTGATGAGGAAGATAGTTGATTTTCAAGTCATATTCTTTGTTTCCAAAATTGGCCAAATCATGCCATTTTCAATTCAATCAACCCTTGCATGATTTGCTTGCTAACATACAACCTGTATTCTCATCATTTAATGCAAAATCATCCCAAATAATTTTATATTATTTATTTGAGTTAATTTGGATTTTAAATGATTAAAAATAAAAATAAATCAAATAAATAATCAAATTGTGTATGGAGTGGTTTATGGGTCGTGTACCATGTCAGGAACAAGATACAAGCATAAAAAGTTTGGCCCATTTGAACAAAAATGCATTTTGGGCATTCTTGAGTTTGGGCAAATTTCCAAAAGTAGCCAAATTTTACAATGCATATCTCCCTCAATTTTAACCCTAAGGGTTCTTGGACTTTTTATAAATCTTAAGATGTCCTCTAAACAACCCTTTTGGTTTCATTTCAATTGGATCTTCCATGTTCATGTAAGAGGCTTTGATCCAAAAGGTGTTTTTGTTAACTTTTTGAACGACATGTAATGTCTGAATTCATATCTTTTCATGAGTGCATTTTTTCACCTTGAGGGATGAATATGAGTTGTAGTTAATTTCATCCTCTTCAAAATGAGCCTTGGATGGGAAATTTATGATAAAGTATGAGAAAGTTATGCCAGTTCAAAGTTTGGTTGACTTTTCCTATAAAAACCCTAATTTAGCAACTTTTGAGTTTTGATGAATTTGGGGCATTCCTTGAGGAATCATGATCAACCCTTGATCAAATGATATATGTTACTTCAAAATGTTGATGTTGACCAAAAATCTAGAAGTTTGACTGTATGTGGGTCACAGTTGACTTTTGACCTAGCATAGTTGATTTTCAGGCATTTGAGCAGTTGACTGAGCAAACTTCTTGTGCAAGGAATGAGACTTGACATGGATGTTCTTGAGAGCATATTAGGACCATGGAAAAGATTTGATACCTTTGGAGTTCACACATATTGTTGAAAATGGAAACCCTAGTTTGAGGTTCATTGTCTTAGGAGAGCATTTGCCTGATCAATCCTTAGGCATCCTTGAACAAGTTGAGGATTTCCATGAGTATGTTTTGAGTAAAATGGGAGGGAAAATTTTGGGGTACAACAATAACCACAATGAGAGAGAATAAGAAATAAACAACAAACACGTAATGATAACGTACCATAAGTCGAAGAGGAAAAAGATTTCACTATCACCATCGTCTCATTTTCTAGGGCACCCTTGTGTGTTATGAACGAAATAAATTGTTTGTTATGTTTTTATTAAGTGAAACATATTTCACAACGGTTTTAAGAAATACCGTAGTGAAATATGAAACACATAACCATTTTTTAATGAAACTATCTTGATTGTTATACTTTCAATTTTGAAATAAAAAATATGTTAAGGGTCACATGCTAATTTATATTGAAAAAAATGGAAAAATGTTGATGCTGAGATTCCAATCTTGTCACCCAATTTATATGACCACAATTGAGTTTAAGAACCGTGATTAAATGTTTCTTAATTAAATAACATAAACTAATGCGCGTAAAAAATAAGATATTACCATAATGAATAAATGACTATTGTAATATATCTTCACTGATGGTATGTTTTATTGTAGTGACTTGTCAAACATTACAGTCTCTAGTATCACTAGTAAGTTCCTCCACCTCATATTGAGTCTTGATCACAATAGTTTATGATTCTTTAACCTCTAGGTATTTGATCTTCATACCCATACAAGTCCCATCAAAAGTAACATTCATGGTTTAGACAAACTTTGACCCTCCATGATCCATCTTCCATAGTTTGTAATTCATCACCTCTTCAGGATAATCAATAGAGACACTCTTTATATACCTAGAATCAAGTAAGCGAATGTAGAAAAAACTCAACACGATAAATACTTTAATAACATGCACCTTACTCTCTACAATATAGTTTTATTCATTCGTTGTGCTAGGCCATTTTATTAAGGTGTGTAAAAAATAGTTTTATGCCTCTTGAAACATTATGTTAAGTAAAACTCATTAATGTTTTGAAGAAAAATCTAGACCATTTCCAGTTCTCAATACATTCAATTTATTTTTAATTGACTTACTATAATAGCATACCACTCATCAATCCTTTCAAATATGCCACTATCACATTTTCAAAATATAGATCCATATTCTTCTAGAAAAATCATTAACATAAAAGAGAGGAAATATAAATCACTTATGGGTTGCCATAATTTTGGACCCCATAAATCTAATTAAATATACTCAAAATGTCTACTCCCAAACATCAATTTGTGTATTTTTTCTAGTATGAAATTATCACAAAGTTTCATTTTATTCAATCTCTCATCCCATAGAAATCATTGTTTAAAAAGTGCAACTAAACCTCCTTCAATGACATGCCCTAATCTCGAATGACGTAGCTTAGTTGTGTTAGGAAAGTCTTGAATATATGATTATATATGACCAAAAATAATAAAACCACCCAAAATATAAAACCCACACATTTTGGACCCTATATCCATTATCAACATCCCATGCAAAATTTGAACACCCTACGTTTAATTCTACTGCAATGGCATATATCATTAAACATGCTTATGGACAAACAAATTTACTTTATTCAGGAACATACATCACACTGTTTATAAGAAACTCATGGTCATCAAACATTTTCATTAAGATTGTACCAATACCACGAACTTTGAACGCCTTATTATTTTTGATTCAAACGGCTCTACCTTCTTTAAGTTCCAAAGTCTCAAAATATTGGCTCCTTAGACTCATGTGATAAGAGAATCCTGATTCCATAACCCAACTCCTCCCCGTCTCTAAACTTGTTACCTCTAGCATGCCAACACTTTCATAACCATCTTCATTAGATGTAACTACAATCTAAACACAGTCATTCTCACTCTCTCTTTTGGTATGATCCTTCTTGAAGTGTTCGATTTTGTTAGAAGTGAAGCATTTAAAATTTTAATTATCAAAAACCTTTGACTTGAATTTAGAGTCTGACTTGGATCCCTTTCATTTATAGTTTACCATACTTTAATTCATTTCTCTTGAGACACTTAAGTCTCCACCACTATCGCGAATCTTCAAAAATTTCCATCTTTGAAGTGATAGTACCTTGCTTAACATAAAGAAATACATCCTTGAAGTGTTCAAAGGATCTGGGTAATGAGCTTAACAAGAGTACAGCCATATCCTCAACATCAATCACCTCAATATTTTTTAAATTATCAATGATCTTGTAAAATTTAGCTAACTGCTCCACAATTGATTTATTCATCACAATACAAAAAGAATAAAGTTGTTGTGTTCAGACACAATGTGTAAGTCAGAGATTTGATCATATACAATGATTTTAACTTTACCCACATCTCAACTGTAGCCTTTTCCCTCACAAATTCCTTTAGAACCTTATTACCGACGCACAAGATAATGACACTTTTAGCCTTATCCACCATCTCAACTATATGCATCAACATATCTCTTCTCAATGATTCCACACCTCTTTATTGAATTAAGATTGTTTGCATTTTCACTTTCCATATTGTTGTCTTAGAAAATCTTACTTATGTCCCATTTAAACTCATGATTCTCACTTGTAAACTTAATCTCTTTATCTATCCCACCATGGACGCCACTTGTGGTAACATATCTATTAAATCTTCTTCAATGGTGTTGAATCTATAATCAAATATTTGTGAGAAAATATGATGGGTGATGAATGTTCATTGGTAAAAAGTAGGCATATCAAAATTATATCTCTAAAATATACTTAACTTTTTCCCTTCATTCACTAAGCACTCAATGTTTCCCCACAATTTTGACTTTCCCACCTCTTTATTTCCATAGTCCTTTACTAATGATTCAACTTTTTTCATCATTCTTACTTTTCAAAATCAAAAACTCTATTATACACTATTAATTTTTTCCACAAGCTCTTCCTTACACACATTTTGGGTTGTACTAGATCTTCCTCTTTATAAACTCCTATAAAGAAGTTATAGTTAAATTTAGGGTTAAATGCCTTATACCCCTTTCATATAGGCGTGTTTTGATTTATCCCCCTTAAGAAAAAAAATTTGATTCTCCCCTCAATATTTCCAGATTCCATTTGAAAAAACCTTAATGCAGATTTTTGTCCAAGATTCTTTCTATTTGGCCAATTCAATGTGGCTGACTGTAAACAAGTTGCCTTGTTGGACCTCGTATAAGCTAGAAATTAACTCAAAAAACAAGTTTCAGTGGGATTCAAACCTAGGAACATCCCCACGAAGGCCAAACGCACAACCACTAGACCATCAACTTTTATTTGTAAACAAATTCCCTCAAATTTTATTTATTCTCTGATACCTGGTTGAAAAAAAGAAAAATAAACCAAATATAAGCAACGTCACACACTTACTATCACAATTGAAAATCAAGTAAGTATAAAAATGATTTTGATATTCAGTTCAGATTCTACATAACATAATTTCTTTGGACTCCAAAATTCTTTAATTGAAAATCAATTTCCATGGAGAGATGGTCTTGTTGGAGAATTACAGTGCACTAAATTTCATAAGTACTTTCTCAACCTTCAATACAAGTAGTTTTTCTTACATTAACTTATTTTTCTTTGTTGATATTAAAATATGAGCATATTATAAATGGCCCAAGTCTCTTCAAAATTATTTAGCACTGTTAAATAAAATGGAAAAGTCAAAAGTATAGAGACAAAATAGGATTCATTTCCAATTAAAATTGTCCATTTGATTGATCTTGAGATGTTTGTTTCTCCTGCTCAGACAGGGAGTTTTTCTGGCACCTACTTGTTTCTTTTCTTTCTCTAGCGAGCGAATGTGTTTAAAATTGTTTGCGGTTGTCGTTGGATGATTGCAGATCTGAACAAGGAGTTTCTGTGGCAACTTCAGGACCAGATTTGCTCTCCTCCTTCTGTTTCTTTTTGTCTTTCAATTTTGTTGTTAATTTGTTGAGTGTTTGATGCAAAAAACTTTAGAATAATAGTGGAGTAATTGTTTTTTTATTGGCTCTTGTGAGAGGATGGTCTGTCAATTTGGAGAAGAAGATTGAAGGAAGATTAGGGATTTGAAATTTGAGAAGAAGACTAAATGATTTTAATATTAATTGATTTTGAGGTGATTAAGTGCAATATGAATATTGCTGGCGCAGTGGTTGTTGAACATTTGAAATATGAGGCAAGACACTTGGGTTCACATCCTTGCAGAGATAACTTTTTGAAATTTTTTCATATAAATTTCAAAAAATATTGTCGTTTCATTAATAAAATAAAAATAAAAGAAAAAATACACTTTGGCGCTACGTAGGAATATTCCATTACACATTCATTCTAATAATAACAATAAGATCCTTTGAGATGAAATTTTGATTTTGTAAGGGGGAATCACAATTATTTTTTTTAAAAGATAAATCAAAACACGGCTATATGACAGAGAGTATAAGACATTTAACTCTTAAATTTATCATCTAGAAAAACTTACCAACATAATTAAACTACAATAGCGCTAAGCATTTCAATCATCTCTCTATCTTGGTTAATTAATCATAATTTTCTAATTAAACTGGACCAACAAAAAGGACATAAATGTTAAACAAAAGCCACCCAACCTTTCAATTTCAGTTTATATGGTCTCCTGTCCAAAATTCCAACCTTTATATATCTTTCAAACGAAAGATGCTACTGTTAAAGTATTAGGTATTTGGTTATTATGGGATACTTTCGACATTAATTAAATTAATAATTAATAAACTATGTTGTAAAGTGAAATGGATTATGTGGCTAAGGAACTTCTGTTTGTAGTGGCGTGGGGATCCTAAAGTTTACTTTTCTTGTCGATCGATAGAGCCAATAATCTCTGAGTCATATATAAGGAAAGAGTATATTAATTTTTAAAAGGGAATATAAGTTATATAAACTAGCAACTTTTAACCACGGTTTCTTTATTTCTTCACGTAATTACATATATGGATATTGTGGGGTTGTAGAATAGCAGAAATAAAATCTTTCATATATTATGATGTTCTGCATATGTGTAGCACGGAGACACACACTCTTGGCCTATCTACCTTTACGATCAACTATGTGTCAAGGTGTAGCTAGAAAAACATTCTACATATTTCAGGTCAATTAGGACCACTTAAGTTATGAGTTAATGCAGTATCCTTTTTATAAAACAAGAAATTATATTACTTTGGTGGTAGTCTCACCCTTAGGCGTGAGGTGGCCTCCAATGAATCCAAAATTGTCATTTATTAATTTAAAAATATATTTTCAGACGTACTCATATATATCAAATTCATGTTTAAATGAATGACACTCTTATTTTGTCAGAAATAAATCTAGAAGAATCTCAGTAATATCTATAATACAACGACATGCATGTAACACATAAACACATGATTTACCCTAACCTGCTTCACCACTTATATCTCCTGATGAGCTTGAAGCTACGCGAATAAATATGCACAAAGCTTCCTAAAACAAACAGAGTCGCCACCTAATTTTAATTATCCTGAAAATAGGAAAAAGAAAATATAGAGAAAATCTCAAAATAGGAAAAGAGCATGACCTAGCATCCAAATCTCGGGTAAGGGAGTCGATTATGCAAGGGGAAGATATTAGCACCACATATCCGTGGTACTCCACGAAATCAACTCTTGTTATTCTAATCAATGGGTATGTATATATACCTACAACTTACTTGCTAAAGAATAATGTATGCATAAATTCATTTGGAAAGAGAAAATATTTTTATTAGTGTGTTCGCTTGATCTTTGCAACCTCATGTCTACGTATCCCTGAAAGGAATCAGAACACCGTAGTTCTTCTAAAAAATATTTTTTTATTGTGTGTTTTTTATGAACAATGCTAAGTTTGTATTCTAGCAGTTAGAGTTTGTCTTTTTGCGGTAGAACGGAGTTAACATGTTCTTTTTGAAAAGTATTTATAGAGAAAAAATCAAGTGGAAAAATGATTTGAATTTGATTTATATTTTTGTTAGGAGAGATGTAATAAGTGAACCCTCATCCAATGAGACACTCATCACCTTCACACCTTAAGTTTTGAAAGGGTTTAGAACATTTGTTAAATGTTTTTGGAATTTTGGTTGAGAAAATGTTTTAGTTTTAAAGAATACTATGCAAAAGAAAGAAAGTCTAAAGGGATACTTGAGATCTTAATATTGTCAAGCAAAATGACCCTAAGATTGAGATTGAAGGGAATATAACCTAATGTTGTCATGCCATGGTGAACTTAGAGTTTGGATTGAAATGGAGAACTTCTATCCTAATGTTGTCATGCTTAGATTAAAGTCCTAATGTCTACTTTGATTCAAGCCTTAATCAAGGATTAAGATGAATCAAGTGAGCCCTATAGAGCATGTGAGTCATACAAACAATGAATAGTACAATTGGATGAATTCAACCAAAGAAAATCAAACATGTTTTTCAAGTAAAAGTTGTGACAAAAGGATGAAAGATGAAGGCACATTTTGATGAAAGGATCAATCAAACTTGTTACGGTTTGCGGTTAAAAAGAGTTCATGAAGGAAATACATCCCAAGAGGCAAACAACTTATAATACATGGTTAACTCAATCATTAAATAATTTAAGTATGGCAAACATCAAGATTAAAAGAGATCACGGTTTTAAAATTTAGGAGAATGTATTATCATATGATCAAAGATGGTTCATAAGGAAAATATATGTCATGCACTCATCATAGATCAAACAAAAAAACGTGACAAAGGCTTCTTGCATCAAAAGTTAAAACAAAACATCATGATTCAAATTTGAAGTAAAAAAAGGAACATACGTCAAAGTTATGCTAAAATGCTAAGCCAAAGTCAAGTTAATAATGGTATAAGCATCACAAGAAGCATGTCATCAAACAATAATCAGTACATATCATGTTTCATTTTGAGTTTAGTCAAGAAATCAACAAGGAAATAAAAGGAGAAGTCTTAGGAGAACACCTAAAAGACTTGATTTTAAACTACACAAAAAATAGACAAAATATAAATTATTTTTGGTATTTTTTTTATATATTCACAAAATAGTGGTGATAAATGGCAAGTATACAAAAAATTAGCTCAAGAGGAGTTAATTTACATGTAGAAAAATCAAATGGAAAGAGAAAAAAAAATAGAACAAAAACAAGTGGTAAAAAAATAAGGGTTTGTGGCTGCCAAGACTTGATAGATCAGATTATTGAAGTCATAGAGAATCATAGAAGTATCATTATAAGTGGAAACCAGGGTGAAAACAAAAGACATAGAACACAAATTTGAATGAAAACATCATTTATTTAATGATAGAATGCAAAGATAGAGGGGCCCTATAAAATTTCATTGTGCCTTGGGCAGAGCACAACAATTGTTTTAAAACAAAAGGAAATTAGTTATAAGTGCAAATTATAGTTATTTTTGTATATACTTTTGTTGCACTTATCGACTCTTTGTTGTTAATATCATTGAATAAACCCGACTTTTATGTAAATACATTTAGTTTGTGTTTATTTGAGTACATAGTGTATTGTTTGATGTTTTTCCATTTATTTTGTAGGTATTTGTTGTATTTTGGAGCATTGAGGAATAAGGTGTCGAACGCACGACTCTAGATGCACATTTTCATAATAAAAGACCAGTTTTAGGACATCCTGTCCAGGAGAGCCCGCTTAGTGCGCAGAGGCCACTAAGCGCGAGTACTGCTCAATGCATTTTGTAGCGTGTTTTTTACGTTTGATAATTTGGCAGAACCAATGTTTGAAGCGCGCTTAGCGCGGTTTAGGTCGGTGTGATGTGTAAAATAAGCAAGTCGCGCTTAGCGCGCCAGGCCCGCTTAGCGCGGTCTGTTGAGATTTGTTTTATAACTTCATTTCAGCTCATTTTTAGGGATGGTTTTGGGGAAGTTTTTGCTCCCAACTCCATCTACCTGCAAATTTTGATAGGTTTAACTTAGATAACAACTATGAAGCTTGCATGCGGATGATCTGACGTGGATTTCTCTTCGATCGACACTGACAAACCGGTAGATTTGCTGTTTATTTCTCTTTTTCTTTGTGTATTATCTATTGGTTGAGTTTGTATGTATATTTTCTTTGAATTGATGTATATTTGTCGCCCTTGGCTTTATATTAAAATTTCTTTACGAATCTTTGTGGATTGTTGTCATGGATTTTTACCGTGTTAGGAATTTGAGTTGTTATAGACATATACTGCTTAGATTCTTATCTAGGATGAGTATCTGTTAGTTTCTGAACTCTAGAGGTAGATTTAGAGCTGAATTCTACTTGGGTATCAGAGCTTAATGCCTCTGTGTTGTTTGTGTCGCTCTGAGATATCGTCTATACAGGCGACCACGGTTTACTTCAGTGTTATTGAGGTGATTGAGAGATCGCTACCGAGGTGATGTAGTTTGTCTCTCAATTTAAGTTAGAAATGACTTAGGTTGTGAGTGATACATAGTTACATTGATGAATATTGTAGGTTGAGTATAACAGGTCGATAGGTTTAAGTCTGTGAGAAGTAGTATATAGGCATGCTTGACAAGTTATTCATGTTTCCTTTTTATACATTTATTTTCTATTAATACATTTTCTTTCAACCAATTCGACCCCCAAACTCATAAACGCGAGAATTTTTCGAACGGAGAATCAATAACCAATCTCTGTGGACACGATAAGATATAACATAAATATCACCCGGTAAAAATAATACTTTACTTTTTTCTTTCCGCTCTACAGAAACAACAAAATGGCACCGTTGTCGGGGATTGGTTTTATTGTTTTTGCATTGCGATAATTCTTTTGTTTTTGAGTTTTGTAATTAATGTATATGTTATATAGAAATTGTATATTAACTTGTATATGATATTTGTGCATATATGTGTTTTTTCTTTGTTTTCACATATTATTGTGAATTTTGTTATTTTCATAACATTTGTTGTGTGGATGTTAGGACACTTTCTTTAGGTTTACGCGGTGTGACAATATCATGGCATGACGAGAGGAGGTTACTAGCTCACACAATAAAGGCGTTGAGCTTACGAATTAAAACAAGTATGTTTTGTTTGTATTCACTTTTGTTATGTGTTGACTTGTGTTTTAAACAAGTTGAAATAGGACTTGTTTTAAATTTTCAAAATTTCACTTTTCAACTTGTTAATTCACTTTCAATCGTTTGTTTCGTTATGTAGATTTGTGTTTTTGCGTAAGCTTGTCGTGTTTAGCTTGAGGGAGTTTATATGTTGTGAATATTCTATACATTGAGTTTGTAAGGTGATTGTGGATTTTGTATAGCAGTTGCACCAATTGTTGTCTTGTTTTTCTACAACTGGTGTAGTGCGTTAAGCATGCTCTGTGCCGCTTAGCATGCTCCGTTGTGCCGAGCCAGTAAATTCTTTTTAATTTTTCACTTGCTTTCCTTTTCCCCACTTCCACGTAGGCCTTGTAGTCGTAAATAATATTAATATTTTTAATTCTTTATTTTGTTGTCTGGACTCAATTTGGTCCGATAGCTTGAATTTGCATTTGGTGATTTTCTAATTTTGAGTGTGTCAACTTGCGAATGCGTGGTAATGATTTTGTTAAATTTTTGTACACATTCGAGGTATGTGTTTATCGCTTTCTATAATTTATCCTATTCACGATACTTAGACTTTTTACAATTTTCATGTCATTCATTCTTTTATATACTTGTTCATTTGTGAATCACTTTAGTTCCTACCCTTTTTGTGAGGTAGCTTTCCATTGTTCACATATGCTGGAGACCACAACTCTTGTTTTGACTCAATTTTATTATACTTAATCTTTTTTTTTGTATTGATTTTATGAAAGCTTTAACATGATCAAGACATTTTTGTTCCATTTTGAGCACAACTATCTTAGTCAAATAGTCAATTCACCTTGTGGGTCTGTGATCATTAGTAACCCCTTTTGACTCTTTTTATCAATATCCATGTTGTTTTTGCTAAATGTTTGTCTATGAGTGTTTGGTTCATTTTTCTATGGATATTTATTCTTTGTTTTCTTGAATCCTCAACTATGATTTTTAGTTGAATTTTTACCTTGCCTTAGAAAGTAGGGAGTATTCACATTATGATGATGGTTGAATTCAAGTTGGGGAGAGGAATGTTTATGTGCTTATGTTGTGATTTCTATGAGGATGAGAAAAAAAGAAAAAAAAGAAGAAAAAAGTGTGAAAAAGAAAGAAAAAAAAAAGAAACAAACAAACTGAAAAAAAACGTTTAAAAAAGAAAAACAAAAAGAGTTTGGAATAATGTTATGTTAATAAGTGATGTGTGTTTGGTGTAACACTTTAGATGAAGAAGAAGTTTGATTGAAATTCTATTGTTTGAAACTTTGGTGAATTGATCACTCCCTTAGGTTTAGGCAAGTTTTTGTTTCGATTAGCCTTAGGAATTATCCCTTGTTTGTTCATCCGACCACACTACAACCTAGAAAAGCCCTTGAGATTCTTGCTTTTATATTTTCAATGTAAATTTTTGAATGAATGCATAATATAGTCTATTATTTGCAAGATTGTTGGATGAGTGAAAATACCCCATTTTTGTGTGTTTTTCATCTACCGGTGATTGTGTTTGCGAGGTGTGATTCATTTGTGACCTAGTATTATTTTAGAATGTTTAAATTTTTTTTTGTATTTAGCATTTGTTTCAAGTTTATGTTATCCTCATAGTTTAGTGGTAACTATGTTTCTTTGTGTGTACCATTTTTCAATTGAGCTATTGCATTTGTTTTCCGTTTTCAAAACTTGTTGATTCATGATTCTTTGGTTTATTACTTTTGATTCTTTTAGTTGTTTGGCCTTGTTTGAGGAAAACAAGTTCAAGTTGGGGAGAGTTTGATAAGTGAAAATTGTAGTTATTTTTGTATATACTTTTTGTTTCACTTATCGACTCTTTGTTGTTAATATCGTTGAATAAACCCTACTTTTGTGTAAATACATTTAGTTTGTGTTTATTTGTGTTTTCGTGTACATAGTGTATCATTTGATATTTTTCCATTTATTTTGTAGGTATTTGTTGCATTTTGGAGCATTGAGGAATAAGGTGTCGAAGGCACGACTCCGGATGCGCGTTTCCAAAATAAAAGACCAGTTTTGGGACATTTTGTCCTGGAGAGTCCACTTAGCGTCCATAAGCTGTTAAGCGCGTGTACCGCTCAACGCATTTCGTAGCGTGCTACTTGCATTTGATAATTTGGCAGAACCAATGTTTTGAAGCCCGCTTAGCGCGGATAACGCGCTTAGTGCATTTTAGGTCAGTTTGATGTGTAAAATAAGCAAGTCGTGCTTAGCGCGCCAGGCCCGCTTAGCGCTGTCTGTTAAGATTTGTTTTATAACTTTCATTTCAGCTCATTTTTAGGGATGGTTTTGGGGAGGTTTTTTCTCCCAAATCCATCAACCTACAAATTTTGATAGGATTAACTTAGATAACAATTTTAGAGCTTGCATACAGATGATCTGGGGTGCATTGTTCTTCGACCGATGCTGACAAACTGGTAGATTTGCGGTTCATTTCTCTTTTTATTTGTGTATTGGTTGGGTTTGCATGTATATTTTCTTTGAACTGATGTATATTTGTCTCCCTTGGCGTTATATTAAACTTTATTTACGAATCTTTGTGGATTGTTGTCCTGCATTTTTACTCTGTGTTAGGGATTTGAGTTGTTATAGACATATACTTCTTAGATTCTTATCTAGGATAATTATTTGTTAGTTTCTGAACTCTAGAGATAGATTTAGAGCTGACATCTACTTGGGTATCAGAGCTTAATTCCTCTGCGCTATTTGTGTCTCTCTGAGATATTGTCGATGCAGGCTAGCATAATTGACTTCTGTGTTGTTGAGGAGGTGAGAGATTGCTACCGAGGTGATGCAGTCGGCCTCTCAATTTAGGTTAGAAATGATTTAGGTTGTTAGTGATACATAGTGAGATTGATGAATATTGTGGGTTGAGTATAACAGGTCGATAGGTTTAAGCCTGTGAGAAGTAGTATATATGCATGCTTGACAAGTTATTCCTTTTTCCTTTTTATACATTTATTTTTTGTTAATACATTTTCTTTCAACCAATTCAACTCATAAATGTGAGAATTTGTCGAACGGAGAATCAATAACCAATCTCTATGTATAAGATAAGATATAACCTAAATATCACCCGGTAAAAATAATACCTTGATTTTTTCTTGCCGCTCTACAGCAACAACAATTACTAATGATGAAAAGTAATAGGAATGATGTCTTCAGCAGTCCAGTTGTTGAGTTCTTGTCCTGGAACACAAAGGTGAATCCAATTGTCCATATAATTATTATTATCGACCTTGTCCTCCACTACATGCACCTGATCTTCATTGATAATGCTGGCACTGGTGAATTTGACGAGAGATGGAGAACGACAACCTCCTAAACCAAAACTTCCTTGACCCTTGGGAGCTAGCTTTCATCGTTCCTGTTGACCTAGATGGTATCATATTCTAAATTTGTCAAACTTTGTGGGCAAATACAGGACTCGACCAAATCCCTCAGGGTGTGTTGATTCCACTATAACTTTGTCTTCTTTCAACGATGACATAGAAACGTCTAGACTTTTAACCTTTGCAGGAGGAATTTTTTTAGGGGGAATAATCTCAAAAGCTTGACAGAGAGTTTCCCGGACTTCGCTTTGAACCTTAACGTAACATAATGACGCCAAAAGACTAACCAAGATATCTTCCTCATTACAAACAATTATAACTTTACCACTTGGAACATACTTCAGTTTTTGATGAAGGGTTGACATCATAGCACTCACATCATTGATCCAGGGGCGCCCCAGTAGGCATCTATATGATGGGTGAATGTCCATAACAAAGAAAGTCACACCAAACACCTGAGGGCCAATTTTGATAGGCAACACAATCTCTCCAAACACATATCTTTTAGCTCCATTAAAAGCACGAATAATCACATCACTGGGTGTTAACATTGCTCCTTCAACATTAAGTTTATTCAAAACAACCTTTGGTAGGATGTTTAAAGAGGACCAAATTGTTAGAACATAGTTTGGTTCTACATCCTTGTATGAGTTTTGATTATAACAACCACATGATATATATAAAGAACAAATATGCTCTCTAATAATGTATTTTAATATACAGGGAAATTATGATGTAAGAAGCATAAAAGATGAGAAAGTTACATTTTTGAACCTCTGTTGTGACACATAGTACTTAGAAGCAAATCCGTGTAACACGCTTAAATGAAGAAGTTCTAATGTTACAACTTCTGATTGCACCAACGCTGCAAGCAAAAAAAACTCTGATATTATGATAAGTAACTTCTGGAAGAACAAAATAAGTCTCAACGGTAATATTCATCTTCTAATATGGTCCAAAGAAAGCATGTTTTGAAGCGTTACAATTTATTTATTATAAATCAAAAGTAACGGCTGAATCGTACACAACTCTATTGTGCACTGAAAAAGAAATATCTCATTATCTTTATATCTTGTGCATTTCAATTGTGTATACATCACTGTTGTGATATAGTTTTGTTTAGAAAACATCTTTGTACACACTCTAAATTATTTTATCTTGTAATACCTTTAGAAATCTGAGTTGTGGTTTAAACTCAAGAAGATATTGACAATAGTCATTGTATTTGTGTAATCAAGTTTGATTAGTGGATTAAGACCTCATTTATGAGAGGCGAAATCACCTTAGCGGGTGGACTGGAGTAGTTTGAGTTCAAACGAACCAGGATAACCAACGTGTCTATTGCTTTAATTTTAAAAACCCCAATTCAAGCCCTCGTTCTTGTGTTTTTCCATTCTTCACCAATATTCATCATTACACAAGCCAGAGTTGTATCAGCACACTCTACGAAAATATGTAATGCCTTGCTATGATTCCTTCCTCCGGGAGGTAAGTCATGGTCTGTAAACCCCAAACCGTTCCTTTCAGTCATGCTAACGACAACCCCTTCAAGTGGATTCATAGAAATTTCCTCAGGTACATAAGAGGTGCTTAATAATTTCAATAATGCGTTATGATGGGCATCAGAACAAAGCAGTAATGACAAGATAGATATCTTGGATGACATCTAATTAAGCTGGTCAAATATCTTGAAGTATCTCTTCTTTATAATATTCATCAATTCCTCCATATCCTTTGCTTCTGTGGAAGAAGATGATTCTAAATTAGAGTTCTACACTTGATTGTCTGTATTCATTTTTTTTTCTTTGGCATTGTCAGTTCTATTCGGAGGAGAAAAAACTCTTCATCTCCTCCCATTCTTCTTTAATTTTCAAAATCTTCTTCCTTTTCAAAGGATTCTTGTTTTCTCACTTGAACCATTTTCATAAAAAACTTGGAATTAGGTCCATGCATTTTCAAAATTCTTTTCTTAATAAAGTCATCAATCAATCTTAATCAAGATATTACTTCTTTCTCCAATACTTAAATAAAATAAAAAATAAATTCAAACCTTTTACCTCTTTGCCTTTTCTCTTTAAAACCTTTTTCTTAAAATTAACCAACACACAAAACTTTTCAAATTTTTTGAGAAGAATTACGAGTGCCCTGATCCTCTATTGCAAGAAGGGGGTACGTAGGCACAAAAGGTTCGCAACCGCGGAAGGTGATTTTTTTTTTAAAAACCACTTCTTTTCTCATCTCCATAATCTATTTTGTAAATATTTCTTTATAGCCAAAATACATAGATTTTCAAAGAGGTTCCTGCGGAGTACCATAGATGTTTAGGGTTCTAATACCTTCCCTTTGCATAACCACCCCCCTTACCTTGATCTCTTTCTCATTTGGGTTTTATTCGCTCTTTTCCCATTTCCTTTGGATAAATAAATTGAGGTGGAGACTTTCACTTTATGAGTTAAGTCAATCAATGACTTAGTCTAAAATTTTTACCGATACAAAAAAAAAATTAGTGACTTCATTGGGGACAAATATCTAAGTGGATTGAGCCTATCTTTGTTTATTTGTGTATGTGTTATTATTTGTTGTATATATGCCCGTTTTTCTGGATGTTTCTGGTTTTCAGGTTGCTTGGTGATCTCTTATAAGTGCTATACCTGGACATGGGAAAACTTAAGATTAGGATGGGGGATATAGTCATATTGACTTTGAGGGAGTAATCCTGAAAAAGTTGGCATGAGATTCCCTACTCAGTGAAGGCCCTCTTGACTGTAGTACTTTTTACTGATTAATCGGGAAGACATTGTTGCTTTAGACCTGGGAGCCAGAGAAGCTGAGAGATGTAGAACCCTTAAACCATCTTGGCCTTTTAGGTGTAATACAAAAACTATGATAGAGTAATCCTGAAATAGTTGTCACGCAATACTTCATTTGGACGAGTTTCTCTTGAGAATATTACTAATTACCGAGTAAATTAGGATATTGGTAATATTCGAAAGAGGATCGAGGACTTTGGGATTTCTTCAGAACCTTGTTTTTGAAAGGTGATATAAACCATTAGTCTATACCTTATGGATAATACCTTTTACTTCATGCTCATGACTTCGAACCTATGACTCCTTATGTTTGTGATCTTATGTGTGATTGTTGCATTATCATGCATTCATGCACCCATTAACATTCTTTAACCAAAACATCAAGGGACTTAAAGAATCTATTTACAAACATCACAGGTATTTGACCATGGATTTTGGAAGGAGAAAGACCCAGAAGTACAGTTTCAAGATTCCTAAGATAGAAGATTTGAAGAGTCTGGCTTCTATGATTGAGAGTCCTGAGGATTTCAGAAAGAACTATAGAGCAATTTTGTCTCTTATGAGTTTAAATATGAATGATGGCATTCTTACTATGTTGTTCTAATTCTATGTTCCTTTGTACCAGTGCTTCACCTTTCCTGATTATCAACTAATGCCTATGTTAGAGGAGTACCCTTATCTGCTATATCGACCTATTATTGATCATGTTCCTTTTTTGTGGTTTGGAATAAGAGCCTAAGACTCATAAAGTTTCAGTAGTTACTCACCTGAAGAAGTCTGAGATTGAGGATAATATGACTACTAAAGAAGGTATTAGAGGGTCATCTAATAAGTTCTTGTTAGAGAAAGCTTGTTACTTTGCTAGGATGAAGAGTATGGACGATTTTGAAGCCATCTTTTCTATACTCACCTATGGGTTGTTCTCTTCCCTAATGTCGATAATTTTGTTGATGTTAATGCTATTAGGATATTCTTGATTGGGAATCCAGTCCCCATGCTACTTTAAGACGCTTATTACTCTAGTTACCTTCGAAGTTCTTATCAAGAGGGGATGATTATCTGTTGTGCGGCATTATTGTAAGTGTTTGTTGGCAGCAATTTTGGTAAAACAATGTGCTGTTAATGTTTTTCTAAATGTCTTGACATTTTTAGCAAACTGTTTTGAATGATGACAAAGAAGATGTCTTGACATCTGCCTCCTGAACTGAACTGAGCCAACATCAATTTATGTTTTTTCTGTTTCCTGATTTCCTGCGCTCCATAATTCAGGATTTGTGACTCATAGGCTGCGAAAAATATGGAGGAATATTTTTCAAATTGCATGGATTTTATCTTGGCCTATTTTTATGGAAATATTCAAAAGAATTGAATATTTGGTTTTAAGCCCAAGCCCACAGCTGCGCATATATAAGGACTTGCTTCCTTATTCAAACTACTGCAACTTTTGAAGAAGAATACTTTCATTTGGTTTTAGAAGTATAAGTCTTTTAATTGTCAAATACTCTAGTATTGAATTAATACTTGTGTTGTTATTTGGGTTGTTAATTATGTATCATTCATAAGCTTTTAAGCATTGAATGATTGAAGTTTTTAAACTTATTATTTATGTTGTTTCTTTACTGTAAGTGATTGAAGGAATTTGAGGAGGGCCTCATACCTTGGTGAGTCTTAGGTAGAAGTATAACATGGGTAGTGATTAAGTGATTAGATCATAAACTGGTTGTTTACTGAGGGTCTATGAATTGATACTATTTAGTGGACTTGGCCCTGGCTTGGTAGCCCCCAGAGTAGGTGTTGTTGTACACTGAACTGGGTGAACCATCTCTTGTGTTTTTACTGCTTTTGTTATTACTTCTCTTTACTTGTAAACAAATATTTGTCTCGTGACATCTCATTCGACATCACATATCTGATACCAGAATTAGAATTGGTATCAGAGCAGGCATCCTGCTCTTTATTTGGGTGAGATCCAGGGAAGATACTTTCTGGTACTATGGACAAGGAAGGAGGATTTGTGAACAGATCATCCATTATGGATGGAAGTAATTATGACTACTGGGAACCACATATGGTGGCCTTTTTAAAGTCTTTGGACAACTGAGCTTGGAAAGCTGTTTTAAAATGATGGAAACACCCTGTCAAATTGGGAGAAAATGGAGAACGTACTTCTGAGTTAAAACCAGAAGAAGATTGGTCTAAAGAAGAAGATGAAATTGCTCTTGGAAATTCTAAAGCCTTGATTGCTATATTCAATGGAATTGACAAGAATATTTTTAGATTAGTAAACACATGTGAAGTAGCTAAGGATGCATGGGGAATTATTCAATCTACTCATGAAGGAACATCTAAAGTTAAGATGGCAAGACTTCAGTTGATCACCACAAAATTTGAGAATTCGAGAATGAAGGATGATGAAAGTATTAATGAATTCCATATGAACATTCTTGAAATTGCTAATGCATCAAGTGCATTAGGAGAGAAAATACCAGAAGACAAATTGGTGGGAAAGATGCTCAGGTCTCTTCCCAAGAGATTTAATATGAAAGTGACTGCTATAGAAGAAGCTCAAGACATTAAAAAAATTAAAGTGGATGAACTTGTTGGATCCCTCATGACATTTGAATTAAGCATAAATGAAAGATCTAAAAAGAAGAACAAAAGCATAGCCTTTGTATCAAATACTGATGATGAAGAGGAAGACTGTGATTTGGATACAAATGGAGGAATATCAAATTCCTTAGCGATGCTTGGAAGACAACCAAAGATCAAATTTCAAGAACATCTCATCTGACATCCATAAGTTAAATGAGTTTGGAAGAAAAAGGGATGAAGAAAAATCCACTCAAGGGAAGAGAGCACAGTGTCATGAATGTGAAGGCTTTGGTCACAATAGAGCTGAATGCCCTACATATCTTAAGAAACAAAAGAAGAATTGGGGAACTAACCTTTGATGAGTTTGCTGCTTCATACAAAGAATTGTGTCTCAGAAGTGCAGAAGTGTGCCTTGAAGGGGAGAAACAGAAAGTCCTCATAACTCAGGTGAAGGAAGAAAGGGAAGAGTATTTAAAAACTATTTCTAAACGGGAAAGTGAAGTGACCTCCTTGAATTCAAACCTTGATAGAATGGTCAAATTTCTTAAAATATTGAATAATGGGTCTGACACTTTAGATGAAATTCTTTAATCAGGAAGAGTGACAGGAGACAAGAGTGGTCTAGGGTTTAATGAGAAAAAGGAACCAAATTCTAAAGAACCATCAGTAGATTCCACTCATGCCAAGCCTAAACCAAGGATGTCGAACCAAATGTCTAAACATCATGGCAAGAAAGGACATCATGGAAATAAAAAGTTTAATCACACCAAAGAGAATCCTCAGCCCTAGAGATGTCTTCATTGTGGAAGGCTTGGTCATATAAGGCCCTTCTGTTTCAAGTTGTATGGGTATCCTAAGACTACTCCTCCTCCCAAGACTGATATGATTCCACAAAATAGAAAGAAACAGTGGATTCCCAAGTCTAATGTTGCTAGTTTCATAGCTCGCACCTCCATCGGAGTATCAACCAAAGAGGACTGCTATTTTGACAGTGGTTGTTCTAGACACATGACAGGTGTCAAGAATCTGTTGGTGGATGTCAAATATCATTCCACCAGTTATGTGACTTTTGGTGATGGAGCAAAAGGTGAAATCAAAGGTGTTGGCAAGCTTGATTGTTCAGAAGTCCCTAAGCTTGATGATGTGTTACTTATTAAAGTATTAACAACTAACTTGATAAGTATAAGCCAATGGTGTGATCAAGGATTTAAATTTAACTTCACCAAGGAAGAATGCCTTGTCTGCAATGAAAAGAATGAAGTTATTATGAAAAGAATCAAATCTAAAGACAACTGTTATTTATGGGTTCCTCAAGAGTTGAGCTTCTCCTCAACATATATTTTAGCCAAAGAAAATGAAGTTAAACTATGGCATAAAAAATTGAGACACTTGCATCTGAAAGGTATGAAAAGAATTATACCTGAAGAAGCAGTGAGAGGGATTCTTAAGCTAAAGATAGAAGAAGGTAGAATATGTGGTGACTGCCAGATTGGAAAGCAAACTAAGATGTCACTTCAGAAGATCCAACATCTCACTACATCAAAAGTTTTGGAACTTCTTCACATGGACTTGATGGGACCTATGCAGGTTGAAAGTCTTGGTGGTAAGAAGTATGCATATGTTGTTGTAGATGATTTTCTAGATATACATGGATAAGCTTTATTAGAGAAAAATCAAAAACTTTTGAAGTGTTTAACGATCTCTGTCAAAAACTTCAAAGGGAAAAGGAAATTCATGTCATAAGAATCAGAAGTGACCATGGAAAGGAATTTGAGAACAATAAATTTGTTTATTTTTTCTCCCCTAAAGGAATCAGCCATGAATTCTCTTCTCCTATTACTCCTCAACATAATGGGATTGTGGAACGCATTAATAGAACACTCCAAGAATCTGCCAGAGCCATGATTCATGCTAAGAAGTTACCCTACCATTTTTGGGCTGAAGCTATGAATACTGCATGCTATATACATAATAGAGTCACTCTAAGGAAAGGCACTTCAGCTACCTTGTATGAAACATGGAAGGGAAGAAAACCAACTATTAAATATTTTCATTTTTTTGGAAGTAAATGTTACATCTTAGCTGATCATGAACAAAGGAGGAAGATGGATCATAAGAGTGATAAAGGAATATTCCCGGGTTACTCTACAAATAGCAGAGCTTATAGAGTTTTTAACTCCAGAACCAAAGTTATGATGGAGTCAATAAATGTTATTATTGATGATAAAGGATAGAGTGCTGAGGAAGATGTCTTAGAAGATGTTGGAACATGTGTGTCTGATATTCCAACAGAATCAAATGACAGAAGTATTGATTCTAATTCACCTCAAGAGGATCTTGAGCCTAGTGATCTCAATAAAGGACCTTCAATTAGAACTCAGAGAGGTCATCCTAAGGAGCTTATCATAGGAGATCTAAATAAAGGAGTTACTATCAAATCAAGAGATGGGATATCAAACTCCTGCTTTGTGTAAAAAATTGAGCCTAAGAATGTAAAAGAGGCCCTAACTAATGAGTTCTATATTAATGATATGAAGGAAGAGCTAGAACAATTCAGGAGAAATGAAGTTTGGGATCTTGTTCCAAGACCTGAAGGGACAAATGTGATTGGCACAAAATGGGTGTACAAGAATAAATCTGATGAAACAGGGGTGGTCAGAAGAAACAAGGCAAGGTTAGTTGCACAAGGGTATACTCAAATTGAAGGAGTTTACTTTGATGAAACTTTTGCGCCAGACTTGAATTAATCAGACTACTCTTGGGAGTTGCATGCATACTGAAATTTAAATTGTTTCAATCGGATGTAAAAAGTTCCTTCTTAAATGGCTATCTGAATGAAGAAGTTTATGTGGAACAACCAAAGGGATTTGTTGATCCAAGTTTTCCTAAACAATTCTACAAACTGCAGAAAGCTCTGTATGGATTAAATCAAGCCCCAAGAGCTTGGTATAAGAGACTGACATAATTTCTTGTTGAGAATGGATACATGAAAGATGGCATAGAAAAACTCTTTTTGTCAAGGAAGAAGAAGGGAAGATCATGATTGCACAAATTTATGTTGATGATATTGTGTTTGGTGGGATGTCAAATGATATGGTTCAACATTTTGTCAAGCAAATTCAGTCAGAATTTGAGATGAGTCTTGTTGGTGAATTAACCTATTTTCTTGGTCTGCAAGCTAAACAAATGGAAGATTCCATACTTCTATCTCAGAGCAAGTATGCCAAGAATATAGTAAAGAAATTTGGGATGGAAAATGCCAGCCACAAAATAACTCCTGCTCCCACACATCTGAAGTTTTCTAAAGATGAAAAAAGAGTAAGTGTGGATCAAAGTCTCTACAGAAGTATGATATGCAGTCTTCTATATGTCACAGCTAGCAGACCTGGCTTTGCCTTTGATGTAGGAGTGTGTGCAAGATATCAAGCTGATCCTAAAGTTAGCCATGACAACCATGTGAAAAGGATTTTTAAATATGTGAATGGGACAAGTGACTATGGTATAATATACTCTCATGGGTCTAATTCTGCCTTAACTGGTTTTTGTGATGCTGATTGGGCAGGAAGTGCTGATGATAGAAAAAGTACATCAGGAGGATGCTTCTTTCTGCGAAATAATCTCATATCATGGTTCCGTAAGAAGAAAAATTGTGTGTCTCTGTCCATTGCAGAGGCTGAATATATTGTTGCAGGAAGCAATTATTCTCAATTGGTTTGGATGAAAAAAATGCTAACAAAATACAATGTCAAACAAGATGTCATGACATTATTCTGTGACAATTTAAGTGCAATTAACATATCAAAGAATCCCATTTAACACAGCAGGACCAAACATATTGATATCCGTCATCACTTCATAAGAGACCTTGTTGAAGAAAAGATTGTTGTCTTAAAACATATAGCCACTGAATTGCAACTGGCTGACATTTTCACTAAGGCTTTGGATGCTAATCAGTTTGAGAACTTAAGAGGAAAATTAGGTATTTGCCTATATGAGGGTTCGTAGTAATTAAAGACGTGTGGGAATATCATTAAAGTGATATTATATTATTTGTATTTCCAACAAATAAAATTTCAAAAGCAATCATTACAGGACTGCCTCAAAGTGTTTCCCACACGCAACGAAATAACATCCTTCTAATTTATCAAACTTTTCATTCTCCTCTACAGAAAAAGAACCCTAGTCATTCTTCATCCTTTTGCTCAAAAATCTTCAAAGATGTCTCAACATCATACATCGTCTTCTTCAAAATCTGCCAATGAGAATCTCTCCCTTGACAGAGTACTTGATTCTAATCCTCTAACAACCATCCCACCTCTTGATAAGAAGGTCAAGAAACCTAGATCATCACCTGCTAAGAAATCCAAAGATGATAAAGGTAACTCATCTACTGCTACTTACAATAGGACAGAAGAAGAAATTGTTAATGTTGATAGAAGCATTAGAAGGCTAGTAAACAGAGTGTTAAATGAAGGCTTTTCTGTTCATAGGATTTCTACCCCTCTTGCTCATATGCCTCCTCCTGCTGACAAAATAAATGATCCTAAAAGTGCTGCTGTTGGATCATCCACCTTCAAGAAAGATGCTGCTGAAAGCATACTTGAGAAGCTTGCTAGCTCTACTCTAACAGAAGTGGAAGAAGAAAATGTTGAACAAGATGCTGAGGGAAATGTTGAATAAGATGCTACTGCCTCCAAGGATGTAGAAGGTTAAAATGTTGAGAATGTAGTAAATGTAGAAGAGTTGTCTGACAATAAGCTCATTACTAATGTGGTGCCTAGTATTGCAAGAAGGCTAAAATCCAGAAAAGTAAAGGATGCAAGTGTCACACCCCCTGCCAAGACAACCAAGAATAAAATCATGCATGGACCCCCAAAGTCAGGAAGCAAAGTGGTTTCTCCCTCTAGCAAAAGAAAAACTAGACCTGTTAGCTCCATAGATGATGATGATGAGGATGCTATAAAAAGATCCAAGAGTAAGAAGAAAATCGTTCTAGTTGAAGAGATTGAGTATGATGCCGAGCTAGATGTCTAGGATATCTCTCCTATCAAAAAGTCTACAAGTAAGAAACTATCTGTTATGGTTCCTGATGTCCCACTTGACAACATCTCCTTCCATTCCGTTGGGAATGCTGAAAAGTGGAAGTATGTGTATCAAAGAAGGATTTCCCTGGAGAGAGAACTGAGAGTTGGTGCTTTGGAATGTAAATAAATCATGGAGCCGATAACTTATGTTGGATTGATGAAAACAGTTACCAGGTTTGCCAATTTCTATGAAACTCTTGTTAAGGAGTTTATTGTTAATATTCCTGTTGACTGTGCTGACCATAAAAGTAAGGAATATATAAAGGTTTTTGTTAGAGGAAAGTGTGTAGAATTTTCTCCTGCCATCATAAATAGATTTTTAGATAGGTCTGAAGATGTCTGCTGTGAGCTGGAAGTTACAGATAATCAATTTTGCAGAGCCATCACTACTAATCAAGTAAGTGAGTGGCCCATGAAAAATAAACTTCCTGTCAGCAAGCTGAGTTTGAAATATGCTATTCTACATAGGATTGGAGCTGCAACTTGGGTCCCCACTAATCACAGTTCAACCATCTCCATTGGATTAGGAAAGTTTATTTATGTTGTTGGAAACCAGAAACTTTTTTATTATGGTACCTACATCTTTGATCAGACTATTAAGCATGTAGGAACTTGTGCCATTAAGATGCTAATTGATTTTCCTTCCCTCATCCATGGAATTATTCTTAATCAGCATCCTGGAATCCTAAGTTGAAATGATGTAGTGTTCAAGAGGAAGTCTGCTTTAACCCTTCATTTTAAGCTCTTTTCAGGCAAACATGTCCCAGACATTGTTTTGATATCTGCACCTGCTGAAACGATCTCCGCCAAGGATGACATGATCAAAGAATTAAGAGAAGCTTGCAAGGAATTGGATGATATGATCAGAGTTAGCTCCGCAAGGAAGCTAACCTTTGAAAAAATGATCAAGGACCTACAAAAGGACAAAAACCTTGATGATATAGTGAACTCTGAAGGTGAAGACTCTAGTGAGGAAGGAAGTTCTGGCTCAGCCAAGTCAATTGGTCCTGATGACAGTTAGACTAATTGATGTGTCTTTATTTTGACCCTTTGTTTCATTTTAGCACATGCATGTGTTTGACATTTGATTTCTATGGTCTGTATGTAAATTACTGATACACTCTTGAATGCATCCTTTTATTTGGCATATTATGACTAAAAAGGGGGAGAGAAAGTGACTGACTGACCCCTGACCACTGACTGACATCTGATTGAGGGGGAGCTTAATACTTGAGGGGGAGCCTCATGTCTCAAAAGATATTTTGACATCTTCCTTTGCAAACAGATAATTGCTAACCGAGTTTGTGCTTGCTTTACTTATGCTGCTAATCTGATATTGCTCTGATAATATATTGCTCTACTCTGATAATATGCTTTGATAACGTTTTATCCAAATTTTGCTAAAGGGGGAGTTCGTAGGTGTTTGTTGGCAGCAATTTTGGTAAAACAACATGCTGTTAATGTTTTGCTAAGTGTCTTGACATTTGTAGAAAACTGTTTTGAATGATGTCAAAGCAGATGTCTTGACATCTGCCTCCTGAACTGAACTCAACCAGCATCAGTTTATGTTTTTTTGTTTCCTGATTTCCTGCGCCCCATAATTCAGGATTTGTGACTCACAAGCTGCAAAAAATATGGAGGAATATTTTTCAAATTGCATGGATTTTATCTTGGCCTATTTTTATGGAAATATTCAAAAGAATTAAATATTTGGTTTTAAGCCCAAGCCCACAGCTGCGCATATATAAGGACTTGCTTCCTTATTCAAACTACTGCAACTTTTGAAGAAGAATACTTTTTTTTTGTTTTAGAAGTCTAAGTATTTTAATTGTCAAACACTCTAGTATTGAGTTAATACTTGTGTTTTTATTTGGGTTGTTAGTTGTGTATCATTCATAAGCTTTTAAGCATTGAATGATTGATGTTTTTAAACTTATTATTTTCGTTGTTTCTTCACTGTAAGGGATTGAAGGGATTTGAGGAGGGCATCATACCTTGGTGAGTCTTAGGTAGAAGTATAGAACGGGTAGTGATTAAGTTGTTAGATCGTAAACTTGTTGTTTACATAGGGTCTATGAATTGATACGATTTAGTGGACTTGTCCCTAGCTTGGTAGCCCCCAGAGTAGGTGTTGTTGTACACTGAACTGGGTGAACAATCTCTTGTATTTTTACTGCTTTTGTTATTACTTCTCTTTACTTGTAAACATTTATTTTTGTCGTGACATCTCATTCGACATCACATATCTGATTACATAATTAGAATTATTATACAAGTGGTTTATTTTTCACATGCCTCGGTCTACTGCTTTTTGGGATATGAAGGATGGATCACCTTGGTCACAGAAGATTATATCTCTTACCCATTCAGATATTGTGTGGTATAATCAAAATTATTATGGAGTCAAGATTATTGATAGATGTGGTAGTTTTCCCAGTGTACCTCTTTTTGGTACAAAGGGAGGTATTAACTACAACCCTGTTCTTGCACGTCATCAACTTGGATATCCGATGAGGGATAAACCAAACAACATTCATGTGAGTAATTTATTTCTCAAAGAAAGAGGAGACAACAAAGCAGCCAAGGAATATATTAGTAAAGCATGGCGCCACATCCATAGGAAAGGAAGATAAAACTTAGGACAAAGAGGTGTTATCTCTTTGGATCCCCATCTTCGTTGGGTACAAGCATGGGCAATTCAATTGAAGATGCCTTATTCTCGTGAAGAACCATTACCTGCTATTTTTGTGGAGCCTACTCCTCCTATTTTGGATGATTTTGAAGACCTTCAGCTTACTTTAGTCAAGATGCAGCTAGAGAAGGATGCCTTGAAGAATAAGTATCATACTATGGATGTGGCACACTCAACACTTCAAGGGAAGTTGAAGGAGAAAGATGATTTGATTGAGATTCTCAAGCAACATTCCAGGGAGATGATGTAATAGCGAAAGGATTTATTTTCCTCTCGCATTCAGCCAGTTCCCAATGATCAAGACCATTCACACATGCTTTCTACTTCTGGTGGATAGAAGGGATTTGTTGACAAGCTTACAGAAGAGAATAAACAGTTGAAAGATCAAATTAACAGGCTCAGAGGGAAGCGTCAGTGTGAAGTGGTATCTTCTCCAGCCTTGGCTCCTTAGGACTTATAGATTTTATTTTTCTTTCTTTTGTATTTAGGATTATGGAAATTTGTATTAAAGTTGTAATCCTTCCAAAATTGTAAATGAAATGAGATTATTCAGTATTCCAAAAATGTGTTATTCCTTTGATATTTGCAATTATTATAGTTCTTAAGTCCCTTGAAAAAAATAAACAAAAAAGTAAAACATGTTCATTGCATGTCATGCATCATTTCACACATATTTTTGCATTCCTGTTTTTCCTCACGTGTCTTATATGTTTCTTCTGCTTCAACAGTCAACAAGCTATTGCACTCTTATAACACTTAGACTAACTACAAGAAGAAGATGGAACATTTAGAACAAGAGAATCATGAGCTCAGGGAAGAAGTTACTGCTTTAAGAACTGGAATGGATAATCTGATTTCTTTATTGGAGTCATTAGAGGCTGCTCAGAATCAATCATCCCTCCCTCCACCCCCTTTTCCTCATGTTACTCAACCGCAACAGACAAAAGTTATCTCTAAGATACTGACAGTGCCCACTTTTGTTACTCATGTTGTTTCTACTTCTCAATTCCCGATGCCTCATGGTTATCCATGAAGAATTCCAGAGAATTTCATGCCTGAAGGATATAATCCTACTGCTCAAGTTGCTTATCATGTTCAGCCATTTGTGACTTCTACACCACCTGTTGTGCATACTCTCCCTGTTGTTAATGATGAAATCTACCATGCTGATTCTAAACCAAGTGAAGGCTTGGATTTTTATGACAGGATGGATGATTTCCAAGATCAGTTTAATGAGAATCATATGGAGATGAAAGCTCTCAGAGGAAAGGATTTATTTGGGAAGAATATTAGTGATGTTTGTTTGGTTCCCAATGTGAAGGTGCCCACTAAGTTTAAGGTGCTAGAGTTTGAGAAGTACAAGGTAAATACTTATCCTCGTGATCATATTGTGATTTATGTTAGAAGGATGTCTACTCACACTGATTACCAACACCCGGTAATCCATTTTTTTAAGACAATCCGACTGCTGTTGCGTTGAAGTGGTACATGAGCTTAGATAGTGCCAATATCTGCACTTTCAATGATTTAGGAGAATCCTTCGTGAGGAACTACAAGTATAATATGGTATGGCTCCCGATCATGATCAATTGAGAGCTATGACTCAGAATGACAAAGAATTTTTCGAAGAGTACGCACAATGCTGGTGCAAGGTTGGGGCTCAGTTTATGCCTCCAATGAAGGAAAAGGAGATGAATAAGGTCTTTTTGAAAACCTTGGGTCATTCTACTAAAGCATGGTGGTAAGTGCACCCAATGACTTTACTAATATGGTTGGTATGGGCGTCTGATTTGAAGAAGCTGTTAGAGAAGGACGTTAGTCAAGGGATGAAGGTTCCAGTGGTACTAATAAGCAGGCATATGGTTTCTCCATAAAGAATGAATGGGATACAAATGCTATTACCCAAGAGAGAAGAAGTAGGCGTACGAGAAGACATCACCATCACCAAAAACATATTGCCTTTGGAACCCTAGTTGTTAGCGTAACTCCCACCGATGTTGCTTATTAGAGAGCACCTCAACAAGGTAAGCAAGGGATACATCTAAAAAGAGAAGATTTTAATCCTATCCCAATGATGTATGATGATTTGTTTCCTGCACTAATTCAAAAGAACCTAGTACATACTAGGTCTCCTTCTTCCATACCTCCAACATTGCCATGGTATTATAAAGCTGATCAGAATTGTGCCTTCCATCAGGGGGCCCCTGGACATAGTACAAAATTTTTTTATCCATTGAAAGTTGAAGTTCAGAATCTAGTGAGATATGGTATCCTGTCTTTCAAGGATATATGTCCAAATGTGTAAGCCAATCCGCTACCCAAGCATAGAGGAGGGAATGTTATGAACATGGTTTATGGATGTCCTGGATAGTTTTGAATTTTTGATGTAAACTTGATAAGAGGTAATTTGGTGCAAATGCATGTTGATCTTTATGAACTCAGTCACTATACACATGATCATGCAGGTTGCAGTGTCTGCAGTACAAATATTCATGGATGTGAAAAAGTGAGAAATAATCTCTAAGACATGATGGATAAGGGCCTTATCCATATCGTCCGACCAAGAACTGAGTATGAAGAGGTTAATATGATTGAAAACCATGCCAATGATTTTATGTCTTCTGATGGGTTTATGTCTTCTGATGAGTTTATGTCTTCTGACGAGTTTGTATCTTTTGATGAGTGTGAGTCTGCTGATGAAGGTGTGACTTTTGATAATGATTTTGTAATTCCCGATGAAATACTTGTTGAATATGCTGAAGAAGCTGAGGTGAATGTTATTGTACCACACTTTGGCATTCCTACTCCTGTGGAAATTGCATACCGCAGTAAGCCTGTAGTAACTCCCGTGGTTATTTGATTACCTGGTCCTGTTTTGTATGAGTCTTATATGGGCTATACCTTACAAGTATAATGCAATTATTCTGGAAGACAATAGGAAATTCCAATTCATCCTTTATCTCATGTTAGAAACATTACTAAGGCCATTCGGGTGACCCGTAGTGGTCGTGTATTTACTCCTGCCTTTCAAGGAAGTGTTGATGCTAGTAAGAAAATCATTGAAGCTAGTGCTGAACCCAAAAAGGTAGATGGGAAAACTAGTGGCATTTCATTGGAAAAGGATGTTGATGATTTGTTGAAGATCAATAAGATGAGTTATTATAAGATTGTGAACCAATTGCTGCAAACTCCATCCAAAATTTCCATTCTAGCATTATTAATGAATTCTGCAGCTCATCGGGAATCTCTAACGAGGGTCTTGGACCAATATTTTGTTATGCATGACGTGTCGATTGACCAATTTAATGGAGTTTTGGAAAATATCATGGCTTGCAATAATCAGAGTTTTTGTGATAATGAATTGCCTGATGAGGGAATAAATCACAATATGGCCTTGCACATATCTTTGAATTGCAAGAATGATGCCTTGTCTAATGTGATGATAGATAATGGTTATGCTCCGAATGTGATATTAAAGAGTACTATGACAAAGCTCAAATATCAAGGAACTCCTATGCGCTAGTGGTACTGTAGTGAAGGCTTTCGATGGTTCAAAGAAATCTGTCATTGGAGAAGTGGACTTGCCAATATACATAGGTCCCCATTGTTTCAAACCACCTTTCAAGTCATGGATATCTTCCCATCCTATAGCTGTTTGTTGGGACGACCCTGGATCCATGAGGCAGGAGCCTTTTTTTCCACCTTACATCAGAAACTAAAATTTGTTCGTGAAGGCAACGTAGTGATTGTGAATGGCAAACAAACTTTGTTGATATCCCATTTGTATTCTTTCAGTGTTGTAGAAGGTGATGAAGCTTCTGTTGGAACTTAGTTCCAAGCTTTGTCTATTTATAACATAAAGAAGAATGCATATTTTATTACCTCTTTTAGAGATTGTGATACGGTGGCAGAACCGACTATTATACTGGTTTTGCATTTGTGTTCACAATTGTTGCGGTAAGCAAGAGTCACCACCAACTTTTCTTTTATCTAAATTAAGGAAAGGGTGAAAAGAACATAAAATGACCTTTTCAAGAATTTTCTGAGTAAGGGGGTGGATTATGGAAAGGGAAGGTGTTAGCACCCTTTCCATCTGTACTTCTCTACGGGCTCTTAGATGCTTAGCTCATTTTTTAAATACCCTGTGCTTTGTGTTTTTGAAAAGTATTTTTGAAATTTTCCTTAGTGCGGAGATTTGCTTTATGATAACTCTTTTATCAGTCCTCAAGAGTGTTGATAAAGCAAATGTTTTTGAAAGTGTTTTTGAAATGTTTTGTGTAGGTGCAAAAGTTTTTTTTTGAGCAAGCATTTAAGAACTATCTACTTATACTCGAAAAGGTTCATTCTTTTCCTCCTATCCTTTAGAAAGTGCTATCATACTATTAGTGAGTAGGTAGCTCTATCGTTAGATGTTTGAGGGACATTATAAGGGATGTACAGTCATAAAGGCAACATATGGAGACACTTTAGCAATTTTGTTTAAGGGATGAGATCATTTTACCGAAAGGCAACATTGTAGGGTCATCGAGGGACTATGATCTTTTGATTTACGGGTCTTTGCTAAAGCGCCCCCATTTTCGAGGGACATGACTGTTTTATTTCCGAAAGGCAACCAAAGTGGGAGTACCCTAGAGGTGTATATGTTCAAGTGATTCAATTCAGTTCATTTATCTTCGTTATTAGATTTGCTAGTGCTTTGTTTTCAATCTTTCCATACAAGCCTAATTGCTAACAGTTAATATTTTTGCAGAAATTTAAAATGCGGGAATTGTAAATCCTACGCTATTACAATGCTTACGGAAGGGGATATTTACATGTCCAAAAATTTCGGGAAAATAAAGAAAATGATAAAGTAAATGCCCTAGTTAATTATATATTACATACTGTCAGCAGATACAGAAATATGAAAAAATAGAAAGGAAGAATTGAACGCGCGCGAAATGTAAAAGAACATCATAAATCCTAAGAAATTGCTAAGTAAAAGAAAATATTTTTGGTTTTTTATTATTTATTTTGAGAAAATAGTTAAACTAACTTAAATATAATTTTAAATAAAAATATTAAATGAAATTAAACCTAATTCTAATATTTTTGTATTTTTATTAAGAAAAATTTGCATGAAATAAATCTAAGCCTAATTGATTTTAAATTGATAAAATTAAGTTAAAATAATTAATTTAATTAATTTACAAAATTAAAATTAAGCCTAAGTCTAATTATTATTATTTTTTTGATTTTATGATTTGATGAAAAAGGTTTCAAAAGTAAAATATAAAACAAATAAAAAAGATTTAAAAAAAAACATTAAAAAAAACATAAAACCGGGCCTGATATCAAAAATAAATAGGGGGTGCATTTTTTTTATAAATTTGCTAGGTCCATGATAGATCAACCCAACTTTGTGCTCAATCCAATGTCACTGGCTCTTGAGGATCCATCATGTACATCTAGATCTGGATCGTTTGATCTTGCACTGATGAGATCCAATGTCAATGATGATATAATGTATGATACACACGCTTGGATTGAGTACACAGGATCTACAAAGTATGTGTTAGAAAAATAAAATTGCTGGACCAGGGACTCGAACCCAGGCCCTCTCCCTTTTCATACGTGCTGCCTTTCCAACTGAGTTGTTGTTTCATTCGTTTAAATGAATAACAAAATAAGATAATATGTAAAAGCAAATTCAGAAATATATTTGAAAATAAAGCACGCGCGCTGGCTCCAGTGGACCAATAGGATTGTATCATTCTGCCACGCAGACTCCACCAGAGTCAAACAATTGCAGGGGTGCCGGAGTCAAACTCCGGTCACCTTCTCCGGACATCAAAAATTCTGAAATCTGCAAAAAGGGCAAAATCAAAGTTCAGGCTTTAGGCTACCCCCCTAAATTGGGGTCTACGAATTTAACCATGGGGTTAGTTTCTCCTGAAATAGCCTACATTAATGAGAACGAAGCTCGCCTGGAGTTTTTCCCTAAAAATGGCAAAACTCCATCCTCACGCCAAACCTTGCATGTAATGATTCTAAACAAACGCAAACATCAATATGAACATGTGTATGCACAGAGAAATCATTTATATTGCATAAATAAAAGGTTTGGGTTCAAAGAGGTATACCAAACCGGTGACACTCAAGGGAGAGATTCTGGCCATGTTTTGACTTGATCAAGGGTTGGAATAAACTCCTGGGAACCTTAGGGTGATGATGAAACGCCTGGAATAGATTGAGTATGGTTGGAATTGGCTGTTTGAATTTCACAACTTTGTTGGACTTTTTGACAATTTTTCCGTGGCTCTCTAAGCAATGTATATGCGTGAGTTTGGCTTACAAAAACCACCCTTATATAGAGGAGATAGAGGGGACAAGGTAAGAAGGAAAGAACCAAGCCTTAATCATTTGTATTGAAGCCATGATCCTACATTTGAAAACTTTCCATAACTTGAGATTTCATGCTATTTTCAAAGCTGGATGAACCTGGTCACATTTGCACGAATTTGTGGGATCAAAACTGATCCAAAATGTCAGCCCACATGCCCAAAACAAATATCCATTATTTTGTGCATTTTATTTTATATTTATTTGAATAAAATGAAATAAAATGTGCATAAAATAACTAGAAATTGCAAGGCATGCTAAGAATGAGATTTAAAGTTCTCTATAAGTTTAGGAAAATATTTGAAGTCCAAGAAATTAAGCCATTGACCTGAAAGTTTAATTTTGTCCAATGCACAATTCTTGAATTTTCCAAAATTTTCCCAACTTGGGCTAGCCATAACTTGCTCAATATTTATCCCATGATGACGATCTTGAACTTTTTGGAAAGCCCAAGATGTATACTTTAATCCGTCTTTTGATAAATTTTGAATTTGAAGATTTATCTTGATGTAAATGGCCTTGAAGAAAGTGCCTTTTGTTGACTTTCTGAAAATGACCTATAATGTATAAGCTTGTATCTTTCAAATGGTGCATCTCTTGAACTTGAGGACAACAAAGAAGTTGTAGGGAATTATATTCTCTTCAAAATGAGCTTTGGTTTGGGAAAAATCGATGATGTATGTGAAATTTATGCTTGGTCAAAGTTTGGTTGACTTTTCCTATAGAAACCCTAATTTTGCAATTCTTGACTTTTGATAGATTAGGAGCATTTCTTGAGGAATCATGATCAACCCTTGATCAAATGATGGATATCACTTCAAAATGTTGATGTTGACCAAAAATCTTGAAGTTTGACTGTATTTGGGCCACATTTGACTTTTGACCCAGTACAGTTTATTTTCAAGCATTTGAGCAATTGACTGAGCAAACTTGTAGTGTAAGGCATGAAATTTGTCATAGACAATCTTGAAGGCATATTAGGACAATTTAAAACAATTGAGACCTTTGGATCTCACACATCTTGGTGAAAAGTGAAACCCTAATTAGAGGTTCATTGCTTATGAGGAGAATTTGTCTGGTCAAGTCTTTGTCATCCTTGAGCAATTGGGAACCTCAATGAGCATGCCTTAAGTAAAACTTAGAGGGAAATTTTTGGGGTACAACAGAGATGCACAACAAGTGGTTCAGAAAGGTCCTTGCAGTGTGTGGGGTCAAATTATTGATCCACCCGTGAAAAAAAAACAAGATAGGTCTGGGTTTCTCTCTAAAGAAGGATGAGAATGAAGTGGTGAAGCCAAAATCTTCCTTTCATCCCTATCAATACATTTTCCATAGTGCGAGTTATCTCTATCCAACTACTTCAGAGGTCGACGCCATCATTGAAGATGATTCAGAGTAGGAGATGTTGAATTTTGTGATGCATGGATTGAGAGTTTAGAATTGGATCACTGTTGATGTTCCCAGTTGCATTCACATTTCAAAGTAATTTGTCTTTGCTTGTTTTTCAAAATCCTTTCACTCTGCCCAAGGTGAAAGTGATATTGTATGGGCGTGTCTTTTGTGTTGAATTTTAAAATCATTAATAAAAGTTATTTTTGATTTCCAATTATGTTTTTATTTTTTGCTTTGTTTTTGGAAAATGGTAATCAGAAAAAACCTTTCAAAATAAATAATAACTGCAAATAAATTTTCATAATCACTTGTTGCATTTATCAATTTCTAAAATCAAGCATAATCATATGTGTAGATTAATTAAAAAACCTGTTGAAAACAAGGACCATGCGCCCTCTCCCAACTTTGAATATCTTGTGTATATGGCTTAAGAAGAAGAGTTTACTGAAATCCCAGAAGAGGTTTATCGCTTGCTTGAGCACGAGGAGAATACCATTCATCCGTAAAAAGAGCCGTTGAAGATTGTTAACTTGGGTTCTAAAGAGGATTTAAAGGCAGACAAGTATGGGGCACAACTTCATCCCGATGTGAAGAGCAAGTTAATTGAGTTATTAAAGGAATATGCTGACATTTTTGCTTAATCTTATCAAGACATTCCTGGGTTTGATACTGATATTGTGGAGCATCGCCTGCCATTAAAGCCTAAATGTCTACCTATCAAACAAAAGTTAAGAAGAGCTCATCCTGGAATGGAGTGAAGATTAAAGAGGAGGTTCTGAAATAGATTGATGTCGATTTTCTTGAGACATCAGCGTCTCCTCAGTAGGTTGCCAATATTGTCCTAATTCTGAAAAAAGATGGAAAAGTATGCATGTGCGTTGATTATAGAGATCTGAATAAAGCTAGTTCAAAATATGATTTCCCTTTGCCACATATTGATATATTGGTAGATTGCATAACCAAATTCAAAGTGTTCTCATTCATGGATGTATTTTCCAGATACAATAAAATTAAAATGGATTCTAAGGACATGGAAAAACAAAGTTTATCACACCCTGGGGAACATTCTGTTATAGAGTGACACCTTTCGAGTTGAAGATCGCTGGTGCAATGTACCAGAGGGATATAACAACCCTATTCCATGAGTTGATGCATAAGGAAATCGAGGTATATGTTGATGATATGATCAATAAATCTCAGACCGAGGATGGGTATTTAGAAGACTTGTTGAAATTATTTCAGCGTTTGAGGAAGTATCATCTCCGCTTGAATCCGAAGAAGTGTACTTTTGGTGTTCGTTTTGGAAAGTTGTTAGGTTACATTGTCATCCAGAAAGGTATTGAAGTTGATTCTGATAAATTTAGGGCAATTCAAGAGATTCCTGCACCAAGAAATGAAAAACAAGTCAGGGGCTTTCTTGGACGTTTGAATTATATCTCCAGGTTTATCTCTCAGATGACTGTCACTTGTGAGCCAATATTCAAGCTTCTAAAGAAAGATCAAGGTTGTGTATGGATAATTGATTGTTAGAAGGATTTTGAAAGAATTAAAGAGTATCTGCTTGAACCTCCTATCTTGCTGCCTTTTGTTGAAGGAAGACCATTTATTATGTATCTGACTCTGTTGGATAGCTCCATGGGTTGTATTTTGTGACAACAAGATGAAACATGTAGGAAAAAGTATGTCATTTATCATCTGAGCAAGAAGTTAAATGACTCAGAGTCATGATACTCTATGCAAGAAAAGACTTGTTGTGCTTTGGCCTGGGCTGCAAAGCGTATGCGGCAATATATATTGAATCTTACTACTTGGTTGATATCCAAAATGGATCCAATTAAGTACATTTTTGAAAAGCCTTCTCTTACTGGAAGAATTTCCCATTGGCAGATGTTGTTGTATGAATATGATATTGAGTACTGTACTCATAAGGCTATTAAAGGAAGTATGTTGGCAGAGTACCTTTCTCACCACCCAATTGATGGTTATCAGTTTGTTAAGTATGATTTCCCTGATGACGATGTGATGTATTTGAAAGTTAAAGATTGAGATGAACCATTTCCCGAGGAAGGTCCAGATTCTGAATCCCGATGGAGCATGGTATTTGATGGAGCCGTGAATGCTTATGGTAAAGAAATTAGTGTTATGATTATCACTCCTAATGGGTCTCATATCCTTTTTACTGCAAGGTTGACATTTGATTGCACCAATAACATCATAGAATATGTAGCATGCATCGTGGGTCTTGAAGAGACTATAGATCTCAGATTTAAGATTTTTGATGTATATGGTGATTCAACTTTAGTAATAAATCAAATTAAAGGAGAATGGGAGACTCGTCGCCCCGCCTTGATTCGCTACAAAGATTATGCAAGAAGGTTATTGACTTTCTTCAATAAATTTGAGTTCCATCATATTCCTTGAGACGGGAATCAGATGGAAGATGCTTTACCCACATTTTCTTCCATGTACCAAGTGAATTATTGGAATGACGTACCTCAGATTACGATGCAATTCCTTGATAGGCAAGCTTATGTATTTGTTGTAGAAGTGAAATCGGATGATAAGCCTTGGTATTATGATATCAAGAACTTTCTCCAGACTCAAGAATACCCACTTGGTGCATCAAACAAGGATATAAAGACATTGAGAAGGTTGACGGGTAGCTTCTTCCTTAGTGAAGATGTGTTATACAAAAGGAATTACGACACGGTCTTGCTCAAATGCATGGATAGACATGAAGTATACATGTTAATCCATGAGATCCATGAAGGTTCATTTGGCACCCATGACAATAAACATTTGATGGCAAAGAAGATGCTAAGGGAAGGTTACTATTGGCTGACAATGGAATTTGACTGTTACAAATTTTCAAAGATGTGCCACAATTGTCAGATTTATGCTGACAAGATTGATGTGCCTCCGACTCTTCTCAATGTTATTTCTTCCCCATGGCCTTTCTCTATGTGGGGTATTGATATGATCGAGATGATTGAAACCAAGGCCTCGAATGGACATCGTTTCATTTTAGTGGCAATTGAATACTTCACCAAATGAGTGGAAGTATATTTTTATACTAATGTGACCAGGCAGGTGGTGGTACGGTTTATTAAGAATAACCTTATCTGTCAGTACCATTTGCCAAGTAGGATTATCAATGATAACGACTCAAATTTGAATAATAAGATGATGAAGGACCTTTTGAAGAATTCAAGATTGTCCATCATAACTCGTCTCGTTACAGACCTAAGATAAATTGGGTTGTTGAAGCTGTTAATAAGAACATTAAGAAGTTCCTTCAAAAGATGGTTGTTACATATAAGGATTGGCACGAGAAGCTCCCGTTTTCTCTGCATGGATATCGTACATCTATTCGCACTTCAACAGGGGCAACCCCTTTCTCTCTTGTGTATGGCATGAAAGTAGTGCTCCTCGTCGAGTTTGAGATTCCCTCTTTGCGTCTGATAATGGAAACTAAGTTGTCATAGGCTGAATGGGTCCAGAACATGTTTGACCAGTTAAATTTAATTGAAGAAAAGAGAATGAATGCTTTATGTCATGGTCAATTATATCAAAAAAGAATGAAGAAGGCATTTGATTAGAAGGTCAAACCTCGTGAATTTAGAGAAGGAGACCTCGTGCTCAGAAAGATCATGTCTTTTACCACTAATTCTAGGGGAAAGATTACTCCCAATTACGAAGGCCCATATGTTTTCAAGAAAACCTTCTCTGGCGGTGCATTGATTCTTGAAACTATGGATGGTGAGGAGTTCCCATATTTTGTGAATGCTGATGTAGTCAAGAAATACTGTGCCTAAAGAAATAAAAGAATAGCTCGCTAAGTTGAAAACGTGAAAGAGCGACTTAGGAAAAAATGAGTGTCTCGGTAGGATGAAAACCTGAAAGGGAACTCTAGAAAAAAGTTAGAGACATAAACAGAATAAATTATCCTAGTAATTTAAACACCCACAAGGGAAATCTAGGAAAAAGTTAGGGATTTCTTGGCAAGTAACTGCATCAGGCAAGACTTGATCGTTGAAGCAACAATCTTCTTGGATTGTCATTGCTCTTCAACTGAAGCTTAAGCACCTGAATTTAAAGTTGTTAGGGAGAATATCAGTCATTGTATTTCAATGTACCTTTTCCATGTATTTACCATTTTCTAAACTTTGTAATCATCCATGGAGTCACGCCATTTTCGGACTACCATTCTATTAATGAAGTTTGAGCCTTTATCCAATTCTTTGCAATTCTTATTTTATTCTGTTTACAAAAATTTCATTTATTATTTATAGTATATTTCAAAACAAAATGACTTAAACAATAAAACATGTTTTTGAAAAATTTGCAAATTATTTTTACTTCGGTTTTGTGAATCAAAGGAATAAAATCAGTTGTTCCAAGGATGGAAGATTTTCAAAGCGTGAAATTTTCTCCTTCTCATTCGAGGAGCCTCCTCTAGTTACTCTCACGGCTTATGTGTGCGGTTTCCCCTATAGTTGTTATTCAAATTATGGGTTTCATCCAGATTTTTGTGTGGTGTTGGGTCTGAGATCCCATATTACCCAATTAAGTCTTGATTCAGATTTCTCCAACTGAGTGTGATTCTTTCCCCACCCAGGTTGTGATCAAGTAGAGATTGTAAAATTATTAAGCCTTTGCTCAGTTTTTGGATTCTTTCTCCCCTCGTGTTAAGACTTGGTGTAGAATATACTGCTGAGTATTTTACCTTTCCTGTTATGACATTGTTTTTTTGTGTACTCCCTAAGTAGCCAGACAAGGGAAATATCTTTTCTAAGAAGTATTGAGACAACTGTCAACTTTTTGGTTTTCTCTCACCCGGTGTTGAGATTGATTTAAAATCCCTACAAAGTTGACTCATTGATGTGGTGTCAACTTCTTAGTTCCTCATATAAACCAAGGGTGATGTTTCCCTTTGAGTTTGTTATCCACGTGAAGTTTCTTTGATCTTCCCCGACGGAGTTTATGCAACCATTATTCTTAATGTCATGTGGTTTCTTCTCAGCAGATGTGGTATCATCTTCCTTAGCGAAGTCCATGTGTTATCTCCCAATGAAGCTTAAAGGAGTTCGTTACATCCCTGCAGCTTTATGGTTTATTTTTATAGGATGATATTTTGTTCTCAAGCAACATTTCCTTTACCAGAGAAGTTAAGCCTTGAAGTAGGACGTTGTTTCCTTAGTTGGTTGCATACTTTCTTATGGGATTTCCATATTGGACATGATTTAGCCGAGTGTCGTCTATATCTAAGTGTGTTTTATCTGGTTATCCACAGTGTAATATATTTGTTTTATCGTCATAAATATGACACCATTTAATCATACACACATCATGCATAACTGAATTAAAATTCATTGCTCATTTACATTCATTGATGTTTCTGTTGATATTTTATCCTCCTTGCAGAGTGTGTTGTCTCTCTAATATACTTTCAAACTTAAGCAAAAAGTATATATCCTTTCCATTTCTTCACTAAGTTTATTCCTCGTGTATGAATTTTGCTCCAGCCTTCCTACCCAGCTCATTACATGGATGGAATTAATCCCCATTTTGATATCGTTCCTCATTGGGTAGAGTCTTATTTGACTGTTTCTCTCTAGTTTGTTCCTAGATTGAGCTTTGGTCCTTGTTAGCAATTGTTATCTTGATTTTAATATTGGTTTATTCATAACCTTTTTGTTTACCATTGTTAAACTATCAGACCTTTGATAGATGGTATTCACCTCCTTTGACTATTTCACTAAGGTTTATTCCTGGTTTGAACTTTGGTCCATTATAACAATGTCGTTCGGATCACACTGAGCATTATCTCCACAGTAGGAATATGTTTATATTTCCCCAGGATTTTAAAATTTATTTCCAAGCAGCGTTATTGCAATACTTTTATAATGGCAAGATACAATCTCTTTATTTGAGCAACTTGTATTTCCCTAGTAAGTTTATTATCAGTTTTCTTCCATTAGATGACAGTCTCTTTTGAGCAGTCTGTTGGTTACCAAATAAGATTATATCAAAGTTTTACTCCGATGGATGGTTGGTCTCTTCAAATTGATAGAGACAGTTTGTAGAGAGATCCTTACAACAAATTATTTCACTTTCCGAGTGATATCTTGGTCAAAGAAGAAACTATTCTCCATTCTCGGTGAAATTAAGAAGTCAGAGGAAGTTTATTACCCTTTCCGAGTGATATCTTGGTCAAAGAAGAAACAGTTACCGTTCTTGGTGAAATCTAGAAGTCAAGTGAAGTTTACCATTTCCAAATGGAATGCCTTGGTTATAGAAGAAGTTGAGACTCGTTATAGAAGAAGTTTGGGAAACTTGTTATTATTAATACTTATTATATTTTTAGCAGAAGTTGGTATTTCACCTTCAATAAACATTAGTGTACAACTCTTATATCCTTTGGTTGTTTACCATCGTTAGACTATCATACCTTTGATAGATGGTACTCAATCTAGCTCTAGGTTTTTATCATTGTTATCCTATCAGACCTTTAATAGATGATAACCACTCTTATATCCTTTGGTTGTTTACCATCATTAGCCTATCATACCTTTGATAGATGGTACTCAATCCCCCTCATGGTGTTTATCATCGTTAGCCTATCACACCTTTAATAGATGATATTCACTCTTGTATCTTTTGGTTGTTTAACATCGTTAGCCTATCAAACCTTTAATAGTAGGTACTCAATCCACCTTTTGGTTGTTCACCATTGTTAGCCTATCAGATGCTTGATAGGTGGTGTTCTTTCCACTTGTTGTTTTCCAATGTTAGACTATCATATCTTTGATATTTGGTATTCATTATTATGTCCTTGTGTTGTCTAGCATCGTTAGCCTATAATATCTTTCATAAGATGGTACTCACCTCCCGTGGCATGTACTGCCCATTTAGACTTATGTCCTCAATAGCGTTTGTATTACCTTCTCCTTATTGGAGTTTACCCCAATAGAATTGAGCTTTTACTAGTCTTAGTACTGATGTCAATCGTGGCCTCACTGAATTTATGAGTTAGTATTTTTCTCATTTATCGAGATGATGTTATCTTATTTCCTTTGTCTCCTCTTTGGGCTTTACCCTGGTAGTGTTGAGTTCTCTTTTCCCCAGCGGAGTTTATTTTTCTCCAACTGAGTTAAGTTTCTTTCCTCAGCCGAGTCGGTAATCCTTTCTTGAAGATTACTTCCTTAATGGCTTGTTGCTTGTATTGTCAAGAATATCCCCATTGAACTCGTACTTTGTATTTTGTTTCTTTAACTGTGATGTTGGCTTTTCCTATTCGTAGTTATCCCCATAGTCGTGTTGTTCCCCCGGTGATTTATTTTCCTGGTTGAACTCTTTGTCTTAATCTTCCTTGTGTCTTACCTTTGTATACATTATGTTGTTATTCTCAGTTGTGTCTTGTTTCCCTTGTGGATTTAGTCTTTTACATTCATAATCATAATCATTGCATGGCATCCTAGGACCAAAAATAGGGTTTGTTTTTATATTTAAGTATCTTCAAACGCGTTGAAATGAATATTTTAACCTCCATATCTCTGGATAGAAGACACTTAAATAAGGGCAGCTGTTATACCTAAATTTTTGCCTCTAAGATCCCTCATCACTTCATATCATCACAATGCATCAATATCACACATTAGGGTTGGTTCTCAATTCTACTCTCTCCTATGTTTAAGTTTGTCCTTGAGGGATCACCAATCACATTGAATTGTGTATCTTGTATATATGTGTTTTATATTTTACTGACCTCTAACCAAAATCCAAAAATATGTCTTGTTTATTTTGTTTCTCTTAGAAGACAAGAATTCTGATCAAGAAATTTAGGTGATGGTTTCCCAATTAGGATTATGGGTTGTTCAGGCCAAAGAATGGTTCTCAAAGGCCAATTTTTTCAGAGTGGTGATCTATAATATTAGGTCACTCTATCTTCAAGCTTCATCCATCATGGTTAAGGCGAGTTTGGTTGCTTAATTCTTGAGACTCTTCGAGATAGGTTCATGTGTTTATTTCCATGCCTTCTTTGACGAGTAATCCCAAGTTCTGACAAGTTTGGAGATGGTTTAGTCAAGATTTTATCATCACAAGTTCATATGTGCACTAAGGTACTCTGAATTGCAAGAAAATATCAAGTGTGCAAGATGATTCCAAGTGATTTGGCTGAAAAGTCAACATTTCAAAGTTCGAGTTCAACAATCACCATTTCTTTGTTATTCAATATTTTTTAGTGGTTATTTTTGCATATGATTCCTTTTGACGTCGTGTCTAACTTCTCTTTACAAATTGAGATATAATCATGTGTAGAAGACCATCAAGAGTTTGAGTACATTAGAGGTTGCTTTGTGACTTTGATCAAATTTTAAGTGACTTTCGTCCAACTTTCAAGGATCATAACTCTTTCAATTTTCATCATGTATGGTTGACTCTTTTTACAACGTGTCACAAATGGCGTTTCCTACAATATATCTTCAAAGAGTGGGAGTAAATTATGCTTAGGAGGTCATGCAATTTATTGAAATGTTTTAGGTCATGTCTTTGACCTATAATGTTTTTAACCTCCACGTTCCAATTCATGCTACCAATTTTCTAAGGCTATCAATTTTTCCTTAATGCCTTTTGTTTATGATTGAGATTGTTTATCATCATCAAGTTAAGAGTCGTGGTATGAGATTGTTGAGTTTGAAGATTTCAAATTTAATAAAGGATTGCAAATGATTTTTCAAGTGGAAAGTTATTGTGAATTTCTTTAAACACGAATTACTTGGAATTTAAGGCGTAGTTCAAATTATTTCAAGTCCTTTTCAAAGGTTCCGCGAAAATTTCCAAGTTCATTTAGTCCAAATACAAGAGGCCAAATATCATCCAACTCATGATTTGATTCAAGATTCAAATATTTAAATTCAAGCTATGTATCATAGTCCATCCATCATTCCAAATCTTCTTATTTAAGACCGTTCCTAGAGTCCATACTTCATTCAAATTTCATGGGAAGCTTACAAGCTTACAAAGTGACTTTTGAAATCCTAAATCCTTAATTCAATTTCCTTTTGGTACAAGGATTCCATTCAATTTATCATTCAAAGTTTTGTTCAAGATCAAAGAATGTTCACTTGTTCAAGTTTCTTACAAGCTTGCACTTACAAAAAGAATCCTACAAATTTTTGCTACTTGAATTCAAGAATTTCAAATTCCCTAAAGCCTAAAGTCTTCAAGTTACATCATTCATATCACAAAAAATTCAAACAAGTTCATTCTACATGTTACAAATTTCTCAAGATGCAAGTTTCTTAATGATAAGAGGATTCAAAGCTTCACAACTTCATCTTCCAAACTCGAAGTGGTCATTATTTCTTCATCCTCCAACTCTTCCTTCAAGAGTCATCAATGGCATCAGTTCTCTTATCTTCAAAATATCTCCTTAAAGTTCATATCAACCATTGTCTCAATAAATTAAAAAGAACAAGCAGAAAAAACATTTTCCTTCGTGTTCCGTCTCCCTCTGTAGCATATCTCTCTCCGTTCTCCTAAATATTTCTCTATTTTTTTTGTTGTTTTAATACAAAAGAATGATGATGGTGATGTTTTTTATGAGAATAAGAATAGAGAGAGGGAAGAAATTGATTAATGATTTATGAAGAGAGAGGAAATTTTTGAAAGTTGAGAAAAATAGAGTTAATGTTGTTGTTAGTAACGTAACCCCATTGGGTTACATCAAATTTTTGTCTCTTCCTCCCCCTGCTTTGCAAACCGCGCCAGAATGGAGGACAAGTGGTCCCTCCGTCACTTGTCCTCATATGAGAAGATGAACGGATTTGTGATTCTCTATGCACACACTTTTTACTGTTACTATGTACTTGCATTCTAGATCACTGGATCTATGTACTTTTGCCAGTTGACTAGATCTGATGGTATACAATTATTTTGTTTTAATTTCTTTTCTTTTAATTTATTTTAACTTCTAAAATTAATTTTATATTTAATTTTCTTCCAAAAATTCACAAAATTCATTTTAACTCATTTCTGACTTTGTTTAATTTTTTTGGAATTTAGTTTTACTTTTTGATATTTTTAATCATTTTCACTTATTTGAGTGATTTTAATTAGTATAAAAAATACTTTTCTGTTTTAAAAAATTACCAAAAAAATTTATAAAAATATCCGAGATCACTTCTCACTTTTCTATGGCCTCTTTTTATTTTTCTTTGATATTTTGAATATAGTTTTCTATTTTGCCTTTTATTTTCATTTTAAAAACAATTTAAAAAACATTTTTTCATTAGTCTTAGACCACATTATAATTGAAGTGAAAGCATAAAAAGTTGCGCCCATTTAGCAAAAAATGCAAATTTGAGCACATTTGACTTTTGGCAATTTTGCAAAAATGGTCAACTTGGCCAATGCATAACTCTCTCAATTTTGACCCTAGAGAGGTGTTCTTTGACTTTTTAAAAATCTTAGGATGTCCTCTAAGCAAACCTTTTGTTCTCATCTCAATTGAGTCTTCCATTTTCATGTATGACGCTTTGACCCAAAAAGTGTTTTTGTTGACTTTTCAAAAGGACCTATAATGTCGAAATTCATATCTTTTTGTGAGTGCATATTCTAAACTTGGGAGCTAAAGTAGAATTGTAAGCTTTGGATGGGTCATTTCTAATAAAGTATGAGAAAGTTATGCTCGGTCAAAGTTGAGTTGACTTTTCCTATAAAACCCTAATTTAACAACTTTTGGGTTTTGTTGAGTTGTGAGAAATCCTTGAGGAATCATGATCAAACCTTGATCAAATGATGAATAATGCTTAAAAATGAGGATGTTGACCAAAAATCTTGAGGTTTGACTGTATGTGGACCCCAGTTGACTTTTGACCTAACACAATTGATTTTTAGGTGGTTGAGTAATTGATTGAGCAAACTTCTTCTGCAAGGATTGAAACTTGACATGGATTATCATGAGAACATATTAGGACAATGGTGAGCATTTGAGTCCTATGTGGTTCACTTATCTTGATGAAGATGGAAACCCTAATTTGGGGTATACTGCCTTAGGAGAGAGTTTATCTTGTCAACTCTTGAACTTCCTTGAGCAATTTGGGGACCTCACATGACATTTGTTGAGAAATATGGGAGGAAAAATTTTGGGGTACAACATCTGCCCCTGTTCAATCTTCTTAAACCTGAAGATGTAGATTGGCTCGTCTGTCTTTCGCGATCTGAAGGTGGAAGATGATTGAACACTAGAGTGCCCAGAAATTTTCACTCGCATGAAGTGGCACTTGATTTGTGATATCGGGAATGGGCTTACAGATGCCATTTGGAGGTTGTTAGATAATTTTCGGAGATGGGCTTAAAGATTCCATCCGAAGAAGTGTAGATTGCGTAAGATATTCCTTTGTGAGAACCTGTATACTTGTTATCGAGGAGGAATTCGCTGGGGAATGCTGGTCTTTATCTTGAGAGAAATATAGTTTTAGGATATTCAGTTGTCCGTTACTATACTGGGGAATAACTCCGGTTTGGGGAAGCGGAAGTGAACTGTGTATCTGGTCGGGGTATATGCTGCACCGCGACTTTCTGGGGAAATGTGAAATCAATTGGTTTTGAGCAGGTCCTGGTCTTACAGTGTTGTGGACTGTTGTCTGGGGATAAGAAAGGCAAAACCTAGATAGTAAGGTTATGAGAAGGAACCTGGATAGTAGGGTTACTTCAATATGAAAGCCTGGATAGTAGGGTTTGAGAAGGAACCTGGATAGTAGGGTTACTTTGATATGAAATCCTAGATGGTAGGGCTATGAGAAGGAACCTGGGTCGTAGGGTTACTTTGATATGAAAGCCGAGATAGTAGGGATGCAAGAAGGAACCTGGATAGTAGGGTTACTTCGAGATGAAAGCCGGGATAGTAGGGTTGTGAGAAGGAACCTGGGTCGTAGGGTTACTTTGATATGAAAGCCTGGATAGTAGGGCTATGAGAAGGAACCTGGGTCATAGGGTTACTTCGATATGAAATCCGGGATAGTAGGGCTGCAAGAAGGAACCTGGATAGTAGGGTTACTTAGAGATGAAAGCCGGGATAGTAGGGCTGTGAGAAGGAACCTGGGTCGTAGGGTTACTTCAATATGAAAGTCGGGATAGTAGGGCTGCGAGAAGGAACCTGGATAGTAGGGTTACTTTGGGATAAAAGCCTGGATAGTAGGGCTTGAGAAGGAACCTGGATAGTAGGGTTACTTCAGGATGAAAGCATGGAAAGTAGGGCTTGAGAAGGAACCTGGATAGTAGGGTTACTTCGATATGAGTTTGGGTAAAACTGCAGAAGGAACCTGGGTAAGGTTGCTTTTGTCGCACCGATGACTACTCTGTTTAGCTTCGAGTGCTGATCATGGACAAAGTATGAGAAATGGTATTCTTGACTGCTGTAAAAACCATAGTTCCTTATGCTCACCCCCAGTGCCTGCTTGCCATTTGTGCTATGCGTTCTTGTTGTTCACATAATAGAAGAAAAATAACATAAGAAAATCAAATAATATATTCAAAAAAATGCGCGAAAATTCAAACGGGCCAGCCATATGCTGCCACGCCATCATCTCCTTCACCGGCCTGTCGTTTTAGGTAACAAGACTTTTACCTACGGACAAGACTCAATAGCTAAAACCCTTTCAACTTCAAAAATGCAGCAAACACGATATAAATTTCATTGGAGGCCGTGAATCAATTGGGCTTGAAGCCCTGATCATCATGGTATCCATATCCGTTCCTAATTTGGCCTGTATTAAGAAACCTCAAAACTAAGCTTGGAACCCTAATCATGGCATCTTGCCTTCCCTTCACCTAAAATTCAATTAAATAACACCGAGGGCTTCGAATCCTCATGACAAACAAGAATGTAGGGTTAATTCTCACTGAAAACGCATGTATATATGAAATCAAAAACCAAAAACAGTGGGATAAAACGGGTCTTATAGTTTACAATTTGAAACGTTTCAGGCCTTGGAAATGACGGGAATAGCTTCTGGGAACGTCAAGGAAGGGATTGGTGATCTTGAAATGCTTTGAAACGCCTTGTAGATTGAAAACTAATTCACACTTTTGTCCAAACTTTTGAGTTTTCTTCCTGGCTTTTCACGGCTTCTCCCCCTCTTTTTTTGATCTGCAAAGCTTTATTATATAACCTAGAATGAATTAGGTTAACAAACTTGGATCCAAACTTGAGAATTCATGAATGGAATATTTTATTTTTAAGCCATATGATATCTTTCTATTTTCATGCCAATCATGCTCTTTTTGTACCAATTTCCCTTGATTCGATTTGATCATGCAAGCTCAGCATATCTTGATTGCCAATCTGTAAAAAAACATATCAAATCATATCTTTGATAATTTTCATCATTTATTTGATTTAATTCACTTTTTAATTAATGAAAAATAAAAATAAATTTAAAAGTGAAGCAAATAATGTTTGGATAAGTATTTTAGTTGTGGACCACATTATAATTGAAGAGCAAGCATAAAAAGTTGGGCCCATTTAGCAAAAAATGCAAATTTGAGCACATTTGACTTTTGGCAATTTTGCAAAAGTGGTCAACTTGGCCAATGCATAACTATCTCAATTTTGACCCTAGAGAGGTGTTCTTGGACTTTTTATAAAGCTTAGGATTTCCTCTAAGAAACCCTTTTGGTCTCATCTCAATTGTGTCTTCCATGTTCATGTATGAAGCTTTGACCCAAAAGGTGTTTTTGTTGACTTTTCAAAACGACCTATAAGGTCAAAATTCATATCTTTTTGTGAGTTCATATTCAGAACTTGGGAGATGAAGTTGAATTGTAGGGAATTTCATCCTCTTCAAAATGAGCATTGGATGGGTCATTTCTGATAAAGTATGAGAAAGTTATGCTTGGTCAAAGTTGAGTTGACTTTTCTTGTAAAACCCTAATTTAGCAACTTTTGGGTTTTGATGAGTTGTGAGCAATCCTTGAGAAATCATGATCAAAACTTGATCAAATGATGAATAATGCTTCAAAATGAGGATGTTGACCAAAAATCTTGAGGTTTGATTGTATGTGGACCCCAGTTGACTTTTGACCTAACATAGTTGATTTTCAGGTATTTGAGCAATTGACTGAGCAAACTTCTTCTGCAAGGCTTGAAACTTGACATGGATGATATTGAGAACATATTAGGACAATGGTGAGAATTTGAGTCCTTTCTTGTTCACCTATCTTGATGAAGATTGAAACCTTAATTTGGGGTATACTGCCTTAGGAGAGAGTTTGTATGGTTAACTCTTGAACTTCCTTGAGCAATTTGGGGACCTCACTTGATATTTGTTGAGAAATATGGGAGGGAAAATTTTGGGGTACAACAGACACTAAGATTTTTCTGATTCTTATCCAGTCAAAGTTTATTCAAGATTTTTCTCTGGTTCAGTTAGATAGATATTAAGATCTCTCTGATTCCTATTCCAGTAGAAGATAATCCAAGACTTTTTTCTGGTTCAGTTAAATCGATCCTAAGATTTTTAAGATTCTTATCCAGTCAAAGATAAACCAAGACCTCTTCTAGTTCAGTTCGAATCAACCATTGATTTGTTACTGATTCTTTTCTAGTAGATCCTATCACTGGTTCAGTTAAATCGACACTAAGATTTTTCTGATTCTTATCGAGTCAAAGATAAATCAAGACCTTTGTTGGTTTAGTTTGAATCGACCATTAATTTGTTACTGATTCTTTTCCGGTAGACCCTTTCCCTGGTTCAGTTAAATCGACACTAAGATTTTTCTGATTTCTATTCTAGTTGGAGAAACTGCAAAGACTGGAGTATGACCAGACAACAGTTTAATCTCATTTCTCCAGTAAGTCGCTGTGAAGCAAGGAATACGACCAGATAGCAGTAATCTTTATCATCCTTAGCAAGTCACTGTGAAGCCTGGATCCTGACCAAATAGCAGTTCACTTCCATCTCTTCAGTCAAGAGATGACTCCTCAGTAGAGTAATGGACAACCGAAGTCCTAGGCTTTATTTCCCTAAAAAACATTCCCCAGCGGACTCCTCCTCAGACAACCGAAACAGAAATCCCCATAAAGAGACTCCTTACGAAATCGACATCTATTTCAGATGGCATCTTTAAGCCCATCTCCGATGACTCTCTGTCATATTCCTTGGATGGCATCTTTTAAGCCCATCTCCGACAGTATTTTGTCATCTTTTCCAAATGGAATAGGTAAGTCTATTCCCGATATTATTCACCAGCAGTCTCACTTTGGGCGAGTGCAAATTTCTGGGCACTCTAGTGTTCAATCATCTTCCACCTTCAAATTATGAAAGGCAGACAGGCCAATCTACATCTTCAGGTTTAAGAAGATTGAACAGGGGCAGCTGTTTTACCCCAAATTTTCCCTCCAATTTTCAATCAAGACATACTCCTAGAGGTTCTCAATTGCTCAAAGGTTGACCAATAATTGACCAGACAATTCTCCACCTAAGGTAATGAGCCCCCAACTAGGGTTTCAATTTTCATCAAGATGGTTGAGCTCCAATGGTACCAAATGTTCTCCATTGTCCTAATATGCCCTCAAGTTCATCCATTCCAAGTTTCATGCCTTGCTTAATAAGTTTGTTCAGTCAATTGCTCATGTAGTGGAAAATCAACTATGCTAGGTCAAAAGTCAAATGTGGCCCATGTAAAGTCAAACTTCAAGATTTTTGGTCAACATCAATATTTTGAAGTGATATCCATCATTTTATCAAGGGTTGATCATGATTCCTCAATAAATTCCCCTAACTCATCAAAAGTCAAAAATGGCAAATTAGAGTTTCTATAGGAAAAGTCAACCAAATTTTGACCCAACATAACTTTCTCATACTTTGTCAGAAATTTTCTAACCAAAGCTCAATTTTAATAGAATCCAATTCCATACAACTTCTCTTCATCCCTTAAGTTCATGAAATGCACCATTTGAAAGATACAAGCTCATACATTACAAGTCAATTTCAAAAAGTCAACAAAAGACACTTTTTGTCAAGACAACTTACATCAAGATAGTTTCTTCAAAAACAAAAATAATAAACATAAAGATTGTATAGGACATCTTGGAATTTCCAAAAAGTCAAAAATCATATTCATAAGATGAAAATTGATCAAGTTATGGTTTGCACAACTTGGGAAAATTTGTGAAAAATGCATGAAGTCAACTTTGAGAAAAATTACATTTTTAAGTTAATGGACCTAACTTTTAGGGTCAAACATGTTTATGACATACCCAAGGACCTGTAAACCTAACCATGAACTATTTATATTTTTATTTCTATTTATTTGAATTTTATTCATTTAAATATGAATTAAATCAAATAAATTAAATAAAAATACAAAGAATAATGGGCCATGACATTTGGGTTTGATTTGGTCTATTAGAATGCCCATATTTTCGTGCAAGATACATCCAAAGGGACTAGGTTCATGCAAGTGACCAAAGAGGCAAATATATCACAAATATGGACATTTTTCAATGTGTTTTATCCTTGTCTCCAAGGCCATGAATGCATTGATTCTTTACCATATTTGTTCACTCATATCGTCCCTCTATAAATACATAACATTACAAGCCAAAGGGAGCACGAAATTCCTCTCCAAAAAGCTCTCAAATATATCTTCAAAAGCTCTTCAAAAGCTCTACAGAAAGCCTAAAGAATTGTTGCACCTTTCATTCAAAAATTCCAAAGTTGTCAAAACTGAATTTCAAATTGCAGGTAGTTTTGATCCAAAACAAAGGCTCATACGTATTCCTGGAAGCCTCTTGGATAACTCCCAACCATTCCCAAGTCCTAAAGCTATCTAAAAACGCGTTTCAACCACACCACGGTTTGCATTTTTAATTGATTTCGATTTCCTTGATTCATACGATATAAACGCATTTTAATCATACATTATTAACCACTCTTATATTTTCAAGCTTTTTGTATGGTTAGATTTGAGTTTTAGCACAGGAATCGAAGGCCACCATACGGAGATGCACCATGAGCCATCAAAAGCGCTCCCCAATGAATCCCAGCGCCAATTTTGATTTGGGCCAAACGTTTTTTAATTAACACCCTCCATTCAGCTTTTTGCACATCCAGGCCCATATGTTATGTTTTTTTATTTCTCTTTTAGTATTTTTGTTTATTTTATGTTTTCATTTTTTAACAAATCATAAAAATAAATAATCAAAAAGTCACAAAAAATAGGATTAGATATTTCAATGTAATTAATTTCTTTAATCAATTAAATAATTAAACTTTAACTTTTCTTTTTTTAATTAAATAAAATAGACTTATTTTTTACTTGAATTAACTTTAACTTTGTAAATTAGCTTAATTAATTATTTAGACCTTATTTTTATTAATAAAAAATTAATTATACTTAGATTCTTTTTATCTATATATTTTCCAAAAAATCACAAAAAAAAATTAGGATTAGTCTTTGTTTGCATTGATTTAATTAATTAGGATTAAAACTTAATCTTCCTCATTTTTATTTAATAGTTTTCTTAACAAAAACAAAAACCAAAAAGATTTTCTTTTGTTTACTTAGCATTTTCTTAGGTTTTTAGACGATCATCTTTATCTCGCGCGCGTTTATCGTTTTCGCATTTTCTTAATATTGTAACTGATCATGGATGTAATAGTTTTAGATTTAAAATTCCGCACTCTTATTTTCTTGCATCTCGTTTTTATGTAACTGTCCCAAAGCGTTGTAATAGTTTAAGGTTATGTTTCAGCTTTTATTTTTCGTACTTTACATTTCCTGTACAATATTACTGTTGTAAAATCAAGCTTCACAAATGAGCTTTTATTTTGATGAAGACAAACCATGTCTAACAAAGAAGGCAAAGATTTTTTGATCAAGCTCAAAGCATCTAAGAATAATATCTTCATTCAAAGCTCTCAAACAACTTTAAAGGTATAATAATATTATCTACTTTGATCTTAAGATATAGATGCTCAAACATGAAAAAGAAATGTTTAAAAATCATTACTCAAGTTGTTCAAGTTAAAATTTCATTTTTCTCTTGCATGCAATCGATTTACATTTTAGTGAAATTGATTGCACACTTCAAATTTTCCGATCTTTTGCTTCTTTTTCTCTGTGCAATCGATTTACATTGCTTGTGCAATCGATTGCATACTTAAATTTTGAAAACATTTGCTTCTGTTTCTTAGTGCAATCGATTTACATTGCTAGTGCAATCGATTGCACTCTCTTACTTTTTGCTACTGACTTTGCATGCAATCGATTTGCATTGATAGTGCAATCGATTGCACTCTTAAAAGTTTTGAAAAAAATAGCTGTTGAAACCTTATGCAATCAATTTACACAAAAGGTGCAATCGATTGCATGCTGCACGATTTTGAAAAACAACAGCTTTGTTCATGCCTGTTCGTCATGCCTTTTCATTGAATCTTTTCACTCAAACTTGGCATTTGTTCATGATACATTTTCAGATCTTCATGTTGTTTCTAAAGGGTGTTATGAACATATAAACATTCAATTTCAAAATCTATTTCAACACCTCTTCCATAAATATTTTCTGAAATTTCAAAATCTCAAGCATTCCTTCACTTTCATGCATAAGTTTTCTGCACATTTTCATACATTAACAAACAGAAAACTTTGAGCAATTATATGTTGAGTCATTATACAATAATTCTATTGGAAGAGAAGATCTTAAATTGTTAAATCACTCTAAGTGATCAATATTACTCTACTCACTCAAACTCATAAATTGATATTTACTTACTTATTTTTCCAGGATTGTTGGAAATAAGTTTAAGTGTTTTTTGAAATCTTGTCTTTCGAAAGTTGTTGGATACAAGTGTAGTTACTTTGAGAGGATTGATCTCATAGTTAACTTAGTAAAAATCCAAGAGGATTGTTCTTGGTCCAAGAGGATTGTGCTTGGTTGTTTGGTAGTTCTTGTTTAAGTTTGCCACAATAAGGAAATCTCTTTCATGTTGAAAGGGGACTGGAGTACTCTCGGACTGTGAGGGGAACCATGATATATCGCCCGTGTCTCTTTATTTTTCTGCATTTTTAAGCTTTCCTAAACTCACTTTTAACCACAAAAATAAGAACCATCATCACTAAAAACCATAATTTTTAGTTTCTAATTCACCCCCCTCTCTTAGGCGCAATTCGTACTTACATTTGGTATTAGAGAAGGTTATAGGTAACCTGCTCCTAAAAGATCCAGAATGGCTTCCGCAAATCATAATCCCGTTTTCAGAGATGGTGGTAGTAATAACAAGCCTCCTCTATTTTGTAGTGAATATTTTGACTTCTGGAAAATACGCATGAAGGCACATCCGGAAGCACAAGGAGAAGAAATATGGGATGCCGTCGAAAATGGTCCATTTATCCCTATAACAATAATCAATGGTGTTGGCTCATCAAAGCCTGAAACTGCATGGGACGATGATGATAAGAAGAAAGTTCTCTATGAAAAAAAGGCAATAAACCTTCTTCAAGGTGCACTTAGTATGGATGAATTCTTCTGTGTCTCGGCATGCAAAACAGCAAAAGAAATATGGGATACCTTGGTACAAACTCATGAAGGAACGGTTGAAGTAAAAAGATCAAGGCTAAATACCCTAAGTCAAGAATACGAATTATTTCGAATGCAGCCCGGAAAAGCCATTCTTGACTTATAAAAGAGATTTGTGCACTTGACAAATCATCTAAGTGCTCTTGGTAAAACTTTGACGAATGATGAACTAAATCTGAAAGTACTTAGGTCCTTAACTAGGGAATGGCAACAAAAGGTAACGGCAATTTCAGAAAAGAAAAGTCTCTCCAACATGACATCCACGACATTATTTGGAAATCTTCAAGAATACGAAAAGGAACTCAGAAGACTTGAAAAGCATGAAAATCAAGAGAAAAAATCCAAGAATATTTCTTTGAAGATAGACTCCAGGGAAGTTGAAAGGGAAGACAATCCGAAAGAAGATGAAAACTTAATGCTTCTTGTTAAAAGGCTTGGTAAGTTCTTCGGTAGAAATGACAAACCTTTTTCTCATTCAAAAGGAAAGAAACAATTTAAGAAAAAGGAAGTCTCCACATCAACACAAAAAATCACATGTTATGAATGTGGTAAGCAAGGTCATATCAAGCGGATTGTCCAAAACTCTCCAAGAAAGGTGGCTTCAAAAGCAAGAAGGGATTCAAGAATAAAAAGGCTTATGTCGCTTGAGAGGACAATGAAATAATTTCCTCATCTGATTCCGATAGTGATGAAAGTGCAAATCTAGCATTGATGGCCTCACACCATTCCGATGATGAAGACAATGAGGTTAGTAATGAATTTTCTATTTTTTATAGTGATGCACAAGGTGCTATAGATGAACTATTGAATGAATGAAAAATTCTTTGTAAAACCATTTCATCACAAAAGAAACAAATTTCATCCTTAGAAGAAAAATATGTTTCAATGGAAAAAGATTTCAAAGAAGAAAAACAAAAATCAAGTGATGAACAAAAACAGAATTTTGTATGCAAAAATTATGATTCACTCTCTTTCCAAATTGTCCAATTAAAAAGAGTCATTGAAAGATATGAAAAAGGCCAAATTGGATTGGAAGTTGTTCTTAGCCAACAAAGATACTCCAATGATAAAAGTGGACTTGGATATTCAAAGTTTTCAAAACCAAGTTCTAACAAAACTATCTTTGTTAAGGCTAGTGATCAATCATCCAAAGAGAAAGTGAACAAACCTAAAATAGTTCGTCACTATCCTAAAAAGAAAACATTTTATAAGAAGAAGTCTTATACTTCTAGATATAGAAGTAATTTTGAACCTACTTGTTTTTATTGTGGTATTAAAGGCCATACACCTAATGCTTGCTATGTTAGAAACTTCAGTGTGGCAAGTGGGCATTATGTATGGGTAAAGAAAGGCACTAATTATGAAGGACCCAAAGCAACTTAGGTACCTAACAAAACCTAATTTTTTTTGCAGGTATTCTTGAAGACCACATGCAATCTTTGGTATCTTGATAGTGGTTGTTCAAAGCATGTGACACAAGATATAAACAAATTTTCACATCTAGCGCTAAAGGCCAAGGGTTTTGTCACTTATGGAGACAATAATAAGGGAAGAATCCTAGGCAAAGGAAAAATTGGTGCTCCACCTTTCACATCCATTGAATATGTTCTTTATGTTGAAGGACTAAAGCACAATCTTCTAAGTATTAGCCAACTTTGTGACAAAGACTTTAAAATCAAGTTCACCAAGGATGAATGTTTGATAGAAGACGAAGTCACTCATGAGGTTATACTTAAGGGTAAAAGGATCAATAATATATTCATGATTTCCATTGATGATCCATCTTTGAAGGTTAAATGTCTCATGGCAAACAATGATGATTCATGGCTTTGGCACAAAAGAATTGCTCATATTCATATGGAACACTTGAATAAATTAATCAAGCATGATCTTGTCATTGGTTTACCTAAGAGAAATTTTGTCAAAGATAGACTATGCGATGCTTGTTAAAAGGGGAAACAAACTAGATCAACTTTCAAATCTAAGAATGTGGTGTCCACTACAAGGCCACTACAATTGTTACATATGAACTTATTTGGTCCATCGAGAACAAGGCGTTTCGGAGGTAATGTATATGCTTTGGTTATTGTTGATGATTTTTCTAGATATACTTGGACATTATTTTTAGTGGAGAAAAGTGATGCATTCAAGGCATTCAAGAAGTATGCTAAGCAAATTCAGAATGAGAAGTCTCTAACAATTGCCTCAATAAGGAGTGACCATGGCAGAGAATTCCAAAATGCTTTATTTGAAGATTTTTGTGGAGAACATGGAATATCTCAAAACTTCTCGGCACCAAGGACTCCTTAACAAAATGGAGTGGTTGAAAGAAAGAATAGGTCTCTTGTGGAACTTGCTAGAACAATGCTTAGCGACTCAAATCTTCCAAAATACTTTTTGGCGGATGCGGTGAGCACGACATGTTATGTTAGCAATAGAGTTAACATTAGACCAATCTTAAATAAAACTCCATATGAACTCTTCAAAGGGAGAAAACCAAACATTGCTTTCTTTCATATCTTCGGTTGCAAATGCTTTGTCCTAAAGAATGACAAAGATAATCTGGGTAAGTTTGATGAGAAATCTGACGAAGGTATTTTTCTAGGTTACTCACTCTCTAGTAAAGCATATAGAATATACAACAAAAGAACTTTGACTATTGAAGAATCTATGCATGTTTATTTTGATGAAACTAACCCCTCCAAGGAGGATAATATTGTTTGTGATAATGATGATGAAATTTTAGAAGGTCCTCAAGAAAATTCTTCCAAGGATCAACCCATTCAACTCGAAGAATCACCTCAACAAGAATCGAATCTCAATGATCTACCAAAAGAATGGAGAACTCATAGAGATCATCCTATTGATAAAGTAATTGGTGATATAAGTCATGGTGTCTCTACAAGATTAAATCTCAAGGATGCTTGCCTAAACATTGCGTTTGTCTCTCAAATTGAACTTTCCAAAGTTGATGAAGCCTTAGGCGATGACCAATGGATTATCCCTATGCAAGAAGAATTGAATCAATTTGAAAGGAATCATGTTTTGGAACTCATCCCTGGGCCAAGCAACAAACACATTATTGGAACAAGATGGGTGATCAAAAACAAACTTGACGAGAATGGAATAATTGTTTGCAACAAAGCAAGATTGGTAGCACAAGGCTATAATCAAGAAGGAGGAATAGACTTTGAAGAAACTTTCACTCCGGTTGCAAGGTTAGAAGCTATTCGTCTCTTACTTGCCTATGCTTGTTCATTAAATTTTTAGCTTTTCCAAATGGATGTCAAAAGCGCATTCTTGAATGGATATATCACTGAAGAAGTCTACGTTAAGCAACCCCCGGGGTTCGAAGATTTCAAGAATCCATCTCATGTATTTAAATTGAGAAAAGCTCTCTATGGACTGAAACAAGCACCAAGGGCATGGTATGATCGTTTAAGCAACTTCTTATGCGAAAAAGTTTTTGAAAAAGGCAAAGTTGACAAGACTCTATTTACCAAGAAAATCAAAGATGACACTTTGCTAGCACAAGTCTATGTTGATGACATCATCTTTGATTCTTCAAATCAAGAAATGTGTGAAGAATTCTCATCAATGATGCAAGGAGAATTTGAAATGTCCATGATGGGTAAAATGAACTATTTTCTTGGACTTCAAATCAAACAACTAAAAGATGCAATCTTCATCAACCAATCCAAATATTGCAAGGAACTCTTGAAAAGTTTTGACATGGATAACTGTAAGGAAATGTCTACACCAATGGGTTCTGGTTCTTATGTTGATCAAGATGAACTAGGTGTTTCCATCGACATCACTAAATATCGAGGTATGATTGGCTCCTTATTATATTTGACGGCAAGCCATCCTGACATAATGTTTAGTGTTTCCCTCTGTGCCCGCTTTCAAGCTAACCCAAAGGAATCTCATCTCATGGCGGTAAAGAGGATCATGAAGTATCTCAAAGGGACAACAAATGTTGGATTATGGTATCCTAAAGGTAGTGTCTGCAACTTTATTGGTTATTCTGACGCAGATTATGCAGGTTGTAAAACGGATAGAAAGAGCACAAGTGGAACTTGTCACATCCTTGGTGATGCATTAGTATCATGGGCCTGCAAGAAACAAGCATGTGTTTCTCTAAGCATGGCCGAAGCTAAATATATAGCAGCAGGTAGTAGTTGCGCTCAAATTTTGTGGCTAAAACAAAAACTTCGTGACTACAGACTCGATTTAGGGTGCATTCCTCTAAGATGCGACAACACCAGTGCAATTAACATTACAAAGAATCCTATCATGCATTCAATAACTAAACACATAGACATTCGACATCATTTTCTCTGTGATCGTGTTCTTCAAGGAGATGTCGAGGTAACCTTTGTAGATACACATAATCAGCTTGCCGATATCTTCACCAAACCTTTGGCAAAAGAACCTTTCTACAAAATTCGTTGAGAGCTCGGCATACTTGACGAACACGACTTATAAGGTGTATTATACCCTCGATATAACTCTTATATATGTTTTTTACATGCTATATGATAATCTATGCTATATGGTATTTAATTTTTTAAGAAAAATTTGGTTTTGGACATTTTTTGTTCATGCAAATCGATTGCAAAAAGAGTGTCAATCGATTGCTTATTGAGTTTTTTCAATTCTGTCCATTCTGTTTGTGTGCAAATCGATTGCACCTTCCATGCCAATCGATTGCACTGTGTGCGTTTATGTTTTATTTTGATTCTGTTTGTATGCAAATCGATTGCACGTACTACAAATTTCTTTAATGACAGAAAAATTATGTTGGTCATAATTCCTCTCTCATATTCCCAAGCCAAACATACTTAATTACAAATAACTCTTTCCCTACCTATCCAAATCATTTCCAAATCTCAGCTCACAAACACCTTTCTCTCTCACAAAACCTAAAAACCCCAAAACCCTAAAAACTCCATATCCATGGCTTCAAGACAAAAGAGAAAGGCTTCAGTTTCAGAAAAAAGGAAAAAGAAGGTTGATTCAACATCCAATCCATTGCTTTCAACTCTCACCAACAATTCCTGAGTCAAGGCTCATGATCTTATAACCATCCAGACATGCATAACCCTTAATGTTCTGGCTAACTGTTTTTCTGTTATGATCTTGTCTTGCTATTCAATGTTTTGTTTGTTCAGATTTTTGTATAATCCTTAAACAATTTGTGTTACTGTTTTAATTCTAGAAAGTTTCTCTATATTGCTCTATTATTATTTGCTTTATGCATCTTTCCCTTCTTTTTGATAATGCCAAAGTGAGAGAAAGATGTGTGGTACTTTATTCTGGTATTTTATGTGTATTAATTTTAAGGTACTCTCCAATCAAGATGAAGAAACGCATAGGATTCCAACCCTCTCCTACATAGGGGGAGTTTTGCATCTTAGGGGGAGAAGCTCTTCTGGAAAGTACTTCGCATAAAGCAAGATTGTTTGTCATCATCAAAAAGGGGGATAATGTAAAATCAAGATTCACAAATGAGCTTTTGTTTTAATGAAGACAAACCATGGCTAACAAAGAAGGCAAAGATTTTTTGATCAAGCTCAAAGCATCTAAGGATAATATCTTCATTCAAAGCTCTCAAACAACTTTAAAGGTATAATAATATTATCTACTTTGATATTAATATATAAATGCTCAAATATGAAAAAGAAATGTTTAAAATCATTACTCAAGTTTTTCAAGTTAAAATTTCATTTTTTTCTTGCATGCAATCGATTTACATTTTAGTGCAATCGATTGCACACTTCAAATTTTTAGATAGTTTGCGTCTGTTTCTCTATGCAATCGATTTACATTGCTTGTGCAATCGATTGCATACTTAAAATTTCAAAACGTTTTCTTCTGTTTCTCAGTGCAATCGATTTACATTGCTAGTGCAATCGATTTCACTCTCTTACTTTTTGCTACTGACTTTGCATGCAATCGATTTGCATTGATAGTGCAATCGATTGCACTCTTAAAAGTTTTGAAAAAATAGCTGTTGAAACCTTGTGCAATCGATTTACATAAAGGGTGCAATCGATTGCATGCTGCACCATTTTGAAAAACAGTGGCTTTGTTCATGCCTGTTCATCATGCCTTTTCATTGAATCTTTCCACTCAAACTTGGCATTTGTTCATGATACATTTTCAGATCTTCATGTTGTTTCTAAAGGGTGTTATGAACATATAAATATTCAATTTCAAAATCTATTTCAACACCTCTTCCATAAATATTTTCTGAAATTTCAAAATACAAACTCAAGCATTCCTTCACTTTCATGCATAAGTTTTCTGCACATTTTCATACATTAACAAACAGAAAACTTTGAGCAATTATATGTTGAGTCATTGTACAATAATATTATTGGAAGAGAAGATATTACATTGTTAAATCACTCTAAGTGATCAATATTACTCTACTCACTCAAACTCATAAATTGATATTTACTTACTTATTTTTCCAGGATTGTTGGAAATAAGTTTAAGTGTTTTTTGAAATGTTGTCTTTCGAAAGTTGTTGGATACAAGTGTAGTTACTTTGAGAGGATTGTTCTCATAGGTAACTTAGTGAAAATCCAAGAGGACTGTTCTTGGTCCAAGAGGATTGTTCTTGGTTGTTTGGTAGTTCTTGTTTAAGTTTTCCACAATAAGGAAATCTCTTTGATGTTGAAAGGGGACTGGAGTACTCTCGGACTGTGAGGCGAACCAGGATATATCGTTCGTGTCTCTTTATTTTTTTGCATTTTTAAGCTTTCCTAAACTCACTTTTAACCAGAAAAATAAGAAACATCATCCTTAAAAACCAGAATTTTTAAAGTACCTAATTCACCCCCCCCCCCTCTCTTAGGTGCACTTCGTACTTACAACTGTTAGTAACTAGGATTTCATGGAAATATTGAAAATAAACGTTAGCAAACCTTAATGGAAAAGATAAATAACTGAAAAAACACACTTCTCACACTAACACCCTTAGGGTATTCCTCACTCGGTTGCCTCGTAAATGGTCATGTCACTCGAACGTAGTGATATTTTAGCAAAGACCCTCAGTATAAACATCATCATAAAAGATCATGGTCCCTAAAGATCCCTCGAGTTTCCTTTCGGTAAATGATCTTGTCCCGCAATGTTGCATATATGATGATAGTCCCTTAGAAATGCTAATATATCCTTACATGTTGCCTTTAATGACCATAGTGTCCCTTTCGATAGTCCTTCAACATCCAACGATGGGGCTACTGACTCATTAATAGTAGGATAGCACTATCTAAAGGAAAGGAGGAAAAGAACATCTTTTTTCGAGTAGGTAGATAAACTCTTAATTACTTGCTCAAGAACAACTTTTTCACACTTACACACTTTCAAAAATGTTTTCAAAACTCTTTATCACACTCTTGAGGACTGATACAAGAGTTACCATAAATCAAACAAAAACTTTCAAAACACACAAACATACAAACAATTGTTAAAAATGAGCAAGTACCTAAGAGCCCATGGAAAACCATAGATGGAAAGGGTGCTAACACCTTCCCTTTCCATAATCTACCCCCCTTACTCAAAAATCTCGAAAAAGGTCTTTTTCTATTCTTGTCACCCTTTCCTTTGTTGGATAAAAGAAAAGTCAGTGGCGACTCTTGCTTACCGCGACATTTGAGAACAAAAAATGCAAAGAAATAATAAATAGTCAATTATGCCACCGTATCACAGTGGGGTCTGATTTATGGGGGTAGGGTTCCTCTGGATCTCTAACGTGTGCTATTTTGCAGGAACAAAGAATTTCTTCGCTGGAGAACACGACCGAAGCTAGGGCTTCGGCGTATCTCCGGTCTAAGCGTTTTTGTTTAAAATTTTTTTTACTTGTTTCATATAAATCACCGAATGTATTACCGCCCCAGCGGTTGAACCACGCACGATAAGACACTACTATGCCATGGCGTGGATTTGATCCCCAGCCTTTTGGCATTTTGATCTTTTTATGATTTTCTTTGTTTTGCAGATTACAAAACATGTTGGTTGCCATTCCTTGTCACATGAACACGCCTGTCCTGGGGGTGAAGGTGTTGGTTTAAAGGGCTGAGGGCGCGGCTTCAACACTCAGCCCTGGTAAATATTTTTTGAAACCTTATTTTCTTATTATTTTCTCTTACAAACCCTAAATTATCAAACCAAAACCTTTTTTTATCAAATTAGTTTTTCCTAAAACTTTTTTATGAACCCTAATTAGTTTTTTAGGTTTTTATTTAATCAATAAAATTAGATTTTTGAAGTTTTAATTTAATTAATCAACGTTTTTTTAATTAATTAATTAAAATCAATTTAGGTTTTTAGGTTAATCATCAAACATTTTCTATCAAAAAATCACCAAAATATTGTTCTCTTTCCTTCTTTCCTATTTTTACATTTCACGTGGTTTACTATTCTCGCATTTCCTTTTCTTTTAATTATTATTGCAACTGATCACGGTTTGTAATAGTAATTAGGGTTTATTTTTTGAATTTTCTATTATGTACTTCTCCCAAAGCCATGTAATAGTCTTGGGTTTTATTTTCTGCTTTTACTTTTCGCTTATTTACCACTTTCCTATTTTTACTCTTACTGTTGGTAATTAGGTCATGTATGGCAAGATAAAATAAAACGGTAGCAAACTCTAATGCAAGATAAATAATAACTGAATCAAAACACACTTCACACACGCGCACCTCAAGGGTAACCTTCCTTGTTGCCTCGGAAACACAGTCATGTCTCTCAAATGTGGGGATGCTTTAACGTTGTCCATAAAAAAAGATCATGGTCCCTCGATGATCATTTCAATGTTGCCTTCGGTAAACGATCTAGTTCGTTAATAATAAATTGCTAAAATGTCCCTACAAGTTGCCTTTGATGACTGTACGATGACCCACGCTCCTCCCTTCACATCCAACGATAGGGTTTCCTACTAACTAATGGTAGGATATCACTATCTAAAGGAGGAGGAAAAGTACAATAAGGACCTAGAGTAGGTAGACCGCTGTTAATCGCTTGCTCGCAAATCTCTTCAAAACAAAAACATCTTTTCACAAACACTTTCTCAAAGTATTTTCAAACAAACACTTTGTACGCATTCTCGAGAACATAAACGAGAATCATTACAAAGTCTTGCCTTACTACTGGAATTTTCAAAATATTTTCAAACACACAAAGCATTTTAAAGTGAGCTAAGCGATTACGAGCACATAGATGACTACGGATGAAAAGGGTGCTAAAACCTTCCCTTTTCATAACCTACCCCCCGAACTCAAGAAAATCTCGAAGGTCTTTCCTGTTCTTTTCACTCTTTCCTTATTGGGTAAAAGAAAAGTCGATGGCGACTCTTTCTATCCGCAAAATTTGCAATAAAACACAAAATCAAGTTAGTTCTCCCACTTTGATACAGAGGGCTGGACTCTCTTGGAAATAAGACTTTGGGATTTCACCAATGACTCTTTGTATAACTCAAAATAAAATATCATGATGACACTTTGTATGACCTACGAGACGAAAGTATTGGTCTACACAGAGACTCCACTTAAGGGAGACCCTTTTTCCTTTTCCTTAAGGGAGACTCCCACTTTCATTTGTTTGTTATAATCCCTAATCGGTAGGGATTCCCTTTTGTCCATCATTGTCCTTAGAACCTTTATAGGATCTTGTTCTTCATATAAAACCTTCCCACGAAGAATGTGCTCTCTGATGCATGCCACGTGGCCTCTAGAAGGCCATGGGATCTGGTGACCGTTGAACATTCACTAGGTGCTCTCTTCCAGCCCTAAGTCAAACCTTCATCTCAACTGTCCATTTGTCTATTTAAATTCCTAGCTTGTAGGATTCTCATTTCCTAGCCTGTAGGATTCCCAAATGTACATCTTTGACCTTTGGCAAGTAGGGCCTTCCTTTTAATAATCATAATCTCTAGCCTGTAGGGGCTCCTTTCAAAATTCATGGTTCTTAGCCTGTAAATATTTCATTAGGTCTAACGCTATTTCTAAACCCGTTTTGATTTCCTTAGGTTTATCATAATCCCTGGAACCAAGGTTCATCCCTCAACCCATGTAGGGTATCCTTATGTTCATCTTGATTCCACGCCCACGTTACACTACATATCCATGAAACTTTTAACATACCTTTAAAAACAGAAATATTTTTTCATACCCCTGCATTTCTGTTTACAAAAATTCATACGTACGCATTTCCACCCTCTCCCTTGGTCACTATCATCCAGTTATCAAATTTCCCGATGCTCAGGAGCAAATTCCAAGCATACTTCAAGAAAATTGTGAAGGAATTCAAGAAAATCCTAGATTAGTGACAGAGAAGTCAAACATTGGAGACTTAATTGAGCTTGGTCCTAGAAATATTATTGAGGAGATAAGGCATCCCTTCTTCATAGAAGAAAAAGGCCCACAAGGGCTCAGATGCACTATCATTGGTGATTCATAAGCAACGGTATCAACAAGAGTAATGCCTTCACAAATTAGGTATGCCCAATAAAAATCAAGGGTCACCCCCATGCTTTGACAAGTCCAATAACCAAGAAGCATCTCCTAAAGTCATTTGGATCAAACTAATAAGCTCTCCTATAAGATCATTAGACTTATCAATTTTAAATTGTAATTTCCTAGTTGCTAAGTTGTAATTGTCATAACATTATATCTTTTGACTAGTAATTCAAATAAAGTAAGCATGCATGTTTTCAAAGTCAATTCATTTGTATTCACTATTTTCTACGCAAGCACTTTCCGTACAAAAATTAATCAATGAAATTTCCATTTCACCTCTCCATTTTCATTTTTCAACTTTAACAAACTTTGAGGGAGAATAATGTAAACTAAATAACTGAATTTTGTTAAATTATGCTTTCAATGGTAAGACTGAGCTGACGATGTAAGGAATTGTTTCAATTCCTAAATAGGGGAGAAATAAGGAGTTAATCCGTAGTCAACCCCCTCGAGCTAGGAGCTGGAGTTTTTTTTCTATTTTAAAAAAACATTTAATGTTAACCAGGGGTAGGTTAGATTTTTAATTAATTCAATGGTGCATTCTATTCTCAAGAGAATCAAGTCGACCTAAGCAAAAGGTTCAAGCACATTTTTTCCTCGCATTCATCATCCAAGATTGAGGAATCAATGAAGATAAAGCCCACGACGCCTTCTTCCTCAAATTCATCAATCAAGATCAAGAAATTCATGAAGATAAAACCCTTAGTATCTTCTTCCTTAGTATATCACTCAAGATCGAGGAAATGATCAAGATGAAGCATACAACAATGAGCATGAAAGTCTCAAGTGTTTAAAGTCAAAAAAAAAATTCAAAAAAAAAAAACAGAGAAAGCCCGCTAAGTCAAAGAAAAGAAATAAATTTTTTCTGACTTAGGAAAAAGTTAGGGCATCCCGATATACCGACAAGTTCAAACAAACTAGTCCATTCAAAAATATAGGATTCAAAGAAAAGAAATTGCATAATAAGCTTGTGACTGCCATATCAAGGATTATCAGGGCTTCTCAGTGCTTGAACTTTATCTATGCTTCTCATAATTTGCACGACTACAAAATGTATCTTGGAGATTGAACGCATCTATTGCATTAATTGGATTTAGGATTGGAGAACATCAAGGAGAATGGGTTGGGTTTAAATAAAATTTGAGCCTTATATCCTTTGTTTCTTAACCCGTGAACAAAGCCACGTTACAACCCTTAAAAGTCTTAATTGATGCAAGGTCAACTATGAAAGCATACTCAGTAAAAATTGTTGTAAACTGAATTCTATGTTTGTTAAAATTATTGCTAACCACATCGCTTCTTCGAATATCCATCTCTAATCGTCCATTTTTATTCCATAATAAACTTCAATTTCAAAACTTGCATGTGCATTAAACATAATTACTTTTCAAAATGTACAATTTTATCTACGAATAGACAGTTAGAATCAAGGAGATCTCAAGAATTGGTTTGATAAAAAACGATCCTTTCCAGAAGGCTCATAACTAGGGGCAAAGAATCTAGGAAGAACCCTATAATCATAGAAATGACTAATGATCGTAGGGGTATATCACATGAAGATCCTATTGACTAGGAGAAAAACATCTAAGAGGCGCCCTATGAGCAGAGGTAGGAATAATGATCATGGCAGTATCATATTAACAGTGGATGATCATTCTAAGATTCAATCAACTTGGATCATATTTCAAAGTGACGTTCAATCAGGGGCATGTATTTCAAAGGGGACAATCAGTATTAAGGTTATATCACAACATGGTAGGACTCGGTTTCCTCTTTTGACAACTTCTCAAGGCCCTAATAATCAGGGGGAAACCTTTTGAGACTCAAATGTTGGGACAATGCATATCAAGTTCATCTTACAAAGTAGGGTCCAAGTTACCCTTCGAGCAATTTTAAGTACAAACTTTTCAAAGATTCAAATCATGGGGCAATCTATATCATGTTTATGGTGAGGTCCAAGTTCTTTCTGAGGGTAATGGAGATTGGGGGCATATATTTCAAAATTCGAATGTTGAGGAAAACCATTGCGAAGCTCGATCAAAAGGAGTTGATTCAAAATGGTTCATCAAATACAAATATCTTAAAGAGTCCGTTAATCAGGGGCATAGTTCAAGATGGTAGGGTCATTCATATTATGATCAAACTATGTCCGAGATCATATCAAGGAGAATCTCTACAAATTGACAAATTGGGGCAAGACACCCTACAAAGGGGGGAAGCTCTCTGCGTAATTTCATAAATCCCCAATGGATCATTCTCCTACATCACCAATGTTCGAGTTCAAAACGAGTATTGGGAAATTAGGTTAGCATAACGATCTACCACCATGTCACAAGAAGCCTTATTACATAAGCAACTTCTTTGCACCTTAACCATCTACAACCCAACACAAGGGCATTCGTCAAAAGAATACGAGTCTGCATAAATCATTCATTAAGTTACTTCGATCTAGAATTGGACTATACATATTATCCCATCCATCTGACAAATTAAAATAGCATGGATCAAGCATATAACAAGCCCAGTCATTCATTAGCATTTTAAATTTTCAAACATCCACCCGCCAAGGTGATTTCGCCTCTCTCAAGCGAGGTCTTAATTCATTAATCAAACTTTATCACACAAATACAATGACAACTGTCAATGTCTTCTTGAGTCTAAACCACAACCCGATTTCCTAAAGGAATTACAAAATACAATATCGAAAGGCATGTATAAATATGTTTTCTAACAAAAAATAATATCACTAAAGTGATGTATTACACAGTTAAAGACCACAAGGTAGAACCGAGTAAATGTTTCTCTTTTTCATGCGCAGCCGTTATTGTCATTTGATATCTTCTTCATGTCTTTTTTAAATAGGCAATGCATCAGAGACATAAGAAGATGCTTTTGGAAGTTTGATGAAGTGTAGTTAATGTTTTTTCCAAAAGTGAAGATACTGTCTTGATTCAACCGTTACTTTTGATTTGTCATTAATAAAATTTAATGCTTCAAAACATGCTCACATCAGAAGATGAATGTTACTGTTGAGACTCTTTTGGCTTTCCAGAACTTTACATATCAGAATATCATAGTTCTTGTTTCACAGCGTTGGTGCATTCAGAAGTTGTAACATAGAACTAATTCATTTAGCGTATTACATAGATTTTCTTCTAAGTATGTTGTGTCTGAACAGATCTTCAAAACAAAACTCTCTCATCTTCTTATATGAGAACTTCCAAATGTTCTAGCAGATCTTCTATGCTGCTTACATCAGAACTTGTATTATGTTCTAGTAGATATTTTCTCATCTTATATGCATCTTACATTAGAACTTCTCTACATATTAAAATACTTTATTAGAGAGAATATATGTTCTTTATATATATATCATGTGTTTGTTATCATCAAAACTCTTACAGGGATATAGAACCAAACTATGTTCTAACAGTTACGACAACTAGCGACTTTGTTGGGGACACAACCCTAGGGTTAGAGTTTTTCCCTTCTTTTAGGTGTATGGTTTTTCTTGGGGTTATTTCTATTTATGGCATGTTTTTTTTTCATATTTATTTTATTTGTTTATTATTTATTGTTTATTTGTATTTTATCATATTTTTATCATATTATTGTTGGTGGGTTTTAATAAAAATAAAATATCAAACCTTAGAAGAAAGATTGTCAATTGGCTAGGGGGGTTTAACATCCCTATGAGTTTTTGAGATGAATTCATATAGAGTAGGTCGAATTCCTAGAAATATCTTTTATAGGGAGTTGTACACCAAAATTATCCCTCCTATTTTATTCAAGACATTCTCTTAGGGTTCACAAATGGTCAAGGTTGCTAAAGAATTAATCAGACAAATTCTCCTCCTAAGCAATTGACTTACAACTAGGGTTTCAGTTTTCTCAAGTAATTTTTGGTTTTTAAGGCCTCAAGTGGTTTCCATGGTTTCTTATAGGTCTCAAATAATGCTCATACCATGTTTCATGCCTTACATCACAAGTTTGCTTAGTCAATTACTCAGATGATTGAAAATCAACTATATTGAATAAAAAGTTAAATCTGGTCAACATATAGTCAAACTTCAAGATTTTTGGTAAACATCAACATTTGGAAGTCATATTCATCATTTGATCAAGTTTTGATCATGATTCATCAAGAAGACTTTCAAAATCATCAAAAGTCAAAAGTTGCCAACTTTGAGTTTTCTTAAGGAGAAGTCAACGGAACTTTGACCAAGCATAACTCTCACACGCTTCATCATATTTTCTTCAACCAAAGAACATTTTGAAGGAAATTTAATTCTCTACATCTTGGTCTCTATAAGCTCAAGTTCAAAAAATGCTTCACTTGAGAGATATGGACCGATACATTATAGGTCATTTCAAAAGTCAACAAAAAGACACTTTTTGTCAAGACAATTTACATTAAGATAAATTATCCAAATGAAAAATTTATCAACATAGGGATTGATGAGCACACCTTTAGATTTCCAAGAAGTCAAAGATCACCTTCAAATGATAAAAATTGAGAGAGTCATGACCCGTGCAAGTTGGGAAATTTTGAGAAAATGCATGAAGTTCAAATTGAGCAAACTTGATTTTTTGGGCTATTGGGCTATTGTTTTCGAGTCCAAGCATGTTCTAAACTCCATGTGAACCTTAAGACTTGTTCATACACCTCCCATTGGTTTATTATTTTTTATTTTTTATTATTTTAAAATTAAAAATAAGATAAAATAAGACAAGGCTTTTGACACAAGTCCAAGCCCATATTTTTGGACCTAATTCCATGCTATATGTTCTCCTCAAATTAGACACAAAATCCACGAAAAAACCTTTTTTAAGAAGCACCCTAAAATCCACAAAATTTTCAAACCTAGGGCAACTTATAAAACAAAGTTTCCACTATTTTCAATACATACTAACCATCCTATTCATTCTCAGGAAGATCAGAGGGTAAGATAAGATCGTTTGAAACGATCTAAAGGGCTCGAAACACCCCTGCATGTAACACCATCTTATCTTTATTTCATACATTCATATTTTAATTTGCTTACTCTTTTGATTGAAGATAATGTTATTGGTGTGTTCCTGAGGTTCATTAGTGTAGGATTGGACCCTCGCAGACGTCCCATTTTGATTAAATCAGGAAACACCATAACTACACTGATCCCATATATTTTTTCATACCTCTCAAATCAGCCTGTTTAGGTCCAAAAGAACCATCCCTTTGGATTCGTGGGGTATGATTTAGGGGGGTAGGGTCCCCATGGATCTCTAACATGTGCTATTTTGCATGAACAAAGAATTTCTTCGCCTGAGAAGACGATCGAAGCTAGGGCTCCAGCGTCTCTCCTGTCTAAGCATTTTTGTTTAAAATTTGTTTTATTTGTTTCATATAAATCACCAGATGTATTACCGCCCCAGTGGTTGAACTGCGTGCGATAAGACACTAATATGCCAAGGCGTGGAATCGATCCCCAACCTTTTGGAATTTTGATGTTTTTATGATTTTCTTTGTTTTGCAAATTACAAAACATGTTGGCTGCCATTCCTTGTCACATGAATGCGCCTGGCCTGGTGGTAAAGGTGCTTATTGAAAGGGCTGAGGGCGTGAGTTCAACACCCAGCCCTGGTAAATATTTTTTGAAACCTTATTATCTTATTATTTTCACTTACAAACCCTAAATTCGCCAAACCAAAACCTTTTTTTAACAAATTAGTTTTTCCTAAAACTTTTTCATGAACCCTAATTAGTTTTTTAGGTTTTTATTTAATCAATCAAATTATATTTTTTAGGTTTTAATTTAATTAATCAACTTTTTTTAATTAATTAATTAAAATAAATGTAGGTTTTTAGGTTAATCATCAAACCTTTTTTATCAAAAAATCACCAAAAATATGTGCGCTTTCCTTCTTTCCTATTTTTACATTTCACGTGGTTTACTATTCTCGCATTTCCTTTTCTTTTAATTATTATTGTAACTGCTCACGGTTTGTAATAGTAATTAGGGTTTATTTTACTCCTTTTCTATTATGTACTTCTCCCAAAGCCATGTAATAGTCTAGGGTTTTATTTTCTGCTTTTACTTTTCGCTTATTTACCACTTTCCAATTTTTACTGTTATTGTTAGTAATTAGGTCATGTATGGCAAGATAAAATAAAACGGTAGCAAACTCTAATGCAAGATAAACAATAACTGAATCACAACACACTTTGGACACGCGCACCGCTAGGGTAACCTTCCTTGTTTCCTCAGAAACACAATCATGTCCCTCAAACGTGGGGATGCTTTAGCATTGTCCTTAAAAAAAAGATCGCAGTCCCTTGATGACCCTTATAATGTTGCCTTCGGTAAATGATCTAGTCCTTTAATAATAAATTTCTAAAATGTCCCTACAAGTTGCCTTCGATGATTGTACGATGACCCATGCTCGTCCCTTCACATCCAACGATACGGTTTCCTACTAACTAATGGTAGGAATTGTCATACCCCAATTTTTTACCTAAGATCCCATCTTCATTTTCATTGTTTTATATATACATCAAGGCCATGAAATATGGTCGATTTCAAACGTCTCACCTTCGAGCTTTGATTGTGGAGAGATTATCGAGTGTTGTGAGCATTTTATCTTATGAAAGACTAACCATTAATCAAGCACGAAGTTTATGTTTTGTTTTTTATTTCATGTGTAGGAAATAGGTCTAAAAGAAGAGCATCAAATGTCACGCCTCAATTAGGGTTTCGAGTCTCAGGACAGAAATGCAGTGGATCGTTGATTCTCAAAGATTGCTTCATAAAAATAACTTTTAGAGAATTGTGTGTTTATTTCCATGCTTTATCCAACCGATGGCCTCAAGTGTTTCTGAAATTCATCAGAAAGAACAGTCAAAATTCTACTGCCATTGGTTCATGTGTTTCACATTGCCTTAAAATACAAGAAAAATTAAGCTATGCAATTCAATTTCGACCACTTCGACCAAAAGTCATCTGTATGTTTTCCCATGACGCGGGGTGAATTTCATTAAAATGGGATGATTAAATTCAAGACCGTTCTAGAAGAATTTTTTCGGATTACTTGAAATTTTCTTTATTTGAATTCAAGTGTTAATTAAATAGAAGCTACCAAGAGATCTCATTCAAGAATAATCATTCATCACATTAGATATTTATTCAAGATTATTTTGTGTGATTATTTTTGTGGGTTTACATCATGACCATTTGAATTCACATGAAGCATTTATTGAAGAAGATATTGGGAAAAATATATTTGATTCAATCTTGTAATTCATCACAAGAATAAATACATGATGGGCACAAGATCAATTCATGAAGTTATTTGGATCTCTAATTCAAAATGCAAGATTGAAGTCTTAGGCTTGGATTTTGTTTATTCATCATTCAAAAATTTATTCAAATGTCAATCAATTATTTTCAAAGTTCTAATGGAAGACTTTGAATTTCATCAAGGCATATCAAGATTCAAAATTTCAATTGAAGACTCAAAGTTATTCACGATTTTACAAAAGAATTGAAGGAATTATATTGGAGAACAAATCCCATTTGTGTTACAAATTTATTTGAGTTATTCTTACAAAGTTATAAAAGAAATTAAAGTTTGTACATGAAAATCAAGCTATTATTCTTGCTCCAATAGCAGCCCCAATGTTGCCCATTTTCCAGCACTATTTTAATACAATAACAGTTCAATTCAGGGTATTTGCTGTCCAAATATAATAGTAGAAAACAGTCCCAATGTTGTTATTTTTCTCCATCCTTGTTCAACACAAACCAGTCGATTTTTGTGATATTTTTCTATCAAAAGAAATGCAGCATATCAGTCCTAATCTTCCCTGAAAAGACAGTCCCAAATGCAGCCCATAAGACTAAAAAACCTGCACCTTTGCTGCTACAAAACCTGTCAAAAACCAGTCTATAAAACTCCAAACATTGCACTAAAATGCACACATCACAAAGTTGTCTCATAAAACATCAAAACAGAGCCTAAAATAGTTCAAATCTCTACTATTTCCCCCCCCCCCCCCTAAAACCCCATATATTTCACTATAAATAAAGGCCTCCATCAACAGAAAAGAAAAAGAAAATTTGTTTAAGAATCACACTAAGAATCAAAGGAGGAACATTGAGAAGAGAAGCATCAACAAGAGAGGGAGAAAACACAAAGAAAATTCAGCAAGACAACACAGAAAATTCAAAGGTTCAACAAGAGAATAAACTAAATAAAATAAAATCTTGTTCAAAGTTTTAACATCAAGAGAATAAACAGAGGAGAGAAACTTACTGTTTTTCTCGAAGCCCCACCGGAGAGACTCTGATAGCTATTTTTTCTTCTTCCTATCTATTTACTTCCACATAGTTCTCTTATTCACATGTTTGAATCTTTTTCTGCACTACTTTCATGCCATGTTATCGCTTGATTTGTCCCTTTTGCTGTATTTTTTTTATTTGGTTCAACTTGTTAATATTTAGAAGATGTTAGCATAAAAGTAGTAACACAAGAGAAAAAACCAAAAATTGAAGTAACAGAAACTATTGAAACTAGAAAATTATATTTATTCATTGATATTGCTTCCTTACCAACAATAAATTCCCCAACGCCCAAGACACTCTATTTTAGGTAATATTGAAGCCTAGTTCTGCAAATTTACAGGACCTTTTTCATCCGCGCCATTTCTTGCATCACCGGGATATGATGTCAAGTTGGAGCCAAAGCGGCGAAAGAGAGAACCAGGACCGTGAAGACGATGATGAAATGCAACTTTTGGTGGTGGCTATGTGGTAGTTGTTCTGTGTTGTAGTACAACTTCCACCAGATTGAAAACAATTATATTTTTTTTCTGTGTTTTTTTTTCTTCCCCATAACAACACTGGCGCCTTCCTCTTTGTTCTTTAGGATTACAATTTCTTTTTCCTTGTTCTTTCATGCTAGTCAGGTCAGCCCATTGGGCTGCTGTCCCAATTTCCTCTTGCTGTTTTCTCTTATGTTCTAATAAAATCATAGTAGTAACGAATAAGTATAACAACTCAATTGGCAAGGCATTGTTTATAGCATTAAGAGAACTCGAGTTCAATCCCTACTGGGCCTTTTATCTTTTTTTTTTTAATTTTTAGTAAAACATTAACATAGTTTATTTATAAAGTTCTTCCAAAGCTAATACATTTTGTTTATTTTAATAGTCTATATTTAATTTTGTTGTTTATTAATTATTCCAATACATGCTAATCTTTAATTTAATTCAAATACATGCTTATAAACTAATCTTTTTTTAATTTTTATTTAAAAATGCATGCTAGTATAATTTAATTTTTGTTATTTATTTAATTGTTCAATTGTCGCTATAATTAACTTTGTTCTCGATCATTTAATCTTTATCTTTCTTCCGTCTCAATTCCAAGGGAAATGTTTCAACTTTGTTGACTTCATGTCATCAAATACATCTTCTACGATCGTGCGAATACCCTCATTCATTTTTGGTTTGTTTACTATTTTGCTAAACTTAAGTCAATTTTCCTAAAAAATTCAATTTTTAAACTCACACCTTTTAAGTCAAAACTTCGGCACTAGGTCTTCGTATCTTCAAAATATCGTCCAAACAAACTATTTTTAGCCAAACGAACCATTTTAATCAAACAAAATTTTTTTAACCAAAAAACATATATTACAAAAGGTTCCTGCGGAGTACCACTGATGCATTGGGTGCTAATATCTTCCCATTGCATAACCAACCCCCGAACTCTAGATCTCTTTCAAAAACACATTGTATTTTCATTACTTTTAAGTATTATTTTACATTGCATATTTTAGGGTTTTATTTCGCTCTTTTCCCCTTTCCCATGGAAATAATAAAGCGCGGTGGCGAATCTTACTTTTGCGAGTCGAGTTAATTAATATCTCGATCTCCGATTTACCCCGCTACATTTTTTTATCGCTACAGAATTGGCGACTCTGTTGGAGAAAGATTGAACTATTTCTGGTCCATCCCTAAGTGGGTTAAGCCTAGTTTGTCTTATTTGTTTTATTATTATTTGATTGTTTTATTATATGTATATATTATGGTTATATGGGCGTTAATGATATTTATAAAGTACAAGTCCTATACTCGGACTATGTTACCCTTAGGAATAGGATGGGTGGTATAGTCATGTTAACTTTGAGGGAGTAATCCCGAAGAAGGAGGCATGAAATCCCCACTCGGTGGAAGCTCCTTTGAATATAGTATTTGTTTACCGAGTAATCGAGAAGACATTATTGCTTTCGACCTGGGAGCTAGAGAAGCTGAGAACTGTAGAACCCTTAACCCATATTGGCCTTTTAGGTGTAGCGCGAAGACTATAACGGAGTAAGCCGGAAGTGGTTTTCACATGATGCTACATTCGGACGAGTTTCTCTTGAGAATATTACTAATTATCATGTAATAGAGACATTGGTAATATCCGAAGGAGGAATGTAGACTCTGGGAATTTTTAGAACCTCGTTTTACAGGTGTGATTAAACCTTTAGTACATACCTTGGGGTGGGATTTACCTTTGACTCCATGCTCAGAGCGTTGAACCTTTGAACCCCATGTTTGTGAACTTATGTGTAATTGTTGCATTATCATTCATTCATGCATCCATAAGCATTTAAAAAAAACGTGTTTTTCAAGGAACTTAAGAATGACTTTTGCAGACATCTTACATACTTTTGCTATGGATTTTGGAAAAAGAAACACTCGGAGTTATAGTTTCAAGGAGCCTGAGATTAAAGAGTTAAAGTGTTTGATTCTCAAGATTTAGAGCCCTACGGAGTTTCAAAAGAAATATGGATCTATTATCCCTCTCATGAAGCGCAAGGTGAAGGAAGGCATCCTTAGTACGTTGGTCCAATTCTATGATCCATTGTACCGATGCTTCACATTTCCTGATTACCAGTTAATGCCCACTTTAGAAGAATGTTCCTATATACTTGGTTTGCTAATCACCGATTGTGTTCCTTTCTCTGGTTTAGAAGGGTAACCCAAATCTTACGAGATAGAAACAATCACCCACTTGAGGAGGTCTGAGATAGAAGATAACATGACTACTAAGGGAGGAATCTGAGGCTTACCTGTGCAGTTTTTGTTTAAGAAAGCTCGTCACTTCGCTGAGATAAAGGATAATGTCACCTTTGAAGATGTCTTTGCCTTACTTGCTTATGGATTATTATTTTTCCTAACATCGGTAAGTTCATGGATATCAACGCCATTAGAATCTTCTTGATTGGAAATCCGGTCCCTATGCTGCTAGGAGATACCCTTTATTCCATCCATCTTCGGAACTCCTACCAAGGTGGGATGATTATCTGTTGTGCACCATTGCTATATCAATGATATGTTTCTCATTTACCAGGGTATGGTGTTTTCTTGGATCTCAAGAAAGAGCCACGATGGGCGCCAAAAATTATGGATCTTACTCATTCTGACATAGATTGGTATAATCGAGCTTACTAGGACGTGAAGATTATTGATAGTTATGGTGTTTTTCCCAACGTGCCTCTTCTTGGTACAAGGGGAGGAATTAACTATAATCCTGTTCTTGCACGCCGCCAGTTTGGGTACCCAATAAAGGATAAGTCGAATAACATTCATTTGAGTGGTTTCTCTCTGCAAGAAGGAAAAGATCACCAAGCAGCTAAACAGGAGATTGAAAAGGCTAGGTTTCTGTGGTGAAGAGCTTCCAGAGGAGGGAAGGAACCATAATATGGCCTTGTGGGAAATATTACTTCATGTAACAATCGTGGTTTCAGTGGTGAAGAGCTTCCGGAGGAGGGAAGGAACCATAATATGGCCTTGCATATCTCAATAAGTTGTGGAAATGATACTTTGTCAAGATTTATAGTGGATACATGTTCATTATTAAATGTACTACCCAAAACTACATTATCTCGACTATCACATCAAGATGCTCCTATGAGACCTAGTGGGGTAATTGTCAAAGCGTTTGATGGTTCTAGGAAAACCTTCATCGGTGAAGTGGATCTCCCCATAAAAATTGGTCCTCATACCTTTTAGATTACTTTTCAAGTGATGGATATTCATGCTGCCTACAGTTGCCTATTGGGTCGCTCAGGGATACATGATGCAGGGGCAGTCACTTCCACGCTCCATCAAAGATTGAAGTTTGTGAGGAATGGAAAGCTGGTAACCATTGGTGGATACCAGGCTATGGTGGTAAGACACTTGTCATATTTCTCTTATATTGATGCTGATGAGGATGTTGGAATCCAATTCCAAGCTCTATTTGTCGCTAGTAATGAAGTGAAGAAGCAAGGGACATTTATATCTTCTCTTGAAGATGCACGATGAGTGGTTGAGAGTGGTTCGGCTGAAGGTTGGGGCCAGGTGTTGGCTTTTCCTAAGACCAAGTTTGGAGAAGGTCTTAGTTTTTATTTCGTATCTGCAAGAGCTAAGCAAGATACAGTTACTCGTCCGATACAAGAAGTTTTCCAAAGTGCAGGTTTTATCCATCTAACTCCGCCCGAAGTTGATTCCATAATAGAATACGATTCTGAAGAGGATTTTCTCGACTTTTTAGTGCATGGAGTGGTTTTCCAGGACTGGAATGCTGTTGATATTCCTGGTGTGATGCACATTTCTAAGTAATGCTTTATTTTATTTTAAAAAACCTTTCGCTCTGCCTAAGGCGAAAGAGTATTTGTGTCGGGCTTTGTTGAAAATAAATCATTTTGCTCTGCCTAAGGCAAAAGAGAAGATGTTTGGGCTCTTTTGTTTCAAGTTTTTCCAATCATGACAAAAAATGTCATTTTGTCCCATACTGTTTTTATTTTTCACTTTTTCTGGAAAATGGTAACATAAAAATTAAATAGTAATACAATAATCTAATTTTTTATATATCTGTACAACTTTCACATTAATCAATTTCTAAAATAAAGCATAATCATATGTGCAGAGTAATCCATGACTTAGCCATTGAAAACAATGACCCTATGCTTCCTCCCAACTTCGAATTCCCTGTGTTTGGAGCTGAGGAAGAGGATAGTGAAGAGATCCCTGATGAAATTTCCTGTTTACTTAAGCACTATGAAAGTATTATTCAACCGTTCAAAAAGCCCGTGGAGATAATCAACTTGGGTAGTGAAGAAGACAAAAAGGAAGTAAAGATTGGAGCGTTGCTTGTCCCAAAGGTCAAAGAAAGAATGGTGGAGCTTCTTAGAGAGTATATAGATGTGTTTTCTTGGTCCTACCAAGACATGCTAGGTTTGGATAACAATATTGTGGAGCATCGATTACCGTTGAGACCCGAATGTTCGCCGATTAAGCAAAAGTTGAGAAGGACTCGTCCCGATATGGCTGACAAGATCAAAGAAGAGGTTCAGAAGCAAATTAATGCAGGTTTCCTCGTTCCATCAGTTTATCCTCAGTGGTTAGCCAATATAGTTCCTGTTGCTAACAAGGATGGCAAGGTTCGAATGTGTGTGGACTACAAAGATCTGAATAGAGCTAGCCCAAAGGATGATTTCCCTTTACCACACATTAACGTATTGGTCGACAACACCAGAAAGTTCAAAGTCTTTTCTTTTATGGATGGTTTCTATGGTTACAATCAAATCAAGATGGCACCTGAAGATATGGAGAAGATAACCTTCATTACACCTTGGGGAACATTTTGTTATTGAGTAATGTCGTTCGGTTTAAAGAATGCTGGTGCAATGTACCAAAGATCCATGACCGCTCCGTTCCATGATATGATTCATAAAGAGATATAAGTTTATGTAGATGACATGATTTCCAAGTCGCAGACTGAAGAAGATCATTTGGAGCATCTATTTAAATTATTCCAACATTTTAGAAAGTATAAACTCCGTCTGAATCCTAACTAGTGCACTTTTGGTGTTTGTTTTGGAAGACTTATGGGTCTCATTGTCAGCCAATGAGGTATTGAATTAGATCCTGATAAAGTCAAACTATTCGGGAGATGCCTACACCCAATACAAAAAAGTAAGTAAGAGGATTCCTTGGAAGGGTGAACTACATTTCTAGATTTATATCTCATATGACTGCTACCTGTTGGCCGATTTTCAAGCTTCTTCGAAAGAACCAAGGATGTGTGTGGATAGAAGATTGTCAGAGAGCTTTTGATAGCATCAAAGAATATTTACTTGAGCCTCCCATCTTGATTCCTCCAGTGGAAGTAAGACCTTTGATTATGTATCTGACCATATTGGATGATTCCATGGGATGTGTGATTGGTCAATAAGATCAGACTGGAAGAAAGGAACATACCATATATGATCTGAGTAAGAAATTCAGACTGTGAGTCTCGATACTCAATGCTTGAGAAAACCTGTTGTGCTTTAGCTTGGGCTGCTCGGTGTCTGCACCAATATATGATTAACCACACCACTTGGTTGATCTCTAAAATGTATTCAATCAAGTTTATCTTCGAGAAGCCCGTCTTGTTTGGAAGAATAGCCCATTGGCAGATGTTATTATCTGAATATGACATTGAGTATCACACTGAGAAAGAAATCAAAGGAAGTGTTCTAGCCGATCATTTGGCTCACTAACCAATTGACCATTATCAATCCAGCAAGTTCGACTTCCCAGATGAAGAGGTTATGTACTTGAAACCCAAAGATTGTGAAGAGCCAGTTCCTAGAGAAGGACCTTATCCAAAATCCCATTGGGGTTTGATATTTGATGGAGCTGTAAATTCTTATGGAAATGGAATTGGGGAAATCATCATCACTCCCTGAGGTACTCATATCCCGTTCACAATAAGGTTGAAGTTTAACTGTACAAACAACAATGTTGATTATGAAGCTTGTATTTTGGGTCTCGAAGAAGCAGTGGATCTGAGGATCAAGGTTCTTGACATATACGGTGACTCAGCTTTAGTAATTAATCAAATTAAAGGAGAATGGGAGACTCGTCATCCTGGTTTGATCCCTTATAGAGATTATGCTAGAAGATTGTTAACTTTCTTCAACAAAGTGGAATTACATCATATCCCTAGAGATGAGAACCAAATGGCTGATGCTTTAGCTACTTTGTCTTCTATGTTCCAAGTGAATGATTGGAATGATATTCCTTCAATCAGAATTATGCGCCTCGATAGACCCACTCATGTGTTCTCAGCAGAAGAGGTCACTGGCGTTAAACCTTGGTTTCATGACATTAAACGTGTTCTTCAAACTCAAGAGTACCCGCCTGGGTCATCGAATAAAGATAAGAAGATGTTGAGGAGATTGGGAAGTAGTTTCTTCCTTAATGAAGAAGTACTATATAAGAGGAATTATGACATGGTCTTACTCAAATGCGTGGACAAACATGAATCAGACATGTTGATGCAAGAAGTACACGAAGGATCCTTTGGCACTCATGCCAATGGACATGCAATGGCTTAGAAGATGTTGAGAGTGGGTTACTATTGGATGAAGATGGAATCATATTGCTACAAATATGTGAAAAAATTCCATAAGTGTCAAATTTATGTAGACAAGATACATGTGCCACCAACCCTCCTCAATGTTATCTCTTCACCTTGGCCTTTCTTTATGTGGGGCATTGATATGATTGGAATGATTGAACTAAAAGCTTAAAATGGTCATCGTTTCATCTTAGTGGCTATTGATTACTTTACTAAATGGGTGGAAGAAGCATCATATGGTAATGTAACCAGACAGGTGGTAGTCATATTTATTAAGAATCAGATCATTTGTCTATATGGAATCCCGAGCAAGATCATCACTGATAATGGTTCGAATTTAAATAACAAAATGTTGAGAGAGCTGTGTGAAGAATTCAAGATCGAACACTATAATTCTTCACCCTATAGACCAAAGATGAATGGGGTTGTCAAAGCTACTAATAAAAACATCAAGAAGATTATCCAGAAGATGATGGTAACTTATAAATATTGGAATGAGATGATTCATTTTGCTCTACATGGGTACCTCACTTCAGTTCGAACTTCAACAGGCGCAACCCCATTTTCTCTAGTACATGGCATGGAAACAGTACTCCCTATGGAGGTTGAGATCTCGTCTATGAGATTTTTGATGGAAGCTAAACTTTCTGAGGCTGAATGGTGTCAAAGTAGATATGATCAGTTGAATTTAATGAAGAAAAGAGAATGACAGCATTGTGTCACAGTCAACTATATCAGTAAAGAATGAATAAGGCATTTGATTAGAAGGTTCGACCATGCGAGTTCATAGAAGGTGACCTCGTACTCAAGAAGATATTATCTATCTGACCTGATTCTAGGGGCAAATGGGCTCCGAATTATGAAGGATTGTATGTTGTTAAGAAGGTTTTCTCTCGAGGCGCCATGATTCTCACGAATATGGATGGTGAGGAGCTCCCGCGCTCTGTGAACGCTGATGTAGTCAAGAAGTGTTTCACCTAAGATTGAGATGATAGGTCGCTAAGTTGAAAACCCGAAGGGGCGGCTTAAGTAGGATTTTGATCAGACCAATCACGACAAATTTAAGCACATCTTAGAATTCGAAGTTGTTAGGGAAAATAGTGGTCATTGTTTTTGTAACATTTTCTTTCATGTACTAATTTCCATTTTTTTGTATACCTTTGGAGTCGCGCCATTAGTGAACTACAATCTTATTAATGAAATTTGAGCATTTATCTTTTTGTGGGCAAAATTTCAGTTTTTATGGCAATATTTGAAACAAAGTTAATTAGAGCATTCCTGTCTTGAAATGTGTCATGAATACTGGAAGGAATATTAACAATTGTTCCGAGGATGGTTAAGCCTTACAATGTAAAACAATACAATAATTCATCCTTGTATGATGAACATGTTTTCTTTTAAAATCATCATCAAGTGTTGGTTGTAATATTGTGTTTCTAGTAGAGTACTAAACTTGGTAACTCCCTACCAATCCCGGTTAAGCTTTGTTTCAGTTTTCCCTAGTTGAGCGATATTTTTCTCCCTAACCGAAGTTGAAGTACATTTTGTTATCATGTCAATGGTTTATTGATGATTTGAAGATTGAATTTGAATACCTTTCTCCCTGGAGAGACTTAATCCTTGTAGTAGGATACGCTCTGACGATGCCTTTTTTCCATCTCTTTGTGATTGGCCGAGTATCTAGTTTGTTTTTTGATATCTTATCATTTTCAATTTACTTTCTCTATCTGTTTTGTCAGCATATATATGACATTCATTTATTCATTTACACTTGTATCATGAATGCACATTCGTATTTGTCAATGTTATCGGGTTCGTATACTTTGGTTATGTCTAGTCAAACAGGCGTATTTGCTCTTTCCAAATAGAACATCGACTTAGGCAGAAAGTGTGCCTCCTTTCAAATTCCTCAACTTAGCTAATCCTCGTGGAAGAATTTTTCTTTATCCTTCCTTGTCCATCTATGGATAGGATGAATCCCTAATCGAGTTATTTCCTCATTGGGTGGAGTCTTATTTGATTGCTTTCTCTCTGGTTTATTCCTGGATTGAGATTTGTCTCTTGCATAGGCTACCTCGTGGTGTTCTCTAGGATGTGAAACCTGGATGAAGAGCACATTTATGTTATGGATTTCTTTACGAGCAGCTTGTATGTTATGGATTTCTTTGGAAAACAGCAAGCGGTGGCTCTTTATGAGAAACTTGTGTGTTATTGTTATCTTTAAAAAATAGCAAGCAGCGACTCTTCATGAGCAACATGTGTATTATTGATATATTTTGAAGACAACAAGTGGCGGCCTCTTTATTTGAGCATCTTGTGTACCTACAACCATATGTTATTTCAGCAGCAAATGGTATCTCTCCGGAAAAGTTTCGCAAAGAAATTTGTTATGAAATCTCTACCGTTAGTAAAAGTCGGTAGTTCACTATCAACAAAAGATGGTATATCTTTTGTCAACCTTTGACCTTGAGTTGTAAACTCACCATCATCTTGGGTCAATAGCCATCTATTTTTCGTGGCCTATGTAAGGCGTTTTCTTTGGTAGGGTCAGGAAGTTGTTTTATCTCAAATTTATTCCCCGATAAGAGTCTATCATTTAAATTCAGTGGTTTTATTTCTCCATTAGATTATAATCTATGTCCCTATGGATTATTTTATCATGTGCTTGGTTTCTGCAGCATTATTTTGTCTCATACGACATCATTCTCCATAAAGTTTGAATACTACATTCATATCATAAACACAATGGCGGTATCTTATGGAAAAAATTACGTATTTTGTATTTAAGTACCTTCAATCTCGTCGAGACGAATATTTTAATCTTCATATCTCCGGATAGAAGAAACTTAAATAGGGGCAGCTGTCATACCCCAATTATTGACCTAAGATCCCATCTTCATTTGCATTGTTTTATATATACATCAAGGCCACGAAATATGGTAGGTTTCAAACGTTTCACCTTCGAGCTTTGATTGTGGAGAGATTATCGAGTGTTGTGAGCAATTTATCTTATGAATGACTAACCACTAATCAAGCACGAAGTGTATGTTTTGTTTTTTTATTTATTTCATGTGCAGGAAATAGGCCTGAAAGAAAAGCATCAGACGTCACGCCTCAATTAGGGTTTCGAGTCTCATGATAGAAATGAAATGGATCGTTGATTCTGAAAGACTGGTTCATCAAAAGAACTTCCAGAGAATCGTGTGTTTATTTCCATTCTTTGTCCAACTGATTGCCTCAAGTTTCTCTGAAATTCTTCAGAAAGAACAGTAAAAATTCTACTGCCATTGGTTCGTGTATTTCACATTGCCTTGAAATACAAGAAAAATCAAGTTATGCAATTCAATTTCGACCACTTCGACCAAAAGTCATCTGCAAGTTTTCTCATGACTCTGGGTGAATTTTGTTAAAATGGGATGATTAAATTCAAGACAGTTATATAAGAATTTATTCAGAATACTTGAAATTTTCTTTATTTCAATTCAAGTGTTAATTAAATAGAAGCTACCAAGAGATCCCATTTAATAATAATCGTTCATCACATTAGATATTTATTAAGATTATTTTGTGTGGTTATTTTGGTGGGTTTACATCATGACCATTTGAATTCACATGAAGCATTTATTCAAGAAGATATTGGGAAAAAGAAATTTGATTCAAACTTGTAATTCATCACAAGAATAAATACATGATTGGCACAAGATCAATTCATGAAGTTATTTGGAACTCTAATTCAAAATGCAAGATTGAATTCTTAGGCTTGCATTTTATTTATTCATCATTCAACAATTTATTCAAATGTCAACCAATTATTTTCAAAGTTCTAATAGGAGACTTTGAATTTCATCAAGGCATATCAAGATTTAAAATTTCAATTGAAGATTCAAAGTTGTTCACGATTTTATAAAAGAATTGAAGGAATTATATTGGAGAACAAATCCCATTTGTGTTACACATTTATTTGAGTTATTATTACAAAGTTACAAAAGAAATTAAAGTTTGTACATGAAAATCAAGCTATTATTCTTGCTCCAATAGCAGCCCCAATGTTGCCCATTTTCCAGCACTATTTTAATACAATAACAATACAATTCTTGGGCATTTTGTTGTCCAAAAAAAGTAATAGAAAACAGTCCCAATGCTGTTCTTTACCTCTAGCCTTGTTCAAGACAAACCAGTCTATTTTTTGATATTTTACTATCAAGAGAAATGCAACATATCAGTCCTAATTTGCCCTGCAAAGACAGTCCAAAATGCAGCCCATAAGACAAAAAAAAACCTGCACCTTTGCTACTACAAAACCTATCAAAAACAGTCTATTAAACTCCAAACATTGCACTAAAATGCACACATCAAAAAGTTGTCTCATAAAACATCAAAATAGAGCCTAAAACAGTTCAAATCTCTACTATTTCCCCCCCCCCCCCCCTAAAACACCACATATTTCACTATAAATAAAGGCCTCCATCAACAGAAAAGGAAAATAAAATTTGTTCAAGAATCACACTAAGAATCAGAGGAGGAACATTGAGAATAGAATCATCAACAAGAGAGGGAGAAAACACAAAGAAAATTCAGCAAGACAACACAGAAAATTTAAAGGTTTAACAAGAGAATAAATAGAAGGAAAAAAAGAAAAGCTTGTTCGAAGTTTCAACATGAAGAGAATAAACAGAGGAGAGAAACTTACTATTTTTCTGGAAGCCCCATCGGAGAGACTCCGATAGGTATTTTTTCTTCTTCCTATCTATTTACTTCCACATAGTTCTCATTCACTTGTTTGAATCTTTTTCTGCACTACTTTCATGCCATGCTATCACTTGATTTGTCCCTTTTGCTATATTTTTTTATTTGGTTAAACTTGTTAACATTCATAAGATGTTAGAATAATAGTAGTAACACAAGATAAAAAAACCAAAAATTGAAGTAACAGAAATTATAGAAACTAGAAAATTATATTTATTTAATGATATTGAACCCTTACCAACACTACATTCCCCAACGCCTAACACACTCAATTTCAGGTAATATTGAAGCCTGATCCTAGATATTTACAGGACCTTTTTCATCCGCGCCATTTCCTGCATCACCAGGATCTGATGGCAAGGTGGAGCCAAAGCGGCGAAAGAGAGGACCAGGACCGTGAAGACGGTGATGAAATGCAACTTTTAGTGGTGGCTATGTTGTGTTTTTTATGTGTTGTAGTACAGCTTCCACCAAATTGAAAATAATTATATTTTTTTTGAGTTTTTTTCCTTCTTCATAACAGTACCGGCACCTTCCTCTTTGTTCTTTAGGGTTATAATTTCTTTTTCCTTGTTCCTTTCATGCTAGTCGAGTAAGCCCATTGGGCTGCTGGCCCAATTTCCTCTTGTCGTTTTCCCTTATGTTCTAATAAAATCATAGTAGTAACGAATAAGTATAACAACTCAGTTGGCAAGGCATGGTTTATAGCATTAAAAGAACCCGGGTTCAACACCTGTTGGGCCTTTTATATTTTTTTCATTTTTACAGAGGGCTAGACAAGTTAGTTCTCCCACCATACTTGTCAAAGAACCCGGGTTCAACACCTGTTCCCCCTTGGAAATAATAAAGCTCGGTGGCGACTCTTGCTTTTACGAGTCAAGTTAATTAATAGTTCGATCTCTGATTTACCCCGCTACATTCTTTATCACTACAAATATCACTATCTAAATAAGGAGGAAAAGTACAATAAGGACCTTGAGTAGATAGACCGTTGTTAATCGCTTGCTCACAAATCTCTTCAAAAAAAAAAAACATCTTTTGACAAACACTTTCTCAACATATTTTCAAACAAATACTTTGTACACATTCTCGAGAACAGAAACGAGAATCATTACAAAGTCTTGCCTTATTACTGGCATTTTCAAAATATTTTCAAACACACAAAGCATTTTCAAAGTGAGCTAAGCGATTAAGAGCCCGTAGATGACTACGGATGAAAAGGGTGCTAACACCTTCCCTTTTCTTAACCTACCCCCCAAACTCAAGAAAATACCGAAGGTCTTTTCTTTTATTTTCACTCTTTCTTTATTGAATAAAAGAAAAGTTAGTGGCGACTCTTACTATCCGTAAAATTTGCAACAAAACTAAAAAACAAGTTAGTTCTCCCACCATATTACAGAGGGCTAGACTCTCTTGGAAATAAGACTTTGGGATTTCACCAATGACTCTTTGTATAACCCAAAATAAAATATCATGATGAGACCTTGTATGACCTACAAGAAGAAAGTCTAGGTCTACACAGAGACTCCACTTAAAGGAGACCCTTTTTCCTTTTCCTTTAGGTAATACCCATGACACCCTTAAAAGCTACCCTTATGGGGAAGGGTATAATATTCGTAGAACAACCGTAGGAGCCCTCCTAAAGGATGTTTTATTTACATTATATCCTTCATGGGAAACCTTCCTGCAAAGGATATCTTGTCATTATCCCTAAACCCACAAGGGTTACCTTCTATCCATTACAATCTCTAAGCTCGCAAGGGTGGCCTTTGGTATACTACAATCCCTAGCTTGTAGGATTTTCTTTGGTTTATCATAATCTCTAGCTAATAGGGATTTTCTTTTGAAAATCTTAATCCCTAGCCTATAGGGATTTCTTTTATTTGTTATAATCCCTAATCGGTAGGGATTCCCTTTTGTCCGTCATTGTCCTTAGAACCTTTATAGGATCTTATTCTTCATATAGAACCCTCCCACGAAGAGTGTCCCCGCTGATGCATGCCATGTGGCCTCTAGAAGGCCATGGGATCTGGTGACCATTGAATAGTCACCATGTGCTCTCTTCCAGTCTATTTCCTCAGTCAAACCTTCATCTCAACTATCCATTTGTCTATTACAATTCCTAGCTTGTAGGATTCTCATTTCCTATCTTGTAGGATTCCCAAATGTACATCGTTGACCCTTGGCACGTAGTGCCTTCCTTTCAATAATCATAATCCCTAGCCTGTAGGGGCTCCTTTCGAAATTCATGATCCTTAGCCTGTAAATATTTCATTAGGTCTAACGCTATTTCTAAACCGATTTAGGTTTCCTTAGTTTTATCATAATCCTTTAAACCAAGGTTGATCCCTAAACCCGTGTAGGTTATCCATATGTTCATCTTGATCATACGCCCACGTTGCACTGCATATCCATGAAACTTTTAGCATACCTTTAAAAACCAAAAATATTTTTTCACACCCCTTAATTTTTCTTTCCATAAATTCATACATACGCATTTCAACCTTCTCCCTTGGTTACTACCATCCAGTTAGCAGATTTCCCGATGCTCAGGAGCAAATTCCAAACATACTTCAAGAAAATTATGAAGGAATTCAAGAAAATCCTATAATTGTGAAGGATAAGTCAAACATTGGAGATTTAATTAAGCTTGGTCCTAGAAATCTTATTGAGGAGATAATGCATCCCGTCTTCATACAAGGAAAAGGCCCATAAGGCCTCAGATGCACTATCGTTAGTGATTCAAAAGCAACGATATCAACAAGAGTAATGCCCTCACAAATTAGGTATGCCCAAGAAAAGTCAAGGGTCACCCCAATTCTTTGACAAGTCCAATAACCAAGAAGCATCTCATAAAGTCATGTGGATCAAAATAAGAAGCTCTTCCCTAAGATCATTAGACTTATCAATTTTAAATTGTAATTTCCTAGTTGTTAAGTTGTATTTGTCATAACATTGTATCTTTTGACTAGTAATTCAAATAAAATGAGCATGCATGTTTTCGAAGTCACTTCATTCATATTCATTATTTTCTACGTAATCACTTTCCATACAAAAATTAATCAATGACTTTTCTATTTCACCTCTCCATTTTTATCTTGCAATTTTAACAAATTTTGAGGGAGAATGATGTAAACTAAATAACTGAATTTTGCTAAATTATTCTTTCAATGGTAAGACTGAGCTGACGATGTAAGGCATTGTTTCAATTCCTAAACAGGGGAGAAATAAGGAGTTAATCCATAGTCAACCCCCTCGATCTAGGAGTTGGAGTTTTTTTCTATTTAAAAAAAAAAAACCTTTAATGTTAACCAGGGGTAGGGTAGATTTCAATTAATTCAATGGTGCATTCTATTCTCAAGAGAATCAAGTCGACCTAAGCAAAAGGTTCAAGCACGTCCATTTCCTCGCATTCATCATCCAAGATTGAGGAGTCAATCAAGATAAAGCCCACGACGTCTTCTTCCTCAAATTCATCATTCAAGATAGAGGAATTCATGAAGATAAAACCCTTAGTATCTTCTTCCTTAGTACATCACTCAAGATCGAGGAAATGATAAAGATGAAGCATACAACAATGAGCATGAAAGTCACAAGTGTTCAAAGTCAAAAATAAAAAATTCAAAAAAAAGAGAAAGCCCGCTAAGTCAAAGAAAAGAAATAATGTTTTTAAGATTTAGGCAAAAGTTAGGGCATCCTGATGGACCGACAAGTTCAAAAGAACCAGTCCATGCAAAAATATGGGATTCAAAGCAGAGAAATTTCAAAATAATCTTGTGACTTACATATCAAGGATTGATAGTGGTTCTTAGTGCTTGAACTTTATCTACGCTTCTCATCATTTGCACGACTATGAAATTTCTCTTGGAGATTGAACGCATATATTGCATTAATTGGATTTAGGATTGGATAACATCAAGGAGAATTTGTTGGGTTTATATAAAATTTGAGCCTTATATCCTTTGTTTTTTAAACCATGAACAAAGCCACATTACAACCCTCAAAAGTCTTAATTGAAACAAGGTCAACTATGAAATAATACTCGACAAAAATTATTGTAAACTGAATCCTATGTTTGTTAAAATTATTTCTAACCACTTCGCTTATTCGAATCTCCATCTCTAATCGTCCATTTCTATTCCATAACAAACTTCAATTTCAAAATGTACGATTTTATCTACGAATAGACACTTAGCATCAAGGAGATCTCAAGAATTGGTTTGATAAAAAATTATCCTTTCCAGGAGGCTCACAACTAGGGGCAAAGAATCTAGGAAGAACCCTATGATCATAGGAATGACTAATGATCGTAGGGGTATATCACATGAAGATCCTATTGACTAGGAGAAAAACATCTAAGAGAAGCCCTATGAGCACAAGCAATAATAATGATCATGGAAGCATCCTATTAACATGGGATGATCATTCTAAGATTCAATCAACTTGGATCATATTTCAAAGTGACGTTCAATCAGGGGCATGTCTTTAAAAGGGGGCAATCCGTATCAAGGTCATATCACAACATGGTAGGACTCAGTTTCCTCTTTTGACAACTTCTCAAGGCCCTAATAATCAGGGGGGAAACCTTTTGAGACTCAAATTTTGGGACATTGCATATCAAGTTCATCTTACAGAGTAGGGTCCAAGTTCCCCTTCGAGCAATTTCAAGTACAAACTTTTCAAAGATTCAAATCTTGGGGAAATCTATATCATGTTTATGGTGAGTTCCAAGTTTTTTCTGAGGGTAATGGAGATTATAGGCATATATTTCAAAATTTAAATGTTGAGGAAAACCAATGCAAGGGTCAATCAAAAGGAGTTGATTCAAAATGGTTCATCAAAGACAAATATCTTGAAGATTCTGTTAATCAAGGGCATAGTTCAAGATAGTAGGGTCATTCAAATTATTATCAAACTATTTCCGAGATCATATCAAGGAGAATCTCTACAAATTGACAAATTGGGGCAAGACACTCTACAAAGGGTGAAGCTCTTTGCGTACTTTGATAAATCCCCAATGGATCCTTCTTCTACATCAGCAATCTTCAAGTTCAAAACAAGTATTGGGAAATAATGTTAGCATAACGCTCTACCACTATGTCACAAGCATCCTTATCACATAAGCAACTTCTCTGCGCCTTAACCATCTCGACCCAACACAAGGACATTCGTCAAAAGCACACAAGTCTGCATAAATCATTCATTAGGTTACTTCGATCTAGAATTGGACTATACATATCGTTTCATCCATTTGACAAATTACAATAGCATGGATCAATCATACAACAAGCTCAATCATTCATTAGAATTTCAAAATTTCAAACATCCATCGATACATATCCATGTCACGCATTACATGCATTGGTCAATCATTACATACTACGCATTAGCACTTGCATCTACATGCACACATGACATATCATAGACCATGACTTAGGACCCCCCGTAAAAATCCAGAGTCAATTTAAAGGGGATTCACTATTCTCAATCCAAGTGCAATCTCCAGCTAATTCATTAACATCTCTTTGATTATCCCACTCATTAAGTCTGTCATACAAGCACTCTTCATTAAAATCATAAGCAGCGTTACATAATTTCCAGTCATTTAAGACATGGGCATCCTCAAAAACGTGAGCAACCACACACATTTTTTCATCAACCATTTAAGACGTGAGCAGCCTTACACATTTTCCATTAGCATAAGGACGTGAGCAACCTCACACATTTCTTTATCCGTGTTTCATAAAAGACGTGACCAGCCTCACGCGACCTAATCCATTGTTTATTCGTAGGCAGCCCTATGAAGCATGAGTAGCCTCATGTGTTCATCAATGGTCCATATGTAAGCAGTCTTACATAAAATTCATGAGCAACCTCACACTTTCCAATCACCTGATCAACGTCTTCCAGTTACCTTACCGATATTAGATACCTTGTTGTTTATTTCACCTTTCCAAGTTGATACTATTCCAGTAATCCTACAGACGTTTGTGTAAAGCCCAATTCTCATCTAGCATATCACCTTAAGCCCAGTTCCTGTCTAGCATATCACCTAAACCAGTTCCCATCTAGTAGTGTTCCAATTCTCGTTTGCAAGCTAATTCTTCTCCCATGTTCCTGTCTGATAGCCTATCTTGACATCTGTAGTTCAAATAATATGGGCATTTGCAATTATCAATCATCACATCATTTCAATTCATAGCATTATCACACCAAGCATACATACCACGCATCGTGCATACATCAAGCATAATCATATCAAACATGAATACATGCATTACCTTCAATCATAGATGCCCATGAAAACTATGGAAAATCTCAAGGCATGTTTACCAGCTAAGATGCACTTAATTTCAAATCTAAGATCAACACTATCCATTCTTCATACTATCATTATAGCTACCTCAGTTGAGAACAGACACAACCGTCAAAGGTACCACTATCAAATTTTCACTAGGCAACTTACCTGCGACTCATATCCAAAGCGTAGTCATCACCAGCCTCATGGTGTTATACTTTAAATTATCAAATTCAAACTTTTCAAATTCAAACCTTTCAAACATTCAACTTCATTTGGTTATCATGTTATCAAGCCTTGGTTGAAAACAGACACAACCGACATCATCATCGAAACTTCGGTTTCAATCTTCAAACCTAGCACTCTTCATGCTAATCAATCATTGGTTGAAAACAAACTCAAACGACATCATCATCAAAACTTTGGTTTCAATCTTCAAACCTAGCATTCTTCATGCTAATAGAGTCTTGGTTGACAACAGACATAACCGACGTTATTATTATGAGTTCCAAATATCTAGTTTCTAACTCTGCATTATTTATCCCCTAGGTTGTGATAAATAAGCAAAATCAATAATATAACTTGTTGCATTAATCTCGAAGCAGCAAGAAGTTATCTATTTTTAAACTCATATCATTTATCCTCTAGGTTGTGATAAATATGAAATATCTATGATATAACTTATTGTGTTAGTCTCAAAGCAACAATAAGTTATTTATTTTTAAACCTCGCATTATCTACCCCCTAGATTGTGGTAGATGTGAAATATATGTGATATAGCTTACTATGTCTCAAAGCTTTACTAAGTTATTTTTCAAAATTCGTATTATCTACCCTCTAGGTTGTTGTAGGTATGCAAAAATCTGTGATATATTTCATTGTGTCAGTCTCGAAGTGACAACAAATAATCAAACTTGCGTTATTATCCCCTAGGTTATGATAAATAGGAAAAATATGTGTTGTAGTTTCCTATGTTAGTCTCAAAGTGTTAGTAATTTAATTATCAAAACTTATGTTATTTACCCCATATGGTGTGGTAAATACACGAAATCTGTGATATGATTTATTGTGTTTGTCTCGAAGCAACAATGAGTTATCAAACTTGTGTTATTTACCCCTTAGGTTGTGGTAAATATACAATAATTACGATGTTACCTTTTGCATCCGTCTCAAAGAAGCATTAAGTTATTTATTTTCAAGACTCTGCATTATTTATCCCCTAGGTTGTGATAAGTATACAAAATCTATGTTATATCTTACTATGTTAGTCTCAAAGTGTTAGTAAGTAAAAATATTCAAACCTGTATCTACCCCCTAGATTGTAGTAGATATACGAAGATTTGCAATATAAATCATTGTGTTAGCCTCGAAGCGACAATGAATTATCAAGCTCTAGTATTTACCCCCAGGTTGTGGTAAATAAACAAATTGGTGGTATATCTTACTATGTTAGTCCCGAAGCTTTAGTAAGTCATTTTTTAAAACTCTATATCTACCCCCTAGGCTATGGTAGATGTGCAAAATCTACGATATAACTTGTTGCATTAGACTTAGAGCAGCAATAAATTATCTATTTTTAAGCTCACGTTATTTACCTCATAGGTTATGGTAAATACATGAAATGTACTATTACTTTTTTCAGGTGTTGACGAGTTATCTGCATCGTCTTATCTTGGTTACCTACGATATCTACATGTTATCCACATTGTCATATCTAGGTCATTTATGTTCATGCTCTAGGAATTGGTGAGTTATCCGTGTCATCCATACTCTTTTTTACTTTTTTATCTATTATACAAATTGGTTCACAAAAATTCTTTTGTTAAAATTTGGGGTCATCCATTATTTAATAACCCTCTTATCTGAATGTGCGATACCTTTGTATTCTTGCACCTTCAAACGAAAGGCGATTAAATAGGGGCAGCTGGCATACCCTAAATTTACCCTTGTAGTATTATCAATAATTAGTTTATCTTTATTGGTTACTTTGTTGTTCAAATTTTGGTGCTATTATATTTTTTGTTGTTACTAACTTGTATTTTTTACATTATTGGTGGTAATGGGGGTTAAATTAGAAAGAGGGGTGTGTTTTTCTTTAGAGAGGCCCAAATTTGCTAATTCAATAGATCCATTAATTTGTAGGCACATTGGATTGGGAAGTTGATCGTGGTCAACATTTAGTCTTGGATTTTAAATTATTATAATTATTATAATTATTGTTATTGTTTAAAATATTGCACATTATTTTTTATAAAAAATGTTAGTATTATACATTAAAGAAGGGTTGACCTAGAGTCAACTCTCTTTGATTATACAATTTTTTTTTATTTTAATTATTTTTACAATACATTATTATTATTACTATTAATTTTATTTTTTATTCAAAATTTTGTTGACCAAGTCAACATTAGCGTAAAATCCTAATTTCCAAAATTACGCCCAATCATTCATCTTTTTCCCCAAGACACCCAAGCCCGGAGTTTCAGATTCAAAAATCTTTTCAGTCAAATGAAATCTGATAAAATTTGTTTTTATTAATTGAAAATGAATTTACACATAAGGCAATCTAGATTCATTACAAGAATCACAAACTCTATATCTAATTACATCACTGAACCTTTATAATTTACAATCAAATCAAATCATAAATTGGTTATGATTGGATCAATCTCTAAACCTAAAACTACCAATCAACTAACAATTTTCCTAATTTGAATCTATCCTAATGCCTATAAAAACCTAAGCACTAATACAGAAAATAAAGAAAAGAAGAAAAACCCTAAGGAGAACTCTTGATTTGCTGCAAAATCCCACCCTTAATAAATCTCTTATCATTAAAAACTTGGGTTTCATGACGGACACCCTAAGTTCTTTAGAGCTTGACCTCGGTGCTCAATTCAAAGTGCCTGTAAATTAGAAGGAAAACAGGATTAAAAGGAGAATAAGGAAAAACTGAAGAGAAATTTATTACGAGATTCACGGCACGGACAATAACCTCATATACTTAGCTTTTAGGTCTTGTTTGAATTGTTGTGGTTGAGGTTGGACTCTGTTAGTTGTATGATTTTTGGTTCAAATTGTGTTTTATGGTTTTGATTTAGGGTTAGGGTTAGGTAAAATAGGGTAGGGATTGGTGATTGGGTTAGGTTTAGGATACAAATATGTTAGGTTTTAGTGATTCGGTTTATGTTTGGAAGTAGGGTTAGGGTTCTTGGGGTTTGGTTGATGATCATCAGGATCTGGGTTTCATTTGCTTGAAGGTTTGAAGATCTATGGTGGAGGTTGTTGAAGTTTTTGGTGCCCTGGAGCTACCGCCGGTGGAAGCGATTTTCGTCCGGTGGCGCCCAGGGTAGAGGCAATTTCCGATCGTTAAAATTCTAGAGAGAAGGCAGAGCCTCTATCTCTAAAATTATAAAAGGGTTCATTATTTTGGTGTAGAGAGAAGGGAAGGAGAAAAATGTGCCTCAAGGTCATGTTTTCGTTTATATAATACTCTCTTATGTCCTTGATGTGCGCTAGGTGGCTCCATGAGAGCCCCTGGATAAGGTGACTGTTAACCAGTCACCTTTGTTGCACTAACAATATTCCCTCATTCAACTTTGAATCCCATCCCTCCATTATTATTACCAACAAATCAACGCCCCAGGACTAGATCTTGAGGGCTATTGGATCATATCAACGTGCGTGATTCATTATCCTCACCATAATGCATGCACCTCCCTGTACGTTATCCAAACAGACCCAGAGTTTGTTTGGGCTTTCTGCGCAAATTTTATGGCTCATGCCCAACGCTATTTAAACCTCCCTTTTACTACCTAAGTTAAAATACACCCCCTCGCGCCTTTGGACTCATATTTGAATTTCGGCTTAGGCTTTTTATTTTACACCCTTCTAACTAAATTTATACACCCATGCGCTATTTTGATTAATTACTTTTATTTAATTTAATTTTTTGTTTTTGTTTAATTTTATTTTTTAATATTTCATGTCATTTTTTAGCATATTGAATTAAAAAAAATTTTATGCATTGAGTCATAAAATTATTAATAAATAAAAATTGGATTAATATTAAAAATATTTAGTATATCTTTAATAATAAGAAAATAGTTATTTATTAAGTATTTTCTAAAAATACTAATCAATTTTTTTTTAATAGTTATGAAGCATTCAAACTCTTTTTTTACATATTACACTATGCATTCTAAGACAATTAACCCATCAAATACTAACATTTTTTACTAACTTAATTCAAATTTATTTTTATTTTCAAAAAGGATTGTGGAAACATTTTATATTAACTGTGAACTGCATCTACGACTACATAACTTTCAAACCTAGACAAAGTTCAAGGATCATTTCAAACATTTTGACCATCCATAAAAAAACTAACCAAAAACATACGAACTACGAAATTGGACTCTAATTCTTCCCAAGAAGATACGTAGGCACACGGTTAAAACCAAGGCGAGTCCCGTTATTGAAAAATTAAACTGTTTTCTTAAACATATGGAAACAACAACTTTTAAGTAGAAATTCCCTATTTACCCCTTAGACCTAAAAGTGGAGGCCCTTAAGAACAAGGACGATGAAGGGTGCCTAATACCTTCCCTTCTTCTAACAAACTCGCGAACTTAGAATCTTTAACAATTAGGATTATTTGTTCTTTATCGTCCTTAGGACAAAAAGTAGTGTTATTAAATTATTTACCGGTTACGACACACACTAACATTTAGTTATATTTTTAGGAATAATTAGTTTGATTAAATTATTGTTTGCAATAGAAAATTATATATACAGATCAAACAAAAGGGTTTATCTCCTTATAGCATTTCTATTTTTATTTTTTGATGTACTAATTTGTTTATTTAGTTAGTATTAATTTAATTTTTATAAACATTTAATTAGTTTGATATAATTTGGTAAAGAAAGTTATTTAATAAGAAATTTGTTCATATTAAACCATCTTTATTTTTATTTTACTCAATTTGTTGACTATGCGTCAAGATTGGGTGCTTCATTTTACTTAAGTTATTATTTATTTTATCTTTTTTTATTATTATTTTTTATATCGTGTAAGGAAGACTTGACTGAAAGTCAACTAGGGTTTGAGAACCCAAGTCCCAAGCGGCGCCCGATGTTCTTCTTGTTCCATTAGTATTAACAAAAGGCCCAAATTCATAAGAAATCGTGAATCAAATCAAACAAAATCAGAAGATTGAAAAATATTTCACTGATATTATTGGATCATACATGAGAATTAGACCAAATAAATTGTAGAAATCAAATTCGTAATTTACATATTACAATCAATCTAATCTCAATCAAATATTTGTAAAAACAATCACCTAAAATATTTCCAAATCTGACTAATTCCGAACACTATAAAAACCTAAGATCTAAATAGAATTGAAAATGAAAAAGATCGTAGAAACCCTTTGCTGCGAATTCCCACCCTTTCACTAGAGCTCTTCGTCGTAAAAACATTTGGGTTTCACAATTGAAACCCTAAATCCTTTTAAGCTACACCCGCAGATCGGTACCTACAAGTAGAAAAGGTGAAGGAGATTATAAAAAGGAAAGAGACAAAGGTAAATTGTTACGACCAATGTCACTTCATTAAGAGGTAATCCAGGAAAATACTTAGCTCTGATGATTGTTGTAGTATAGAATTTCTGGGAATTTGGGGGTATGAGGTTCATATTTAGGGTTAGGGTTCTTAGTGTTAGGGCTTAAATTCATAGGGTTCTACATTGGGTTCGTAGGTTTAGGTTATAAATTGTTAGGGTTCATCCTAATCTAGGTTAGGGATCCTAAATCTAGGGTTAGGGTACTTAATTGTTGAAGGCTAGGTTTATGGTTCTGGGGGATTTGTTGGGTTTCTGGGTTTAATTTAGAGAGTGAGGAGAAAGTTTTTGAGAGAGAGTATAGGAATAGGGAGAGAAACAAATGAGAGGAATGAAATGGTGTATGAAGAAAACATAATTATACTGCCTCCACACTTCCTTTAGCATGCAACATGTGGAAATATACTGGCCATGTGATTCGATTACGTCAACGTAATCTTGTGCATGCTTCTCCACTGTGCTCCGTAGCTAACAATAGAGTCCATCCCTCTGTTTCTCATACTTTTGGTCAATGTCCCAGGATCAACTCCTGGGAGCCATTTGATCAAGATCAAAAATCCAAGATCATACTGGCACACCATAAGCTCTCTAGTTCACTCATAACTTGTCAAACAAACTTCAAACAAGTATTTTGGGCTAGGCCCATTCCTATTCACACCCCGGTCTTACTCAACTAAGTTAAAATTACACCCCCGTGTGCTAATTGGACATAAGAGAATCTTTGGGCTTAAACCCTTGCTACTCATACACCCCTGTTTTACTACCCGAAGTAAAAATATACCCCCTATTTATTTAATTAATTTTATTAATTTTATTTTTATTTATTTAATTTATAAATTATATATAATTATCAATTTTTCCTCTCATATCATTTATTTGATCATTTAGCATTAAAATACTTTTTTCGTTCATCACAAAATAATCATGTTAGTAAATAAATATTTGACTATTATTAAAAATATTTAATATATTTCTAATAATAAGAAATTAATTATTTATTAACTATTTTTAAAATACTAACCCTTTTTTCTATCAATTTATCAAACTTATTATTTTCAAACTTCAATATGCATTCAAGACATCTAACAAATCAAACCTGAAATTTTTTCTACTAACACAATTAAAATTCAACATTATTAAAAAAAAGGATTTTGAGATTTCTTTCAAATTAAACTTCGAACTACGCCCATGACTATGCAATTTTCAAACTCTGACAAATATCAAAGAATCATTCAAAATAATTTACACAATCCATAAGAAAAACTAACCAAACACATACGAACTACGAATTTGGACTCTGATTCTTTGCAAGGAGATACATAGGCACGCATTTAAAACCAAGCCGATTTCATAACTAAAAAACTAAATTATTTTCTCAAACATATGGAAATAAACTTTTAAGTAGAAAATTCCCGATTTACCCTATGACCTAGAAAAGGAGCCCCTTGTGAACAAGGGTGATGAAGGATGCCTAACACCTTCCCTTTGTCTAACCAACTCACAAATTTAGAATATCTAAACAATTAGGGTTACCAGTTATCTCCCCGTCCATAGGACATAAATTAATGGTGGCACCTCTTATTTTTTTCCAATTATGACAATGATAGGTTTGATTCTCTTCCACTCGGTATCTTGGGTTGGATTCCACTTGGGAATCTATGCTGAATCTAGTAAGGAAAAGACTTAACTCATGATCCCTCATATATGTTAAAATAGGAGGTAAATTGATTCTCTTTAGCTCTATCCTTAATGCCTTACTAAAGCGGTATAAATGTTTAAGACTAAGCCATTGGATCTACTAGATTTATACAGATAAAAAAATAAAAATCTCCACCGCGCTTTATTGTTTCCAAAGGAATGGGAAAAGAGAGAGTAACCAAAAAGAGGGGGAAAGATTCAAGGTAAGGGGGTTGGTTATGCAAAGGGAATGTATTAGCACCCTAAACATCTACGGTAATCCACAGGAACCTCTTTGTAAAATCTGTATATTTTGGCTATAAAATATTGTACAAAAATGGATGGTGGAGGTGAGAAAAGAAATATATTTTTATGGTTTTTGCACCCTCCGCGGTTGCGAACCTTTAGTGCCTACGTACCACCTTTTGTGCAATAGTGGATCAGGGTACACGTAGTTCCTCTTTTAAAAATTTTAAACACAAGTGTGTTGGTTAATTTTATGAGATAAGACATCATCGTCATTGTCCGTGTGGAAAACATACTTATAACCCACAATCATGAGAAAGGAGAATTTGCATCATCTCAAAGTGGAGGATATGGCTTGGATTTTAAAATAAGCAATGACTCACTCAACACCCAAGTGGAAAATATCTCTTTTTACTACATATTGTAGAAGTATAATTGTTTGCATCACTAAAAGGATTGACAAGAGTTCAATCTTTAGAAAAAGGTTTTAAAGTAAAAACCCAAAGTGGAAAAATGGTTTGTAATGAGTTTGATTGACTTTTAGTCTTCTCACAAAAAAAATTGTCAAGGTATTATTAAGTTTATCAAAGTTTATTTATGAAATGTTTTGAAAATACATGGACCTAAGTCCAAGTTTATTATGAAAGTGGTTCATGTTTTAAAACAAGAAGAATTTTCAAAAGGAAGGAAAAGATTTTGAAATTAAAGAAGATGGGAGGAGAAGAAGAGACTATCCTAAAGCATAAGGTAAAAGCTAGGGATAAAAACCACCTAACCAACAAGAAGCCAATACTTGACATTACGAGTCAAGGTAGAATTCCCATTAGTTGTATTGAAACTAAACAAACAAAGATACTAGACCTCTTGAGAGAACCAAACTTCAAGTGTATTAAGTCTTCACAAAAATTAGGCAGAGTAACAGCTGTATACGGGTGAATTCCAGATTACAAACAAAGAATGTAATCAAAATAACATGCACACAAAATAAACAAACAACCCAATGTCTCGATGTAAACCTCAAGAACTCCAGAAAAAATATCAATTAAGATCACAAGGTCTCCAATATAGACCAAGGTTTCTAATCCTAAGTCCAAGAAGTCCAATGTTCCATAATGCCAAGGGTAGTATCCAAATAGTCCAAAGTATTTTAAAGGTTTTTATGGTTCATGTTGATTATTAGGTGTCTTATAAGAGAAAAGAAAAGGCTCAAGTGAGCAAAATAGAAATGACATGAAATGTAATGCTTAATGTAAATAGTACATAACGCATAAAAAAATAAAAGGGCATAAAAGTAAAAACAATTTAATAATTAATGGTTAGTTGGATGACCATCTTGAAACTTGCATTTGGAACTCATTAGAGGATTGGTAGAACCAAAGCCTCCACATAACAAGTTTCATTTGCTTTTTGTCAAGTATATCATCCATTTGGAATCCTTAAAAGTACCATTTAATGATCAACGATGTTTAAGTGATCCGCGTTGACCAAAAGTGTTGTGGATCCATTAGAGGATTGGTAGAACCAAAGCCTCCACACAATGAATCAGAAGGTTATTGGATCAAAGAGATCAAATTAACATACTCAGGCTTGCAAACATAGGTTTGGGCCACGAATGATCATTTATTCGAATCGGGACAAAATTTAGCACTATGTTAAGCAATTGTAAGTGGACTTATGTATAAGTCGCACCTATTTTGAGGCCGGTCAATAGCAATCTATGCACCATTTGTTTTGAGACATGATATAGAGATCATGCTCCAATACCATTTAATGCAATAAGAAATGGATAAGATGGAGAAGGGTGGGGAAGAATATACAAACCACATTTGAATTAAAAATTAATCAAACTATTATTAAAATCATTCATCCATTTTTGTGGAGTTAGACTCAACACCATGGATCCAATGATGTTAATAAAGTTCATGATAAAAAATTCAACCCAAGATTATCCAGAAAATAATCACAAAATAATATTGCATTTAATATATACATTAAAAAGGTTTTAAAAATGTTTTAAAATAGAAATAAAAGATAAAAATATCAACTATGTCCAAATTAATCAAGAAAAAATAAGTAGGACCATAGAAAAATCAGAAATGGACTCAAATATTTTTATAAAATTTTTGGTAATTTTTTTAATTCAGAATCTATTATTTAGATAATTAAAATTCCTCAAACAAATAGAAAATATATCAAATGTAGTAAACACCAATATAAAATTCCATAAAATCTTCAAAAAGTCAGAAATATGTAAAATGATATTTATGAATTTTTTTAGAATTAAGAAATGTCAGAAAGTATTTTTAAGGTAATTAAAACAAAGAAAACAATGCAAAAAATGCAAAAAATATAAACAATATCAATTTTCAAAATAAAAATGTGAAAAAATAGTCATGAGATTAGAAATAATTCAAAGTATTTTTGTGAATTTTTTCATGATTTTTGGAAAATAAAAGAGTTATGAATTTTTGAAAATTAAATCAATTAAAATATAAAATCAGAAAATAAAATAAAACCAAAAAGATATGGGCCATCAGATCATAGTCAAAATGCGTTAGTAAGCTAATCCAATGGATCAGACGTGTTGTGCTTGATATCGACCTTAGTAAGTTGTGCAGGGGATCAGAAAAAGGGCAACCATTGAAATTAAAACGTTTGGCACGCTATCATTGGCTGAGACGAGACAAGTCATCATCTTCAACCTCCAGCCACCCAGCAATGGAGATTTTATGAGATCTTTCAAATGGAAAAATTAGGATCCCAGACCAGTATCATTGAATTCGTCTCTTCAAGACGATCCTAACACCACCATCGCGCCAAATTTATATAAGGTATATAAAGAGATATGAATTAAAAACTCATAAAATAGCGAGCACCTTCAATTTGAGATTTCTCTCAATTCTCAATGGATTTAAGAATTGTAAGAAGCACTAGAATCAGGAGAAGGAGTATAACAGGTTAGTGCTTTATTTGGATCCAAATGATGGAGAATTCTACCTTTTCGAAGTTCAAGAAAGAAGCTCTGAAACTGGACTTATGTAGCTTGAATTAAAGTTCATTTTGCTTGGTTTAAGTGCTGGAGAGTTTATATGATGCTTAAGGAAGATGAATGTGCAAAGAATTTTGGAAAAAAGGGCTGGAATCTCAGAAACTAATTTCAAAAATTTGAAGTTCGTGTGAGGTTTTGACAAAGTATTTTTGGCTCTCAAAGCTTGAGGAAATAAATGGGGGATAACCCTCTATTTATAGGGAATCAAATGGAGTGTTCAAACGTGTGAAATGATGAAGTTTGGAGGGAAATCGTGTGAACCTGATGCACGAGCAAAGTGTGATCTGATTTACATCAAAACTCATCCAATCCTTGTGTTTTAAGGCTCTAATACACTTTGGAAACTTGGTTAAACATGTTTAGATCATAAACGTGTGCTAATTTGATGTTTAGAGGCCAAAACATGAATTTCAAATTCTGACTTATGAAGAAACTTCAGTTCCAAGTTACCAAGTTCAATCCAATGGCATTCTCAGCCAAGGGGTCTTAAGGCATGATTCTTGATACTTTAGAAAATTGAGGTTACAAGCTTTGCAATGGAAAAAGAATGGAATCAAATAGATTCTTGAATTGAAAGTTGCATTGAGTCAAAGTTGCGGAAAAAAGGATGACTTTCTATACTTAGAAATATTTAAATATTTTCTTCAAAAGTGACCTATAATGTTTTGCATCCAAACATGGCCTTCCACTTGGAATTTGCTCTTGATCAAAAAATAAGGAATGAAATAAACCTCTTGAATGACATTTTGAAACTTGAACGATTCAAAATATCCAAAAATTGAGAGAGTTATGTATTGTTGAAGTTGGCAAAAATGCATGAAATGACCTATAATCTTTTGCATCCTTAGGGCATCTTCCATCCATTTTATAACTTTGCACATAAAATAAGGCATAAAGTTCACATCATAAAGATAATTATAGAAAAAGAGTGGGCCAAGGTGATAAAAATTGACCAAGTTATGATCATTTGAAGTCACACATGAGAAATTAGGGGTTCATCTAGAGGACTTGTAATCTTTCTTCATCATCAGGTTTCTTCCACATGAAAACTCCTTGAAACTTTTGGAGTGATTTGTTAATAAACCTTTGAAGATAAGGATGTCTTTGGAATCACTCAAAAATACCAAAATATAAGAAAGATATACTTCTTTGAAGTTCAAAACCCTAACTCCTAGATCAAGAAAATGCTTTGAGGGACCTTGACAAATCTGAATCACTTTCTTATACCAAAAACCTTGCTTTGTAAATAGAAGTTATTGAGGATGAAAATGAGAACTCATATCCAACAAAACCACTTCCATATCTTGAGAATTGAGAGAAATATGCACTTGTGATCAATGGGAACAAGACCTTGTTCACCCATGACAACTTCTTCAATCAATCCCTTGCACTTTTGAATCAATTTTGATATCTTGGAAATGTAGTGAACCAAAATGACCTTGCCATGCCATTCCTTCCATAACAACTTCAATGATAAGGTTTTGACTTCTCAAGCTTAATTGCCTAGGACATGGAAATAAACTCATGAATCCATGAAGCAACTTGCTAAATCTCATTGCCTTTACCTACATTAGTAACAAGTATGATAAACCAACATTGCATTTTATTAATTAAAAGGAAAAATCAAGACAAGTTATTCATGATCACAAAAGAAAACAGGTCAAGGTGCTTGGTGATTCCTCAAAGAGCAAAGCTAAAGATAGGGAGGAGAACCAAGAACCCTAATGTGATCTTGTTGTGATTGAATCAATATGGTATGATGAAGTGATCTTAGGGGGAAAAATTGAGGTACAAAAGCTGCCCTTATTTAAGTTTCTTCTATTCGGAGATGTGAAGGTAAAAAATCATCGTGTCGACGCGATCGAAGATACCTAAATATAAATTAAAACCTATTTTTGTCCCTAAGATGCCATGCAATGCTTATGAGCATGAATGCGCATGAACAAAATCCAAGAGACACAAAACACCGTTGGGGATGTAACAAAGGAAATAAAGAAACAAAAGAGAAACCCGACTAGGAAAATAGATCACTGGTGAATCAAAAGACCTGACTTATAGAGGATGATAAAAAGTCAAAGGATACACCAACTTTTACTGAAGGTCAAACTACCAACGCCCACTGGAGGTAGAAAGAGGAAAGAAATAACAACACTGATGTTTACTGACGGAGAGCTACCAACGTTCACTAAAGGTAGAGAGAAGAAATCATTGACGTTTACGGACGATGAACTACGAGCTTTCACTGAAGGTAGAGAGAAAAGAAAATATCATAACACTGTCGTTCACTGACAGTGAACTACCAACGTTCACAAAAGGTAGCAAAAAGATAACAAGCACCATCTTTCACTGAAGGTGACCTACCAACTTTTACTGAAGGTAGAAAGAGAAAATATCATATCACCTTTGTTCACTAACGATGAACTACCAACGTTTACTGAAGGTAGCAAAAATATAAAAAGCACCAACTTTCACTGAAGGTGACCTACCAACTTTCATTGAAGGTAGAAAGGGAAAATATCATAGCACCGCCGTTCACTAACGATGAACTACTAACATTCACTGAAGGTATCAAAAAGATGACAATCACCAACTTTAACTGAAGGTGACCTACCAACTTTCACTAAAGGTAGAAAGAGAAAATATCATAGCACTGCCGTTCACTGATGCTAAACTACCCACGTTCACTGAAGGTAGCAAAAAAATAACAAGCACCAACTTTCACTAAAGGTGACCTACCAACTTTTACTAAAGGTAGAAAGAAAAAATATCATAGCACCGCCGTTCACTGACGATGAACTACCAACGTTCACTGAAGGTAGCAAAAAGATGACAATCACCAACTTTCACTGAAGGTGACCTACCAACTTTCATTGAAGGTATAAAGAGAAAATATCATAGCACCGACTTTCACTGAAGGTGACCTACCAACTTTCACTGAAGGTAGAAAGAGAAAATACCATAGCACCGTCGTTCTCTGATGATGAACTACCAACCTTCACTGAAGGTAGCAAAAAGATAACAAGTTTTCCCAAAATCATGGCGTTTCACTTAGAACGGGTCTCAACTTCTTCTTTAACCGAGGCATTCTTCCCGAAAAGGGTAATATCTAAGCTGTCTCAAATAAAGAGACTACCACTTTCAACGATTTCCCAACGAACTATCTTTGTGATATTGAAAGACTTGCCATCCACTGGAGTAATTTGACAATGAACTGCAAACTATCCACTCATACAGAAAATAGAAAAAAAATGTAATGTCGACTTTTACAGAGAAGTACATGTTGCTCAAATAAAGAGACCGCTACTTTCTGTGGTGAAGGATTATAAAAATGACTTCCTGGGGAAAGCAATATAGCTTCTTGGGGAAAGAAATATGATTTTATGGGGAAATGCCAATGTATTCCTGCTGAGGGGATAAAGTCTTTTCATGAAAAATAAATGCACATTCTCAAACCAAAACTCGAAGCTTACAGAAATGCAAAATAATAATATGGCCGAGGATCATAGATTCAAACCAAAAATAAACTAGTAAAAAAGTCAGCCAAAATACACCCTTTGAGAAATAAACTCAAGTGGGAAACTCAAATCATCCAGGCGAAGAGTTGTACAGGAAGGCTAAAGAAAAAATCTTCCACAAGGGATAACTCAGTGGGGAAATTGAAAGAATATACACTTTCGGCTTATGAGTGACACTTTATTGGAGAGGGGTCAACATAATTCTACAAAATAGGGCAATACATCCACAAAACAATAACGAATGTGAATGAGCAATGATTTGGCAAATTTTAACTATGCATGATGTATGTATGAATGTATGAGTGTTATCGTGCATATGCTGACAAAACAGACATACAAAACTGAGAGTAACCAGGCAAAACCAACTCGGGCACAATCAGCACTCGGCTAAATCACATCCAAGATGAACATTCCATAAGAAAAAGTAGGCGCCAATTGAGGAAACAAAACCTACTGCATGGCTTAACTTTACTGGGGAGAAACGTAATTCGGAAGTAAACAAAATATAGCGAAAAAATAGTACAGATACAGAGATATAACATCCTTTCCCAGGCTTTACCAGGGAATAGCACTCAAACTTCAATGTGGAATCAAATATTTTCAAGAGTAACGCTTCTACTGGGGATTTGAAAAATCAATTTCAAGTAAAGCATAAGGACACCAAATCATCAAAACATTCACTAAGGAATTCGTGCTGACTTCTTTGGGGAGGTCAACACCATATTCTCAAAGGGAAAACCAATATATGTTCCTTACTGGAGAAACCAGAGACATGTGTTCTTCGAGAGTAATTATTGTACCAACTTCTCTGGGAAGAAAGAACTTTTATCAAACAAGCGAAACCTTCACCAGAGAAATCTTGGATTGAGTCTTCATATCATGTAAACTCAGAAAAGAGGAAAAATGGACCAAAACTTGACCGGGACACTGGAGTCACAAACCTAATACAGCGAAAACATCCTGAAAAAAACTTCCCCAAGAAACAAAACTTCTTAAAACAACTGGATTTCATCCATTCCTGGGATCACCACTTTTGTTTTTCTCTTGCATCACAAATTTTAAAGTAAAAGCAAATTGTAAATTCTTTTTGAAAATAAATTTTGTTATTTAATCTCTTCGCTTTGAAAGTTATTATCAATAATAAATGGAGTTTTTGCAAGCTAAATAAAATAAGAAATACAAAGAATTGGGTAAAAGCTCAAATTTTATTAATAGAATGGTAGTCTGCGAATGGCGAGACTCCATGGATGATAAAAAGTTCTAAAAATGATAATATATAATGGAAAAGATACATTGAGATACAATGACCACTATCCCCTCTAACAACTTTTGAAATCCTGAGCAACAACTTTCGTTGAAATATGATGAGGATCCGAGAAGATTGTTGCTCCAACGATCAAGTCTTGTCTGATGTAGTTACTTGCCAAGAAAGTCCCTAACTTTTTCCTAAGCTGCCCTTACGGGTTTTCAACTTAGCGGGAAATTTTATTCTGTTTATGTCTCTAATTTGTGCCTAGACCTCCCTTTCGGGTTTTCGGCCTACCGAGATGCTCTTTTTTGCCTAAGCCGCCCTTTCAGGTTTTAAACTTAGCGAGTTGTTCTTTTATTTCTTTAGGCGGAGTATTTCTTGACTGCATCAGCATTCATGGGACGTGGGAACTCCTCGCCATCCATAGTTTCAAGAATTAATGCACCACCAGAGAAGGCTTTCTTGACAACGTGTGGGCCTTCAAAATTGGGAGTCCACTTGCCCCTAGAACCAGCGTTAAAAGACATAATCTTCCTGAGCACGAGGTCGCCTTCTCTGAATTCATGAGGTTTGACCTTCTTATCAAAAGCTTTCTTCATTCTCTTCTGATATATATGGCCATGGCACAAAGCTGTCATTCTCTTCTCTTCAATCAAATTCAATTGGTCAAACCTGTTCTTGACCCATTCAGCCTATGACAACTTGGTTTCCATTATCACACCCAAAGAGGGAATCTCAACCTCAATTTAGAGTACCGCTTCCATTCCATACACAAGGGTGAACAAGGTTGCTCCTGTTGAAGTGCTTACATATGTTCGATATCCATGCAAAGGAAAATGGAGCATTTCATGCCAATATTTATTAGTAACAACCATCTTCTGGATGACTTTCTTGATATTCTTATTAGCAGCTTCAACAATCTCATTCATCTTTGGCCTGTACGGAGATGAATATCTTGAACTCCACACAAAGTTCTGTCATCATCTTGTTGTTCAGATTCGAGCCATTGTCAGTGATAATTCTGCTCGGCACACCATATCGACATATGAGATTATTCTTAATGAAGCGCACAACCAACTGCTTGGTGATGTTAGCATATGAAGCAGCTTCCACCCATTTGGTGAAGTAATCAATTTCTACCAAGATGAAATGTTGTCCATTCGAAGCTTTGGGTTCTATCATCCCAATCATGTAAATACCCCACATAAAGAAAGGCCGTGGGGAAGAGATCACATTAAGATGTGTCGGAAGCACATAAACCTTGTCCTCATAAATTTGGCATTTATGATACTTCTTTGCAAATTTGTAACAATCGGATTCCATTGTCAGCCAATAGTAACTTGCCCTTAGCATCTTTTTAGCCATCGAATGTCCATTGGCATGAGGGCCAAATAAACCTTCATGAATATCATGCATCAACATGTCTGCTTCGTGTCTGTCCACGCATCTGAGCAAGACCATGTCATGAATTCTCTTGTATAACACATTTATACTAAGGAAGAAACTGCCAGCCAATCTTCTCATCTGCTACCTCTTCTGTTGTAAACACGTGAGCGGGCCTATCCTGTCGCCGAACCATAATTCGAGGTATATCATTCCAAGTATTCACTTGATACATAGAAGCCAGAGTTGCCAGAGCATCCGCCATTTGATTTACATATCTAGGAATGTGATGGAATTCAACTTTATTAAAGAAGGGTAACAACCTTCTAGCATAATATTTATAAGGGATCAAGCTGGGGTGACGAGTATCTCACTCTCCTTTAATCTTATTTATTACCAAAGTTGAATCACCATACACATCTAGAATTTTAATTCTAATATCAATAACTTCCTCGAGACCCATGATGCAAACCTTATATTTGCCATATTATTAGTACAATCAAATGTCAACCTTGTAGTAAAAGGAATGTGCGATCCATGTGGAGTGACAATCAAAACACCAATTCCTTTACCATAAGAATTCATAGCTCCATTAAATATCATACTCCAACGAGATTCAGGATTAGTACCTTCCTCTGGCAAAGGTTCAACACAATCTTTCACTTTCAGAAACATCACATCCTCATCGGGAAAGTCATACATCACAGACTGATAATCATCAACTGGCTGGTGAGCAAGATAATCTGATAACACGCTGATTTTAATAGCTTTTTGAGGGCGGTATTTGATGTCATATTCAGATAACAACATCTTCCAGCGGGAAATTCTCCCAGTAAGAGCATGATTTTCAAAAATGTACTTGATTGGATCCACTTTGGAGATCAAACAAGTAGTGTGATTCAACATATACTACCGCAAACGTTTTGCCTCCCAGGCCAGAGCACCACATGTCTTTCCCAGCATGGACTACTGCGACTCAGAATCAGTAAAATGTTTATTGAGATAATAAATGGCATACTCTTTCTTCCTTGTTTTATCTTGTTGTCCCAGAATACAACCCATTGAATTATCTAACACTGTCAGATACATAATCAACGGTCTTCCTTCAACAGGAGGGAGCAAGATAGGAGGTTCAAGAAGATATTCTTTAATACTTTCAAATTCCCTTTGGAAGTCATCCATCCACACACAACCTTGATATTTCTTTAACAACATAAATATCGGTTCACATAATGCAGTCATGTGGGAAATGAATCTGGAAATATAATTCAAACGCCCGAGGAACCCTCTGACTTAATTTTCAGTTCTTGGCGCTGGCATCTCTTGAATTTCTTTGACTTTATTAGGGTCAACTTCAATCCCTTTCTGGCTAACAATGAAACCCAACAATTTCAATGATCGAACACCGAAGGTACATTTATTTGGATTCAAGTGTAGACGATACTTTCTCAAACGCTGAAACAACTTCAACAAATCTTCTACATGACCTTATTCAGTCTGGGATTTAGAAATCATATCATCAACATATACCTCGATTTCCTTATGCATCAGATCATGGAATAGGGTTGTTATAGCCCTCAGGTACGTTGCACCAGCGTTCTTCAACCCGAGGGGCATCACTCTGTAACAGAATGTTCCCCAGGGTGTAATAAATGTTGTTTTTTCCATGTCCTCTAGAGCCATTCTTATTTGATTATACCCGGAAAATCTGTCCATAAACAAGAATACTTTGAATTTTGCTGTGCTATCCATTAACATATCAATGTGTGGCAATGGAAAATCATCTTTTGGACTAGCTTTATTTAGATCTCTGTAATCTACACACATGCGAATTTTTTCGTCTTTTTTCGATACTGGGACAATATTGGCAATCCACTAAGGGTACACTGACGTCACAAGAAAACCGACATTAATCTTCTTTAGAACCTCCTCTTTGATCTTTACTGCCATATTTGCGTGAGTTCTTCTCAACATCTGTTTGATTGGCGGACACTCTGGCTTCAATGGCAAACGGTGCTCTATAATATTTGTATCTAGACCAGGCATATCTTGATAATACCAAGCAAAAATATCCACATACTCTTTCAACAACTCAATCAACTTGCTCTTCACATGAGGATGCAGCAACGCTCCGATCTTGACTTCATTCCGATCTTCTTCTGAACCCAAATTGATTACTTCCAATGGCTCTTTATATGGATGAATGGCATTTCCCTTGCGCTCAAGCAACCGTGAGACTTCTTCTGGAATCTCATCATAGTCTTCTTCTTCGGCCCCATACACAGGACATTCAAAGTTGGGAGAGGATGCAGGGTCATTGTATTGAACGGGTTTTTTAATTAATCTGCACATATGATTTATGATTGCTTTTAGAAACTGACACATATAATAAGTGATCATGCAGATTGAATTTCAATTATTATTTATTTTGAAAGGTTTTTTCTGATTACCATTTTCCAAGAAAAAGCAGAAAAAAAAGACACAATTTGGGAAATAAATGCAAATTCTATTATTGATTTTTAAAGTCACAGCAAACAGATAAGCCCATACAATATTAATACTTCCACCTTGGGCAGAGTGAAAGCTTTTCAAAAAGATTAACAAAACCAATAACTTTGAAACATGTATGCAAGAGGGAACATTAATGTTGATCCAGTTCTGAACCCTAACTCCGTGCGTCACGTAATTTGGCATTTCCTGCTCTGCTTCATCTTCCACAATGGCATTAATCCTGGAGATCACAAGGGTGAACAAGGTTGCTCCTGTTGAAGTGCTTACATATGTTCGATATCCATGCAAAGGAAAATGTAGCATTTCATGCCAATATTTATTAGTAACAACCATCTTCTGGATGACTTTCTTGATATTCTTATTAGCAGCTTCAACAACCCCATTCATCTTTGGCCTGTACGGAGATGAATATCTTGAACTCCACACAAAGTTCTGTCATCATCTTATTGTTCAGATTCGAGCCATTGTCAGTGATAATTCTGCTCGGCACACCATACCGACATATGAGATTATTCTTAATGAAGCGCACAACCAACTGCTTGGTAATGTTAGCATATGAAGCAGCTTCCACCCATTTGGTGAAGTAATCAATTTCTACCAAGATGAAATGTTGTCCATTCGAAGCTTTGGGTTCTATCATCCCAATCATGTAAATACCCCACATAAAGAAAGGTCGTGGGGAAGAGATCACATTAAGAAGTGTCGGAGGCACATAAACCTTGTCCTCACAAATTTGGCATTTATGATACTTCTTTGCAAATTTGTAACAATCGGATTCCATTGTCATCCAATAGTAACTTGCCCTTAGCATCTTTTTAGCCATCGAATGTCCATTGGCATGAGTGCCAAATGAACCTTTATGAATATCATGCATCAACATGTCTGCTTCGTGTCTGTCCACGCATCTGAGCAAGACCATGTCATGAATTCTCTTGTATAACACATTTATACTAAGGAAGAAACTGCCAGCCAATCTTCTCATCTGCTACCTCTTCTGTTGTAAACACGTGAGCGGGCCTATCCAGTCGTCGAACCATAATTCGAGGTATATCATTCCAAGTATTCACTTGATACATAGAAGCCAGAGTTGCCAGAGCATCCGTCATTTGATTTACATATCTAGGAATGTGATGGAATTCAACTTTATTAAAGAAGGGTAACAACCTTCTAGCATAATATTTATAAGGGATCAAGCTGGGGTGACGAGTATCTCACTCTCCTTTAATCTTATTTATTACCAAAGTTGAATCACCATACACATCTAGAATTTTAATTCTATTATCAATAACTTCCTCGAGACCCATGATGCAAGCCTCATATTTGCCATATTATTAGTACAATCAAATGTCAACCTTGTAGTAAAAGGAATGTGCGATCCATGTGGAGTGACAACCACAACACAAATTCCTTTACCATAAGCATTCATAGCTCCATTAAATATCATACTCCAACGAGATTCAGGATTAGTACCTTCCTCAGGTAAAGGTTCAACACAATCTTTCACTTTCAGAAACATCATATCCTCATCGGGAAAGTCATACATCACAGACTGATAATCATCAACTGGCTGGTGAGCAAGATAATCTGATAACACGCTGCTTATAATAGCTTTTGGAGGGCGGTATTTGATGTCATATTCAGATAACAACATCTTCCAGCGGGCAATTCTCCCAGTAAGAGCAGGCTTTTCAAAAATGTACTTGATTGGATCCACTTTGGAGATCAAACAAGTAGTGTGATTCAACATATACTACCGCAAACGTTTTTCCTCCCAGGCCAGAGCACCACATGTCTTTCCCAGCATGGACTACTGCGACTCAGAATCAGTAAACTTTTTATTGAGATAATAAATGGCATACTCTTTCTTCCTTGTTTTATCTTGTTGTCCCAGAATACAACCCATTGAATTATCTAACACTTTCAGATACATAATCAACGGTCTTCCTTCAACAGGAGGGAGCAAGATAGGAAGTTCAAGAAGATATTCTTTAATAATTTCAAATTCCCTTTGGAAGTCATCCATCCACACACAACCTTGATCTTTCTTTAACAACATAAATATCGGTTCACATAATGCAGTCATGTGGGAAATGAATCTGGAAATATAATTCAAACGCCCGAGGAACCTTCTGACTTAATTTTCAGTTCTTGGCGCTGGCATCTCTTGAATTTCTTTGACTTTATTAGGGTCAACTTCAATCCCTTTCTGGCTAACAATGAAACCCAACAATTTCAATGATCGAACACCGAAGGTACATTTATTTGGATTCAAGCATAGACGATACTTCCTCAAACGCTGAAACAACTTCAACAAATCTTCTACATGACCTTCTTCAGTCTGGGATTTAGAAATCATATCATCAACATATACCTCGATTTCCTTGTGCATCAGATCACGGAATAGGGTTGTCATAGCCCTCAGGTAAGTTGCACCAGCGTTCTTCAACCCGAAGGGAATCACTCTGTAACAGAATGTTCCCCAGGGTGTGATAAATGTTGTTTTTTCCATGTCCTCTAGAGCCATTCTTATTTTATTATACCCGGAAAATCTGTCCATAAACGAGAATACTTTGAATTTTGCTGTGCTATCCACTAACATATCAATGTGAGGCAATGGAAAATCATCTTTTGGACTAGCTTTATTTAGATCTCTGTAATCTACACACATGCGAACTTTTTCTTCTTTTTTCGGTACTGGGACAATATTGGCAATCCACTGAGGGTACACTGACGTCACAAGAAAACCGAAATTAATCTGCTTTAGAACCTCCTCTTTGATCTTTACTGCCATATCTGCGTGAGTTCTTCTCAACATCTGTTTGATTGGCGGACACTCTACCTTCAATGGCAAACGGTGCTCTACAATATTTGTATCTAGACCAGGCATATCTTGATAATACCAAGCAAAAATATCCACATACTCTTTCAACAACTCAATCAACTTGCTCTTCACATCAGGATGCAGCAACGCTCCGATCTTGACTTCATTCCGATCTTCTTCTGAACCCAAATTGATTACTTCCAATGGCTCTTTATATGGATGAATGGCATTTCCCTCGCGCTCAAGCAACCGTGAGACTTCTTCTGGAAACTCATCATAGTCTTCTTCTTCGGCCCCATACACAGGACATTCAAAGTTGGGAGAGGATGTAGGGTCATTGTATTGAACGGGTTTTTTAATTAATCTGCACATATGATTTATGATTGCTTTTAGAAACTGACACATATAATAAGTGATCATGCAGATTGAATTTCAATTATTATTTATTTTGAAAGGTTTTTTCTGATTACCATTTTCCAAGAAAAAGCAGAAAATAAAGACACAATTTTGGAAATAAAGGCAACTTCTATTATTGATTTTTAAAGTCACAGCAAACAGATAAGCCCATACAATATTAATACTTCCACCTTGGGCAGAGTGAAAGCTTTTCAAAAAGATTAACAAAACCAATAACTTTGAAACATGTATGCAAGAGGGAACATTAATGTTGATCCAGTTCTGAACCCTAACTCCGTGCGTCACGTAATTTGGCATTTCCTGCTCTGCTTCATCTTCCACAATGGCATTAATCCTGGAGATCACAAGGGTGAACAAGGTTGCTCCTGTTGAAGTGCTTACATATGTTCGATATCCATGCAAAGGAAAATGTAGCATTTCATGCCAATATTTATTAGTAACAACCATCTTCTGGATGACTTTCTTGATATTCTTATTAGCAGCTTCAACAACCCCATTCATCTTTGGCCTGTACGGAGATGAATATCTTGAACTCCACACAAAGTTCTGTCATCATCTTATTGTTCAGATTCGAGCCATTGTCAGTGATAATTCTGCTCGGCACACCATACCGACATATGAGATTATTCTTAATGAAGCGCACAACCAACTGCTTGGTGATGTTAGCATATGAAGCAGCTTCCACCCATTTGGTGAAGTAATCAATTTCTACCAAGATGAAATGTTGTCCATTCGAAGCTTTGGGTTCTATCATCCCAATCATGTAAATACCCCACATAAAGAAAGGTCGTGGGGAAGAGATCACATTAAGAAGTGTCGGAGGCACATAAACCTTGTCCTCATAAATTTGGCATTTATGATACTTCTTTGCAAATTTGTAACAATCGGATTCCATTGTCAGCCAATAGTAACTTGCCCTTAGCATCTTTTTAGCCATCGAATGTCCATTGGCATGAGTGCCAAATGAACCTGTATGAATATCATGCATCAACATGTCTGCTTCGTGTCTGTCCACGCATCTGAGCAAGACCATGTCATGAATTCTCTTGTATAACACATTTATACTAAGGAAGAAACTGCCAGCCAATCTTCTCATCTGCTACCTCTTCTGTTGTAAACACGTGAGCGTGCCTATCCAGTCGTCGAACCATAATTCGAGGTATATCATTCCAAGTATTCACTTGATACATAGAAGCCAGAGTTGCCAGAGCATCCGTCATTTGATTTACATATCTAGGAATGTGATGGAATTCAACTTTATTAAAGAAGGGTAACAACCTTCTAGCATAATATTTATAAGGGATCAAGCTGGGGTGACGAGTATCTCACTCTACTTTAATCTTATTTATTACCAAAGTTGAATCACCATACACATCTAGAATTTTAATTCTAATATCAATAACTTCCTCGAGACCCATGATGCAAGCCTCATATTTGCCATATTATTAGTACAATCAAATGTCAACCTTGTAGTAAAAGGAATGTGCGATCCATGTGGAGTGACAACCACAACACAAATTCCTTTACCATAAGCATTCATAGCACCATTAAATATCATACTCCAACGAGATTCAGGATTAGTACCTTCCTCAGGCAAAGGTTCAACATAATCTTTCACTTTCAGAAACATCACATCCTCATCGGGAAAGTCATACATCACAGACTGATAATCATCAACTGGCTGGTGAGCAAGATAATCTGATAACACGCTGCTTATAATAGCTTTTGGAGGGCGGTATTTGATGTTATATTCAGATAACAACATCTTCCAGCGGGCAATTCTCCCAGTAAGAGCAGGCTTTTCAAAAATGTACTTGATTGGATCCACTTTGGAGATCAAACAAGTAGTGTGATTCAACATATACTACCGCAAACGTTTTTCCTCCCAGGCCAGAGCACCACATGTCTTTCCCAGCATGGACTACTGCGACTCAGAATCAGTAAACTTTTTATTGAGATAATAAATGGCATACTCTTTCTTCCTTGTTTTATCTTGTTGTCCCAGAATACAACCCATTGAATTATCTAACACTGTCAGATACATAATCAACGGTCTTCCTTCAACAGGAGGGAGCAAGATAGGAAGTTCAAGAAGATATTCTTTAATAATTTCAAATTCCCTTTGGAAGTCATCCATCCACACACAACCTTGATCTTTCTTTAACAACATAAATATCGGTTCACATAATGCAGTCATGTGGGAAATGAATCTGGAAATATAATTCAAACGCCCGAGGAACCCTCTGACTTAATTTTCAGTTCTTGGCGCTGGCATCTCTTGAATTTCTTTGACTTTATTAGGGTCAACTTCAATCCCTTTCTGGCTAACAATGAAACCCAACAATTTCAATGATCGAACACCGAAGGTACATTTATTTGGATTCAAGCATAGACGATACTTCCTCAAACGCTGAAACAACTTCAACAAATCTTCTACATGACCTTCTTCAGTCTGGGATTTAGAAATCATATCATCAACATATACCTCGATTTCCTTGTGCATCAGATCATGGAATAGGGTTGTCATAGCCCTCAGGTACGTTGCACCAGCGTTCTTCAACCCGAAGGGAATCACTCTGTAACAGAATGTTCCCCAGGGTGTGATAAATGTTGTTTTTTCCATGTCCTCTAGAGCCATTCTTATTTTATTATACCCGGAAAATCTGTCCATAAACGAGAATACTTTGAATTTTTCTGTGCTATCCACTAACATATCAATGTGTGGCAATGGAAAATCATCTTTTGGACTAGCTTTATTTAGATCTCTGTAATCTACACACATGCGAACTTTTTCTTCTTTTTTCGGTACTGGGACAATATTGGCAATCCACTGAGGGTACACTGACGTCACAAGAAAACCGAAATTAATCTGCTTTAGAACCTCCTCTTTGATCTTTACTGCCATATCTGCGTGAGTTCTTCTCAACATCTGTTTGATTGGCGGACACTCTGGCTTCAATGGCAAACAGTGCTCTACAATATCTGTATCTAGACCAGACATATCTTGATAATACCAAGCAAAAATATCCACATACTCTTTCAACAACTCAATCAACTTGCTCTTCACATCAGGATGCAGCAACGCTCCGATCTTGACTTCTTTCCGATCTTCTTCTGAACCCAAATTGATTACTTCCAATGGCTCTTTATATGGATGAATGGCATTTCCCTCGCGCTCAAGCAACCGTGAGACCTCTTCTGGAATCTCATCATAGTCTTCTTCTTCGGCCCCATACACAGGACATTCAAAGTTGGGAGAGGATGCAGGGTCATTGTATTCAACGGGTTTTTTAATTAATCTGCACATATGATTTATGATTGCTTTTAGAAACTGACACATATAATAAGTGATCATGCAGATTGAATTTCAATTATTATTTATTTTGAAAGGTTTTTTCTGATTACCATTTTCCAAGAAAAAGCAGAAAATAATGACACAATTTGGGAAATAAAGGCAACTTTTATTATTGATTTTAAAAGTCACAACAAACAGATAAGCCCATACAATATTAATACTTCCACCTTGGGCAGAGTGAAAGCTTTTGAAAAAGATTAATAAAACCAATAACTTTGAAAAATGTATGCAAGAGGGAACATTAATGTTGATCCAATTCTGAACCCTAACTTCGTGCGTCACGTAATTTGGCATTTCCTGCTCTGCTTCATCTTCCACAATGGCATTAATCCCGGAGACATTTGGATGAAGATAACCCCCTCTATGGAAGATGTCTTGATACTTGCCTATAACATACTTCGACTTCATGCTCTTACTTTTGTCATTCTTCAAAGAGAACCCGAAGCCAACTCTGTTCTTGTTTACAGGTGGATCCACAATCTGTCCCCATACCTCACTATGACCTTTATGCACAACTTGCTGGACATCCTTAAGTTGAACCATGGAATTCTTATTTCCTCTTATGTTATCAATGGATAAGGCTTGGAACTGGGTTCAAACAGCAGCTTCATCCGCCTCCACAATGTTAAAAGAGGACAAATGAGATATGAATAGTTCCTGTTCTTCATTTATTTTTACCATTTTTCCTTCATGTACAAACTTCATTTTCAGGTGTAAAGTCGAAGTGGCATCCCCTTCCTCATATATCCACAGATATTCTTAGCAAACAGCTATAAGCGGGTACAACATCCATGACCTGGAAAGTAATCTGAAACAAATGTGGGCCTATATGAATAGGCAAGTCCACTTCACCAATAACAGATTTCCTCGATCCATCAAACGCTTTCATAATAATGCCACTTGGGCACATGGGAGTTCCTTGATATTTCAATTTCTTAAGTGTTCTCCTCGGTATAACATTCAAAGCGGATCCATTATCAATAAGCACATTGGATAGTAAATGATTCTTGCAATTCATAGAGATATGGAGGGCCAGGTTGTGGTTCCTTCCTTCATCTGGAAATTTATCATCGTAGAAACTCAGGTTATTTCATGACGTAATGTTCCCTACTACACTGCTGAATTAGTCTATAGGCATGTCACTTTCCATAAAAGCTTGATCCAATACCCTCATCCGAGATTCTTTGTGAGCAGAGGAGTTCATCAATAAAACCAAGATAGATATTTTTGAAGGAGTCTGCAGTAGCTGATCTACAATTTTGTAGTTGCTCATCTTGATTATTTTCAACATATCATCCACTTCTTTATCTAACGTAACTCCACTAGATTCACACGTAATCTTCTTGGGTTCAACATTCTCAACAGTTTTCTTTCTAGTGCTAACATCTCCATGAACAACTGGTGCAAATACACGACCGCTGTGGGTCACTCTGCTAGTCTCAGCAATATTTCCAACATCAGGCATTGGGTAGATGGGAAGTTCCACACCGTCCTATAATATTTTAGCATTATATTTGTAGGGTACAACCTTATCTGACTTGTAAGGGACAGGACCCGACAAACTAATCACCAATAGAGTAATAGCCGGCTTGCTACAATACTCGACTTCAAAATGGGAGGGTGCACCAAAACAAAGCACAATGACACTTACCCCTTCTTCAACACAATTAGTTATTATGGAGCCATCTCTGGAAAATAAATCTTCATCCGAGGAGAAGAACTCATCTGCAGAGGCATACTCATCATTTCACTCTTCTTCAGACAAACAAACCTCAATCACATCGACTTTATGGTAATCATCCCTCTGACCTATAAACTTGATATTTCCATTATCCTACAACAACCGAACACCTTTCTTCACGATTGAACATCCTCGGGAGTCCAGGCAGCAAATTTGGCAAGATCCATTCTAATGTTCTACTTGACTAGCCATGTCGCAGAAAGTAGCATGCAATTGCACAAGGTCTTCATTCATATATTCCACATCAAAGATTCTAAACTCTCCAGGACATCAATAAACCATATTCACCTGCTCTTCATACTCTGCCCTAGGCCTGATTATGTGGATGAGGCCCTCATCCATCATCTCCTGCAAATCAACCTTTATCTTATCACAACCTTGTATGTATGTACTGCAAATAGCACAACCAGAAAGGTCATGCATATAGTAGATAAATTCACAGAGGTCTGAATGCATTTTCACCAAATCTCCTCTACCCAGATAAATATAAAAAATCTGGAAGTCTCCTGGACAACCGGCCACCATGTTCACAACATTCGCTCCTTCATGCTTGGGTAGAGGATTGTCTTTCAAATTAGGGCCCACATCTTTGAAAGATAGAATACCAGACTTCACCAATTTTTTCACCTCAGTCTTCAAAGGATAGCAATTCTTAACATTATGCCCTTGTGCTCCCTGATGAAAATCACATGTTTGGTCTACTTTGTAATATCAAGGCAATGGTGATGGTAAAACGGGAGGTGGTCGGGTTTGACCCAACTTCTTCTAAATCAATGCCGGTAGTAACTCCGCATAACTCATATGAATAGGGTCATAAGTCTACCTTCTCTGATTATACCCTTGATTCCCCTGATGGGATGGTCTCTGATAAGCAACGGTAGTTGGAGCTACATTAACAACTGGAGTAACTCAGGCGACTTGCTGATGACGCTGATAATTTTTTCTAGGAGGATTTGCCCTCCTCTCTTGTATAACAACATTTGTATCCCCTTCCTTCTTCTTGGTAAGCCCATAATATGTCTTCTTCGTAGCTCCGAATCCTTCACTCTTTGTTAAACGGCCCTCTCTTACAGCCTATTCTAAACGGATACCCATGCCTACCATTTCAGTAAAGTCACTTGGCGCACTTGCTACCGTCCTTTCATAGTAGAAATCACCCAGAGTCTTCAAGAAAATCTTAGTCATATCCTTCTCTTCCATGGAAGGAATCACTTGGGCGGCTACCTCACGCCATCTTTGTGCATATTCTTTGAATGATTCCTTGTCTTTCTGAACCATGGCCCCAAGTTAATCACGGTCAGGCGCCATGTCCATGTTATATTTGTATTGTTTGATAAATGTTTATCGTAATCATTGGAAGTATGGATGTTGACACTGTCCAAGATCATATACCACTTCAGCGTAACACCTGTCAGACTATCCTGAAAAAAGTGAATCAGCAGACACCGATCATCAGTATGGGTAGACATTCTCCTTATATACATTACCATATGAGCACGAGGGCAAGTGTTTCCCTTGTACTTTTCAAACTCCAGGACCATAAACTTTGCAGGTATCTTAACATTCAGGACCAAGCATAATTCATTCACATTCTACCTGAATAACTCTTTTCCCCTGAGGGCCTTCATCTCCCTTTACATCTTGTCAATCTGCTCTTGAAAATAATCCATTTTGTCATAGAGACCCAAGTCTTCACTTGGTGGAGGAAAAGGAAGACAAACATCATCATTAATAAATGGAACCAAATTCACCGAAGGAGGTGCAGCAGGAACATGCACAACAAGAGGTGCCGGAGTAACAGTAGTCTGAACAACTGGAGCTTCTTGAGGACCAAGATTGAAACCTTCGGGTAAAAAAATTCTTTGGCATTCCCTAGAGATAACCTTGAGGCATGCGATTATGAATAACAACTAGGGTAGTAGATACAGGAACAGTCGGAGCTTCAGCAGTAGCCCTTGTTGGTCGAGGTTAAACACTCGGTGGCTAATTCTGAGTAGCCACCAAAGATTCCATCAGAGCAGTAAGATTGGCCATGGCGGTCTTCAAAGCAGAAACTTCGTCGTGCAGCTCGCGATTCTGTTGTTCTAAGTTGTCCATATTCGTTATGAAATTAGCTCGAGTGTTGTAGTGGTGAGTCAGCTTACTGAACAAAGTAAAGAAGCTTGGTAAGACACCTGGATATGCATAACAAATGCAAGAAATATGTGCAATATGATGCATGATATGCAATGCACATGATTTATTTTATTATTTAATATTGCAATGGATTTAAATATTTATAGACACATTGCAAATATCAAAGTAATAACGCATTTGAAATAATGAAATTTTTATTATAATAACTTCAAAATAGGTTACAAGTCTCAACAATCCTAAGTACAAGATGAAAATAAAGTATAAAACCCTGAGAAGTAAAAACTGATGGAGATCACTCTACATGCTGATGCTTCCCTGTAAGCCTAGAAATCTGAGCCTTCAACCTATGGTTTTCTTCCACATACCTGGTGGAAACCTCCTTCCAATCTCCTGAATCAGAAAGTGAGAAATCAGCATCTGATTGAGGCTTAGGAGAAAATAAATCCCCTTTCTTCTCCATAGTCTCTACCGCTTGACTCTCAAGTATCTCAATCAAGTCATCTTTCTCCTTCAAGTCTGCTCTATAGGAAATCTCTAAAGTTTGGCACTTATTCTTCAAGCATCCTTTTCCTGCTGCATCCTGACCAAAGCAAGTTGTATCTCTTCTATATCATCCAATAAGGGAGGAGTGGTATTCACAAACAAATCAGGCATATGTGTCTCCCGGGAATACGGCATCTTCAACTGAATAGCTCTCACTTGAACCCACTGAAGATATGGCTCCAAAGAAACAACACCCCTAGGTCCCAAGTTTTTCCTACTCTTCTTATGAATGTGACGCCAGGCCTTCGCAATCTTCTCCTTAGCTTCCTTATGGTCTCCTCCCTCCTTCAGAAAGAAACTACTCAAATGAATACTATTTGGTTTATCCCTCATCAGATAACTGAGTTGTCGTCGTGCAAAAACAGGGTTATAGTTAATTCCTCCATTTGTACCAAGAAGAGGTACATTGGGGAAACTACCACAACTGTCAACAATCTCTATATTCTGGTAAGCTCGATGGTACCAATGAATATCCGAGTGAGTAAGTGCCATGATTTTAGGATCCCAACGGGGTTCCTTCCTGACATCCCAAGAAATATCATACTGAGGCATATGAGAGATAAACCACTGATACAACAAAGGCGTGCAACAAATAATCATCCCCCCATGATAAGAATTCCGAATATGAATGGAGTAATAATCATCACCTAACAATATAGGAACTGGGTTTCCAATCATGAAGATCCGAATAGCATTAACGTCAACAAATATATCCACATTAGGAAATAAAAACAACCCGTAGGAAAGTAGAGCAAAGATGGCCTCAAAAGCGACTGTACTCTTCATCTTGGCAAAGTAACGAGCTTTCTCCAATAAGAACTGGAGTCACTAGAGTCACAAACCCAATACAGCAAAAACATCCTAAGAAAAGCTTCCCCAGGAAACAAAACTTCTTAAAACAACTGAAGTTCGTCCATTCCTGGGATCACCACTTTTGTTTTTCTCTTGCGTCACAAATTTTATAGTAAAAGCAAATTGTAAATTCTTTTTGAAAATCAATTTTGTTATTTAATATTTTCTCTTTAAAAGTTACTAACAATAATAAATGGAGTCTTTGCAAGATAAATAAAATAAGAAATACAAAGAAATGGGTAAAAGCTCAAATTTCATTAATAGAATGGTAGTCTGCGAATGGCGAGACTCCATGGATGATTACAAAGTTCAGAAAAAGGTAATATATAATAGGAAAGATACATTGAGATACAATGACAACTATCCCCTCTAATAACTTTTGAAATCCTGAGCAGCAGCTTCTGTTGAAGTATGATGAGGATCCGAGAAGATTGTTGATCCAACGATCAAGTCTTGTCTGATGTAGTTACTTGCCAAGAAATTCCCTAACTTTTGCCTAAGCTTCCCTAGCGGGTTTTCAACTTAGTAGGAAATTTTATTCTGTTTATGTCTCTAATTTTTGCCTAGACCGCCCTTTCGGGTTTTCGGCCTACCGAGACGCTCCTTTTTGCCTAAGCCTCCCTTTCGGCTTTTCAACTTAGCGAGTTGTTCTTTTATTTCTTTACACGAAGTATTTCTTGACTGCATCAGCATTCATGGGATGTGGGAACTCCTCGCCATCCATAGTTTCAAGAATTAATGCACCGCTAGAGAAGGATTTCTTGACAACATACGAGCCTTCAAAATTGGGAGTCCACTTTCCCCTAGAATCAACATTAAAATACATGATCTTCCTGAGCACGAGAACGCCTTCTCTGAATTCATGAGGTTTGACCTTCTTATCAAAAGCTTTCTTCATTCTCTTCTGATATATCTAGCTATGACACAAAGCTGTCGTTCTCTTCTCTTCAATCAAATTCAATTGGTCAAACCTTTTCTGGACCCATTCATCCTCTGACAACTTGGTTTCCATTATTAAACGCAAAGAGGGAATCTCAACCTCAATTAGGAGTACCGCTTTCATTCCATACAGAAGGGAGAACAAGGTTGCTCCTGTTGAAGAGCGGACAGATGTTCGATATCCATGCAAAGCAAAAGGGAGCATTTCATGCCAATCTTTATAAGTAACAACCATCTTCTGGATGATCTTCTTGATATTTTTATTAGCAACTTCAACAACCCCATTCATCTTTGGCCTGTACGGAGATGAGTTGTGGTGCACAATCTTGAATTCCTCACAAAGTTCTGTCATCATCTTGTTGTTCAAATTCGAGCCATTGTCATTGATAATTCTGCTTGGCACACCATACCGACATATGAGATTATTCTTAATGAAGTGCACAACCACCTGCTTGGTGACGTTAGCATATGAAGCAACTTTCTCCCATTTGGTGAAGTAATCAATTTCTACCAAGATGAAACGTTGTCCATTCGATGCTTTGAGTTCTATCATCCCAATCAGGTCAATACCCCACATAGAGAAATGCCATGGGGAAGAGATCAAATTAAGAAGTGTCAGAGGTACAAGAACCTTGTCCGCATAAATCTAGCATTTATGATACTTCTTTGCAAATTTGTAACAATCGGATTCCATTGTTAACCAATAGTAACCTTCCCTTAGCATCTTTTTAGCCATCAAATGTTCATTGGCATGAGTGCCAAATGAACCTTCATGAATCTCATGCATCAACATGTCTGCTTCGTGTCTATCCTCGCATATGTGCAAGACCATGACATAATTTCTCTTGTACAACACATTTTCACTAAGGAAGAAACTGCTAGCCAATCTTCTCAACGTCTTTCTATCTTTATTTGATGTACCAATCGGGTATTCCTGAGTTTGGACAAAATGCTTGATATCATAATACCAAGGTTTCTCATCTTCTACCTCTTTTGTTGTAAACACATGTGCGGGCCTATCCAGTCGTCGAACCATAATTCGAGGTATATCATTCCAAGTATTCACTTGATACATAGAAGCCAGAGTTTCCAGAGCATTTGTGTGTCGCATCCAACAGCTGCAATGTAATTAGCTTATGCTGTTGACAATTCCATTTTGGACTGCCTCTTGCTGGTCTATGAGATCAAATTGTCTCCCAGAAACTGGCAGCTTTCAGAAGTACTTTTACATTCTACTCTGTCTCCAGCAAAATCAGCATCACAATATCCTACTAAACTGTGTTCATTGGATTTTCTATAAAACAAACCCAGGTTAGTAGTACCTTTCAGATACTTTAAAATTCGCTTAACTGCTGTTAAGTGGGACTCTCTAGGATCTGATTGGAATCTAGCACTTAAGCAAACGTTATATAAAATGTAAGGCCTTGAAGCTGACAAATAAAGGAGAGAACCATTCATACCTCTGTAGATCTTCTGCTCTACCTTTTTACTTACCTCTTCCTTTTCCAGAATGCACGTGGGATGTATTAGAGTCTTTGATAGCTTACATTCTGAGAGGTCAAATTTCTTCAGAAGTTCTCTGACGTATTTGCTCTGGTGAATGTAGGTTCCTTCTGGAGTCTGATTGATCTGAATGCCTAGAAAGAATGTAAGTTCTCATATCAAGCTCATCTCAAACTCTGCCTGCATGCACTTAGCAAATTCTCTTCCCAGAGAAGGTTTAGTATATCCAAATATAATATCATCTACATAAATCTGATAGACTAAAATGTCATTCTTAAATGTCTTACAGAACAAGGTTATGTCCACTTTCCCTCTAGTGAATTCCTTTTCTAACAGAAAGTTACTTAGTCTTTCATACCAAGCTCTGGGAGCTTGTTTCAGACCATAAAGTGACTTCTTTAGTTTGAAAACATATTCTGGGTGTTTGAATTTTCAAACCCAGGGGGTGGGTGCATATATACCCCTTCATCAATGTAACCATTTAGGAATGCGCTTTTGACATTCATCTGATATAGTGTGATGCCATTATTTACAACAAAAGAGATTAAGAGTCTGATAGATTCTAACCTGGCGACTGGAGCAAAGGTTTCTGTATAGTTTATCCCCTCTTGTTGACTATAACCTTGTGCAACCAGTCGTGCCTTGTTTCTGATAACTTCTCCTTGCTCATTCAGTTTATTTATGAACACCCACTTTGTTCCAATGACGTTGAATCCTTTTGGTTTGGGAACCAGATCCCATACGTCATTTCTGGTGAATTAGTTTAACTCATCCTACATTGCCAGAATCTAGTCGTTGTCCAGAAGAGCTTCATCAATTGTTGTTGGTTCAATCAGAGATACCAATCCCATGAGGGATTATTTAGATTTTCTTATTGTTGATCTTGTTCTGATTGGATAATCCTTCTTTCCTAGAATTTTATCTTCAGGGTGAGCTATGCTACTCTGGATAACTTTTTCTGAAGTTGTTCAATAGAAGTTGCTGGAGTGCTTGTGACATTTCCTTCTGATTATGTTGGAGCATCTCTGTTGGGAACTTATGATGAGTTGCCTTCAACACATGTGAATTTAACTTCTATATCTACAAAAGATTCATTCTGCTTTGACTTTTGATGGTCAAGCTTATCATCAAATCTAACACTGATTGACTCTTCAACAATCAGTGTTTCTGTATTGTATACTCTGTACCCTCTTAAGAATTCAGAGTATCCTAACATAATACACTTCTGTTCTTTAGAGTCAAACTTGTTCAAATGTTCTTTAGTGTTCAGAATAAAACATGTACATACAAAAGGATGGAAATAATAAATGTCGGGCTTTCTGCTCTTCCACAATTCATATGGAGTCTTTTCCAGAATAGGTCTTATAGAAATTCTATTCTGAATGTAACATGCTTTTTTAATTGCTTATTCCTAGAAGATCTTAGCAATGTTAGTCTCATTGATCATGGTTCTTGTCATTTCTTTCAATGTTCTGTTCTTTCGTTCTACAACTCCATTTTGTTGGGGAGTTCTAGGACAAGAGAAATCATGCAACATGCCATTTCATTGAAAAATATTTCAAATTTTTTGTTTTCAAACTCTCCACCATGATCACTTATGACTTTGACAATTCTAAGATCCTTTTCATTTTGAACTTGGTTACAGAAAGCAACAAACACAGAATGTGACTCGTCCTTGTGTCTTAAGAACTTTACCCATGTCCATCTGCTATAGTCATCTATGATCACTAACCCATACTTCTTGCAACTAATAGACGCAATTTTTACTGGTCCAAATAAATCTATGTGCATAAGTTCTAATAGCCTAGAGGTAGAAACAAAATTTTTAGTCTAAAATCAGGTTTTGCAAATTTGCTTTTCTGACATGCTTCACAGAGAGTATCTGAGCTGAACTTCAGATTACGAAGTCCTCTGACCAGATTGAGTTTGTTAATCTGAGATATTCTTCTCATACTAACATGCCCCAATCTTCTGTGCCAGACTCATTGCTCATTGTTAACAGAAAGAAGGCATTTTACATTCTGACTCTTTAGTTCAGAAAGTTTTATCTTATAAATGTTGTTTTTCCTCTTTCCATTAAACAGGATAGTTCCATCCTTCTGACTAACATCTTTGCATGAATTTTGATTAAAGATTATATCATAACTGTTATCACTTAATTGACTTATAGATAACAGCTTATGCATCAATCCATCAACTAACAACATAATATTAATAGAAGGAAGGTTACCATTACCTACTATTCCATAACCAATGATCTTCCTTCTTTGATTTCCTCCAAAACACACGTAGCCTCCAGGTTTAAGTTCCAGGCTTTGGAACATATGCTTTCTTCCCGTCATGTGTCGAGAGCATCCAGAGTCTAGGTACCATGACTGGTGTTTTAGCCTTGCTGCTAAAGATATCTGCTACATATATAATTTTGTCAGGTACCCATATCTTTTTGGGTCCTGGTTTATTAGTTTTACCAAAATTCTGTTTGAATTTTGGTTTGGCAGAATAATCATTACTAGTGTATTTCAGATCATGTGTGTGCCCATAAGTGAAGTGATATTTTAGTGGTTTGTGTTTAATGACTACGTCCATGACTTTCTTAGGTGGAGATACCTTACCTTGGTATCCTATTCCTTTTCTGCCATTTCTGCTAACTCCATAGATCATTGAAGCCATCTTGCTTCTATCTATGTTTTTAGCCAGAAACTTCTGAAAGCTATGATCACATTCTTTTATGATCTTATCAGCATTACTGGGAGCCTCTGAGATTATTTCCTTCTGAGAGTTTTGTAAATCATTTTCTAGTTTTGAAATATTTTCTTTTAACTCAGAATTTTCTAATCTAAGACTCTCAGTTTCTTCAGAGTCAGAAACAAGTTCCTTTTTTAGGTTCTTAAATTTGACTCTGAGTTGCTGATACCTTTCCATAATTTCACTCAGACTTTCTCCTAGTTCAGCTTTGGTAAAATTAATAATAAAGTCAGAAAATACCTCTTGTGTATCTGATTCTGAGTCTGACCCAGATGCTTCATTGTCTTCTGTCACATTTTCCATAAGAGCAATGTTGGCTCCTTCATCATCTGACTTTGTTTCTGCGTCAGAAGTATCTGAATCATCCCATGTTGCCATGAGACTTTTCTTCTTCTCCTTGAAGAACTTCTTTTTGGGCTTATCCTTCTGAAGCCTTGGACAATCACTTTTGTAGTGCCCTTGTTGATTTCACTCAAAGCAGATGATGTCCTTGTTGCTTGACTTTCTATGACCAGAAGAAGCTTCAGACCTTCTCTGTCCAGAGGAGGGCTCAGACTTTCTGTATCCAGAGGAGGATTCATTCTGATTCCCTGATCTTCTAGAGTTTTTGAATTTTCTTTGCCTTTTCTTCCACAGCTGATTGACCCTTCTGGAGAAAAGAGAAAATTCATCTTCTTCTAATGAGGATCCATCAGAGATTTCTTCCATAGCCTACAAAACTTTAGAATCAAGTTTTTTGTTAGATTTTAATGCTAAAGGCTTACCTTGCTTCTGAGGCTCGTCATCTTCTAGCTCTATCTCATGGCTTCTGAGGGAGATAACAAGTTCCTCTAGAGATATCTTGTTGAGATCTTTTTCCAGCTTGAGAGTAATGACCATTGGCCTCCATTGCTTTGGTAAACTTCTGATGATCTTCTTTACGTGATCAGCAGTAGAATACCCTTTGTCAAGAACTCTCAGCCCAACAACTAGAATCTGGAATCTTGAGAACATTGCTTCTTTGGATTCACTTTCTTCCATCTTGAAGGCTTCATATTTCTGAATGAGCGCAAGGGCCTTGGTTTCTTTAACTTGTATGTTGCCTTCATGCATCAATCTCAGAGAGTCAAACATGTTTTTGGCAGTCTCTCTGTTTGAGATCTTCTCATACTCTGAGTATGAGATGGAACTAAGAAGAATTATTCTGGCCTTATGATAGTTTCTGAAGTCACGCTTTTGTTGGTCAGACATTATTTTTCTATCTATCTTTTGACCACTTTCATCCACGGTATGCATGTATCCATTAATTACCATATCCCATAAGTCATCATCATGAGCCAAAAAGAAGCTCTCAATTCTATCTTTCCAGTAGTAAAAAATTTCTCCATCAAAGACTGGAGGTTTGCCGCTGATTCTGTCCTTATCATTATGATAGTCATTGTTGAAGTTTTGACTTGGTCCCACCATAGTGTTTATCTTAGGCTTTGATCTTGTACTGACACAGTTAAGTGTATGAACTCAGAACTAGGGACTTTGGTACCAATTGAAGAAGTGAAAAACACAAGAAGGGGGAGTTGAATTGAAACTTAAAAATCAAAAGCAATAGACACAATTATTTTTATCCTGGTTCTCTTGATCTTAAACTACTCCAGTCCACCCGCCAAGGTGATTTCGCCTCTATCCAACGAGGACTTAATTCACTAATCAAACTGATTACAATTCTACTTTGACAACTGCCAAAGTCTTCTTGAGTACAACCACAAACCGGTTTATCTAAAGGAAATTCACTTAATCAAAAGAAGAAATTCAGTGTACTATATGTTTTTCTACAAAAATGGTATCACTACTGCGATGTATTACACGAATTTGGAGTATAGAATGAATATAAGTTTTGCAGCTTTTTGAGATTGTATGGAGCAGTAGTGTGAAATTATAAACGATTTAGCCTTTGAGCTTGTTTATTTAGGCATGGCAATCTTTCCAAATGGAAACATGATAATGGACACTTAATGCACTTTCCATACTGAGAAGATCCTTGTCTGATTGTAGTCGTTGTAAATGATACTACCTTGATGGAAAAGTAACGCTTCAGAACTTAGGAATCTTGCATGCTGCTTTGCTTCAGAACATGGAAAGTCAGAAACATAATGTTTTGTTTGCATGTTAGACTTCCGTTTAGAATCAGGATATCTTTCTTTTTAGCGCAAATTCTGATCATCATACTTTAGAATATTCTGATTACTCAGCTTGAGTGCTTCTGTGGCTTAAATTGTGATGCAGTTTCAGTCAGAACTTTTGTACAACATATAACACAAATTTAGAGTGCATATTTATTCTTTGTGTTTGTTATCATCAAAACTCTTATGAGGGTTGTAGAATCAAACTATGTTCTAACAAATTTTATTAAGCTAGTAAAAGTAGGGGTGTGAGCAGCAGGTCCCTGAATTTAGATATTGAATTCAGGCCCTAAAGTCAGGAGGGTGTATTTTTGAACTATATAGTAAAATGGAGGGTGCAAGGAGTATGGGTCCAAGTCCAGATATTGAACATTGCCCATTTGGCCAAAGGGGTGTGAGTCCGCGCGTGTTTAGCAAAACAAATAGAAAGGAGGTTTGGTTAGCAATGGGCCATGCCTAAAAGGATATTTTGGAGTCCGTTTGGACTCCGTATGGACGTTTGCACGGTAGAATGATAGACATGTGGATTAGGGACGTTCGATTGACATTGTACGATTACGATTGAGGAAGTATGGTTATTATGGTAGGCTTATGTGCACTAGATTAGAGAACATTATATTATTTGTTTTACAAACATTTTCTTCATTTCCGCTCCTCTTTCTCAGCCCTCACCTGTCTTCTATTTCTCACCCTCATCCAAACAACAATAAACCCTAATCGTCGGCGGCGGCACAACCTAACCCTAATCAACTCGGAGTTATAGAACCCTCAAACCCCTTTAATAAACCCAAATTAATCCAAATCAAAATAATTGTTTAAAGAAAAGCGTAGAAAAAAATTAAGTTTTCGTTACCCTTAATCGCTATTGTTCTTTGAGCTTTTTTGATTGCTTCTGATCTGAGCTTCTTCTAATCTCTCTTCTTTTGTGTTCAACAGCTACATCGGCGGAGGATGAACGAATAGTTAGGGTTTCAGATGTTGAAACCATAATATAGAGCGGTGATGAATGAAGATCACAGCGGCGGCGTTCCAAACGTTCTCTCTAAAGGATCTTTGTTCTTAAGGCTCTCTTCTGTTAATTCTTTTTCTGTCCCAATTTTTTTTTCTTATAATTTTCTGTACTATTTTTATAGAGTTATTTTAGATCTAAATTAGGAAATTTTATGTAATTGATCATTATTTTTCTTGATTGATTAGAGAATTAGGGGAATTGGGGATTTGATTGTATTAATTTGTGATCTGTAATTGATCTTGTTGTGATTTTGGACTGTAAAGATCTTTAGTACAATTCTGTATTGCTTTGTTCCGCTTCTGTATTGTTTTTGTATCTGTTTTAGTTTGATAATTTGAGTATATAAAGATTTGTTTTTATTCTTGATCTGAACAGTATTAGTTGTGACATTTATAACACACATCATTCTTTTTTTCAATTTGTACAGTGCCTGTTTCCAATGCGTATTTTTTCTTATTTGAACTGGGCTTGGGCTTTTCAAATTGGACCGTGCATTTTTCTCTTAACGCAACTATAAACATTTGTTTTTTGGGTTGGGCTGTAAGCGTTTTGCTTTATTGAACTGGATTGAGCCTTTTTGAGTTTTAGGCTTGTAAGCAGTAAAGGCCTTTTTAATAGCCAACATTTTTCCCAAAAAACAATAAATAAAAAAATAATTTTAAATTCAAGAAATAGTAATGTTAATCATTAATAACTTAAGTAACAATTTTTAAAACAAAATTGGGCTAAAATGCTTAATTGTTGGGCTTTCCTGAAAAAACTTGCTTATGGGCAAATCTGATAAAAAACACATACAACCCCCCCCCCCCCCCCCTTTTTATTAAAACGTTCCTTAAAATGAATTTCTCCTGGTCTCTCTGATTTAGAACATACACCCCCTAACTTATTGAAAAAAATAGACCTTAATAATTTTAGTGGACTGGTTTGATTAATTTTTGCACCCCCCAAGTAAACAACGAACCTCCTATTCTATTAAAACTTCTAAAATGGAAAAAAATTTGCATGGGCCAAGAGTCTAAAATGATCTTTCTGATTTTAGAAAGCCTACCAGCTCCTAATTAAAACACAAACCCCTATATAATAATGCACCTCCCGTTTTACCTTGAAATGGAATTTTAAAAACCTAATGGGTCGTCAGATATTAATAGTCAATTTTGGATAAAAACTCTCTTTGACTTTAAACCCCCCATGGAATATTACAAAAAAAATAATTTGATAAAGAGAAAAATTAACATAATGTGATTATTTGATGAGTTAAATTTGGGTTATGACAGTTGTCCATATTTAATTACCTTTTGATTGAATAGTGCCAGAATACGCAGGTCTCACACATTTGATCGGAAGTTTATTAAATATTGGAAGACCCCATAATTTGTTTGGCTGATTATGAGGATACACTGTAAGTGCTCCCATGAGTATGAATAGTAAGCATAGGTGATGATGTATTATCTTTAACAATGTTTGAACCAAAGTTTGTTTTAACTAAGACATGACGACACAGATAACTCGATAATATCTCTAAAAGAGATTGTAAATTTTGCATATTTTACCGTAACTTAGGAGGTAAATGATACAAGATTTTAAAAAGTTGACTTAATAATGCTTTGAAATTAATATAGTAAGTTTTTATTTGATTTGATTTTGTCTATTCGTCGCAACCTAGGGGGTGAATAACATAGAGCTTGATAATATAGTGTCACATGTAGACTAACGCAATTAATCATGTCGTCAAAAAAGATAACTTATTGCTGCTTAGAGACTAACGCAATGAGCCAAAGATTTTTTTTGTATACCTACCATAGCTTAGAGGATAGATAATACGAGCTTGAAACCAAATATTTGGAACTTGGAAAGACGATGTTGGTTGTGTCAGCCATCAACCAATACTCGATAACTAAGTGAAATATGCTAGGTTTGAAGCGATGAACCATAAAATTCCCTAATGATGTCGGTTGTGTCATCCTCAACCATGACTATCAACATGAATAAAAATAAACCCCTAAATTTCATCGATGACTTCGGTTGTATCGTCCTCAACCATGACTATCAGCATGAAGAAAAATAAAACCCAAATTTCATCGATGATGTCGGTTGTGTCGTCCTCAACCATGACAATCAACATGAAGAAAATAGACTGCAAATTCATCAAAGATGTCGGTTGTGTCATCCTTAACCATGACTATTAATATGAAGAAACATTGACCCCAAAATTCATCAATGATGTCGGTTGTGTCTCCCTCAACCATGACTATCAACATGAACAAAATAAACCACAAATTCATCGATGATGTCGGTTGTGTCGTCCTCAACCATGACTATCAACATGAAGAAAATAAACCCCTTAAAGTTTGAACTATTTAGTTCGCACAGATAAGCTTGCTAATCATGGACCCTAAGAAAGTTTGTAATTTAACCAAAGTGGTCTTTGCAAGATGCCATGCATGATGTATATGCATAATGCCTAAATTGAGGTACTACCTAACTGTGATATATGTCCCAAATGTTTCAAATTCTCATGTAAAAAAATGCTTGTGTGTGTATATTCCCCAAATATCTATATATGTACCAAATGTGTATATGCCCCAAGTGTTTTGCAAATGTTTTTGATAGTTCTCCATTTTTAAACCATTGGGTTCTCGTAGTCACAAACTTCCCAACATCGTTTCTTTCTAGTTGTTGTATCCGCAAGTCGATTTTGAAGTTTGATAAAGCATGGTGAATAGTGTCAATATATTATAGATAATTATATTGCAGGCATACGTGTGGAAGTAGACGTGGATTTTCTTTCGATGTTTTTCTAACCGAAAGTGCTTTTTAATGTTTTTATCAAATTATTTTGCTTGTATATCTATTCCCCAAAATGATTTCCAAAAATAATTGTAGTACTTTGCAAACAAGTCATAAAAAGAAAAACACTATTGAAAGATTTTGAAAAAAGTCAATGTTTTATTGATATGCCTTTGAATAGGCGAGAGTAAAAGATACAACTCCTTGAAAGATATAATTACATAAAGTTTTAATAAAAACATTAAATGGCAATGAAAATGATAATTTCTATTGTTGTTTCTCTAATGTCCTTTTGATAGCTCCATTCTCCTTTGCTTCCGAGTCAAATGATTTGGACCCATCTCTCTCCTCCTTGGTTCTTGTTCTTAGGACGTTGTCTTTTTGTTCTTTATTTCTTTGAGTAAGATCCCTAACTTTTTCCTGGACTGTCCTTTCGGGTTTTCAATCCACCAGGGCGCTGCTTTTTGCCTAAGTCTCCCGTTTAGGGTTCGAACTTAGCGAGCTTTCTTATACATAGTATTTTTTATTGCGTGTGAATTTTCCAGATGTGGTAGTTCTTCCGCATCCATTGTTGTAAGGATGAGACCACCACCGGAGAATGTTGTTTTTACCACATATGGACCTTCATAGTTGGGTGTCCATTTACCACGTGAATCGAGATGAGGTAGAAGAATCTTCTTGAGTACCAAATGTCTTTCTTTGAACACTCGAGGGCGGACTTTCTTATCGAAGGCATTCTTCATCTGCTTCTAGTATAATTGAATATGGCACAAATCTGTTAAGCGTTTCTCTTCAATGAGGTTGAGCTGATAAAGTCGCGTCTGAACCTACTCTACTTCTTCAAGCTTTATTTCCATTAGAACTCGAAGTGATGGAATCTATATTTCTACTAGGGGTACCTCCTACATGCCATATACTAGAGAGAAAGAAGTTACACATGTTGATGTGTGCTTTGAAGTACGATAGCCATGTAGAGAAAAGGGAAGCATTTCATGCCAATCTTTATATGTCTTCACCATTTTCTGAATGATTTTCTTGATGTTTTTATTGGAAGCTTCAACGACCCCTTTCATCTTGGGTCGATATGGTGAAGAGTTATGATGCTCGATCTTGAAATTATCTCATAGCTCCTTCATCATTTTATTGTTTAGATTGGACCCATTATCCGTAATGATTCTGTTTGAAACCCCATATCTGCTTATGAGATTTTTCTTGATGAAATGAGTAACCACTTGACGTGTTACATTCACGTAGGGTGCTGCTTCTACCCATTTGGTGAAGTAATCAATGGCAACTAGTATGAACCGGTGTTTGTTAGATGCTTTCGGTTCAATCATGCCTATCGTGTCAATTCCCCATATTGAAAATGGCCAAGGGGAGCTCATGAAATTCAGAGGAGTTGGTGGCACATTCATTTTGTTAGCAGAGATTTGGAATTTGTGACATGTCTTTGTTTAATGGTAGCAATCGACTTCAATCGTTAACCAATAATAGCCTGCTCGCAGGATTTTTCTTGCCATGGCATGCACATTTTTATGAGTTCCAAAAGTACCTTCATGGATTTCTCTCATAAGCGTATCGGCTTCCTGTTTCTCCAAACACCTAAGTAGCACCATACCGTAGTTTCTATTGTACAAGACATCACCACTAAAAAGAATTTTGAGGCTAGCTTCGGCAGAGTTTGTTTGTCAATGATAGATGCATTTTCTAGGTATTCTTGTTTCTCAAGATACCTCTTGAAGTCATAGAACCGAGTCATGTTATCGGGTCCCTTTTCGATAGCAAGGTAATGCACAGGCTCTTCAAAATTTTTGATTGTGATGCGCGGTTCGTGGTTTGGCCAAGTTACTTTGGACATGGATGATAGAGATTCCAAGGCATATGCCATCTGATTTTCTTCTCCTAGGATATGACTGAAGGTGATCTTAGTGAATTTTGCAGCTAACTTTAGAACATGATCCCAATATGGAATCAATTTGGTATGTTTAGTGTCTCATTCACCATTGACTTGGTATATGACTAGCGCGGAATCTCCAAATACTTCTAGATGTTTGATTCTTAGATTGATGGCCGCTTCTAGACCCATAATACAAGCTTTGTATTCAGCAATATTGTTGGTGCAGTCAAAATATAACCTCATAGTATAACAATTGTGATAATTCTTTGGAGAAGTCAAAATTTCCCCAATGTCGTACGTATCCCAGTGCATTTGAAGCCCCGTCGAACATGAGTGTCCAACGTGCCCCTGGTTCAGGTCCTTCATAGGGCCCTCGTGTTTCATAGTCACCTATAACCATGACATCTTTGTATGGAAAGTCGAACTTCATTGGTTGATATTTTGTTAATGGCTTACGAGCTAGGTGGTCTACTAGTATACTACCCTTAATGGACTTTTGAGTAACGTATTGGATGTCATATTCTGATAGTAACATCTAGCATCGGGCAATCCTTCCTGTGAGAGCTGGTTTTTCAAACACATACTTCAAAGAATCCATTCTTTCTATCAACCATGTGGTGTGAGTTAACATGTATTTCATAAATCTTTTAGTAGCCCAAGCAAATGCACAATAGGTTTTCTCGAGAAGTGAGTACCTGGTTTTGCAGTCAGTAAATTTCTTGCTGAGGTAGTAGATTACATGCTCTTTTCTACCCATTTCATCATGTTGTCCCAATACACATCCCATTGATCCTTCAAGTACTATTAGATATATGATGAGTGTTCTTCCGGGGACTGCTGGCATTAAGATCAGTGGCTCTCATAAATATTGCTTTATTTTCTCGAAGGTTGTTTAACAATCATCGTTCTATACCACCGTCTGATCTTTTCATAGTAATTTAAATATAGGCTCTCATGTAGCAGTTACATGCCATATGAACCTTGAAATGTAGTTCAATCATCCTAAGAAACAACGAACCTCTTTCTCTATCCTCAGAGCTGGCATTTCTTGTATGGCTTTTTCCTTGTCGGGGTCCACTTCAATACCACACTGACTTATAATGAAACCAAGTAATTTTCTTGATCTGACACTAAATGTACACTTGTTCGGATTCAACCTTAATTTGAACCTTCGCAGACGATCGAATAACTTTTGTTAATGTGTGATGTGATCCTCCTCCATATGGAATTTGGCAATCATATCATCTACGTATACTTCAACCTCTTTGTGAATCATATCATGGAATATTGTGACAATAGCCTGTTGATAGGTTTCCCCTGGGTTCTTTAAACTAAATGGAATAACTTTGTAACAGAAAGTGCTTCAAGGTGTCATAAAAGTAGTCATTTCCATATCTTTGGTGCCATTTTAATTTGATTATAGCCCGAGAAATCGTACATGAATGAGAATACCGAAGCTTGAGCTGTATTATCCACCAAAACATCTATGTGAGGTAGCGGGAAATCATCTTTGGGACTTTCTTTGTTCAAATCCCGATAATCCTCACACATGTGTAGTTTACCATCCTTCTTGGGTATTGGCACGATGTTATATATCCAAGCTGGATAATCTACCACTGCTAAGAACCCTGTGTCAAATTGTTTATGGACCTCTTCTAGAATTTTGTTGGACATGTCTGAATGAGTTCTCCTGAGCTTCTGCCTAACTGGAGAGAAACCTTCCATGAGAGATAATTTATGCACCACAATGTATGTATCCAATCCTGGCATATCTCTGTAAGACCGGGTGAATATATCCACATACTCATTTAACAACTTGATCAACCTTTCTTTGACGCTTTTATCCAATGTTGCCCCTAGCTTGATCTCTTTGGGATCTTCCTATGTGTCGAGGTTAATGGTCTCAATGAGTACCTGGTACGGTTGTATATTTTCATCATTTCACTCTATTTCCCTCGCCAATTCTTTGGAAAGTTCAAGATCTTCATCATCTTCTTCTTCAGCTTGCTTGATGGGTGCATCAAAATCATATCGGATAGCAACAGTAACATTATCGCTGATTTTGGGCCTGGATTAGCACATTTATCATGTTTTGGTGCAACTTTTAGTATGTGAATTTGGAAAATGCATATGAAGAAAAAGTATCTCCATTTTTAAATGTAAGAGATAAGTGTAAGAGAAAAACAGGGATCTTAATTGAATGCAAAATATAACTTTTATTAATCGTGAATACTGTCTGAAACAAAATGGGGACCCTTACAAGTAACCCCCTATGCCTTGGGCTTGACATAGGTTCTTTCAAAAACATGAAAAATTACTTTGGAAAGAAAAAGATCTCTGGAATCTCCACAGCTGTCCAATTCTTGAGTTCTTCTCTTGGGGCGCATTCATGGATGAAATCAGATGCCCTTTTGATGTTGTCTTTGTTAGAGATCATTTCCACCTATCCACCATGCTCTACTCCTTTGTTGACGAATGCCTCTTAAATTGGAGGAAATTATTCTTTACCTTTCACAGGATCCTTTAATAATTCATAACTAAAACAAAAGCAATTCTTTTTCTCAAGTATTTCCGGGAGCTTTCCCCAACCCTTTGAGGCATCACTATCCACTTCTATTTGTAAATATATCCACGAAGTCACAATAGGTTTCTTGATCTTTTCCACTAGTAAGGTTACCATTGAGGCAACCTCTAAGACTTGAAATGGTCTGGTATATAGTCTTCTTTAGGGTATGATCCAAATTGGACTATCCCATGATCAACCATTTTTTGCAATGTCTTCTCAAATGTTCATTATGTTCCAAAAGGAACCCACACTCCAACAAATATCACTTTAGTACATTTATTAGGGCTTTTACTCGTCTAGCTGCCCCGAAGTCAGTGACTACATCAATCACATTTATTGCTGGTCCTCTATGAGGAGGCATGGGGTTTGAATTTATATTCGGCTTATCAAAGGTGATATCCCGAGCATCCAACAAATCTTGAACCTTATGTCTAAAAGCCTAACATTTTTCTATCGTGTGCCCTGGAGAATTTGCATGGTATTCGCATATGGCATCATCATCGTACCTTGGTGGGAGTGCCCCAACTAGAGGAGCTAGAGGTTTTAGCTCTACCAAATATGTCTTGACTAAGTGTTGTGTGTGGCATGGGGAGAGGATAAAATTTTCTTGGAGGCCTCTCAAACCTGTTTTATTATTGTTCTCATGGAATCACCAATGGTTGTTATGCCCTTGGATGTTATGCTACCGCATTGACTTCTTCCTTCTTTTTCGAGAAGTTAACAATATGTCATTTTAATTATAAGGGGTACTAGGTGATGCCCCTTGTATCTTTCCACTTTTCACACCTGCTTTAATCCTTTCACCAATGGTTACTAAATCATAAAATCCGAATGAGATGCTTCCTACCATCTTTTCATAGTATACCCCTTGCAAGGTTCCCATGAACATATCGACTAGTTCTTTTTCCAGAAGTGGTGGTTGAACTCGGGATGCCATTTCTCTCCACCTTTGGGCATATTCTTTGAAGGACTCTTCTTTCTTCTGAGACAGGTTCTACAGTTGCATGCAGGTAGGTGCCATGTCCAAGTTGTATTTGTATTATTTTAGGAAGGCATTAGCAAGATCTGCCCATGTTTGAACATGAACCCATTCCAACTACATATACCAATCTAAAGATTCCCCACTTAAACTGTGTTGAAAATAATGAATCATCAGCTTCTAGTCATGAGCATAGGCATGCATCTGCATGCAATACTTGCACAAATGGATCCTTGGGCAAGTGAGTCCCTTGTATTTCCCAAAGTCAGGTATTTTCAATTTTGGTGGGATCACCACAATAGGAAATATACCCATTTCAAGGGCATCTACATCGAAAGCATCATAACCCTCCATAACTTTTAACCTTTCTTCCAGAGCTTTGTATTGGCTAAGCATCAAGGGATTCTCAGTAGCATGAACATGGGTTGTCCTTTGAAGTGGTTGATTGGCGTCCTCTAAGTCGTGGTCTCCATACTGCAAGTCTAAGCAGTTATCTAAGTTGTTGACAGGGATTTGCAAAGTATGTGATGCCCCTACCTTTGGCGACGGTGGGACAAACCCTTCAGTATCAGCTTGTCTTGTTTCTTGTTGAGCCATGACGGATTTTTGAGGTCCTACCTCTAGTTCTCTCCTCGGTTGGTGATCGCTTGATGCACCAATAGTCTAGGCTATTTCCTCAAAGGTTGTCCTAGGAATTTGCTCTTGTCTGTCAATAATGTTCTTCAAGGCTAGAAGAACTTGACTCATATCTCCTTTTATTGAGTCGTCGTTGCTTTTGACTTGTTCCAAATCCTCTTTGAATGCTGCTTGGTTTTCCTCAATTTGTTCCATCACTCTCAGTTGATGAGCTTTTGTTTGATATGGTGGTCAGAGAGGTGTTGTTTTTCTTCTACCAATGGTTTAACTGGAGAGTTTTGAAAAATATGAGTTTTTGTATGAAATGCAATGTTTGTGAATGCATGGATGCGCATGAATATGTATGAATATGCTAAGATTTTCCGAGTGTCTTATCCACTCGGATATTTTTTTTATATTTTTCAGGTTTTTCTTTTTTATTGGTGAGCATCTAAAAATAAATACGCAAATGTGATACGGAAACAAAATGTCTTTATTGAAATAATAATTTTCTTGAAAACGAATATAATTCATATATTGAAAAATATTCTATAACATTAAAATTAAACTGTTGAATAATAAGGGAAACAAAATCTCCTAAGTGTGTATACGAATGTCTGCTCTGAAATGATTGACCATTGTCCTGTAGAGTTTGAGGAAGTCTTCACTGTCTTTTGGAAGCGGAACCATCATATTTTATTCATTTCTCAATCTTCTAGGGATGTCTTCAATGAGATTGTTGGCTAAGAACACGAGTCTTTCATGCTTGTCTTTGTAGTATCGGTACTCTCGGTAAAGATCGGGAATTATGTTGTGATTATCCTTTCTCGCTTTGGCGATCTTCACATATAGCTCTTCCCAATACACCTTTTCGGCCCTCATCTCCGTATAAATTCTCCATTGTATTAGGAAATATTTTTGGAGGCCTTCTAATTCAAGGCATACTTTCTCATACTCTATGGTATTTTGGGCAAGAATCCTTTCTACCTTCATCCTTTTAAGGCATTCCTCTACATTTGATTCTTGGCTATCTCAGAGTCTCGTAGTAAGGTATTTCATTTTCTCTTCTTGGTCTAGAGAGGCTTGGGACAAACTTTGAATATGGGCCCTCAAACTCTCCTATATCTCTTTTTTATCTTGCATTTCCTTTCCGTACCACCTATTCAATCTCCCGATTTCACTGAGCTTTTTTTAAAACATTCTTCAGATTGTCTATCTCTTCCAAGGACATAGGCGGAGCCTCCGGGACCTCTGGCTTGTATTCAGGATTTATGTCAAATGGTAGCTTATCAATTTGTACCCTATCCAAAACATATCGAGTGTAAGGTTCTTTTTCCATAGCATTCTTCCTTTCAGCCTTCTTTTTATTAACCCTATTCCAATCCCAGATGATCTTATTGAGCAACTCTTGTTTCTTTTTACCCATGTCATGAATGATCAATTGTTGAAGTTGTTCATCTGATGGTTTGTCTTCCAAAGGATACCCTAGTTGTCGTAGGGATAAGGTAGGGTTGTAATTAATGCAACCTTGTGATTCGATCAATGGTAAATTAGGAAAGTCCCCGCAGCTATAAACGATAACACCAATGTTCAGCTTTCTTACATACTATAATACAAAATTAGCAGTAAGAGCCTTAATTTTTTAGGCCACTCATACCTTGTCAGATTTGGAATCATGTAGTCTTCCTTGTAGAGATGAGTCATAAACCAAGAGTATAATAATGGAATGCAACAATTTAGAGTACCCCTTCTTTTTTCGTACCGTGTATGAACTGTATAATAAGTTTTATCAAGCAAAGCGGGAGTTGGATCCGTATTAAAAGCTTTTTCGCCCCAAAACACGTTAATCGCCGCAGGGTCAATATATTCCAAATTTAGTGGAAATAAAATTACACTAAATACAAGTAGTCCTAAACAATGGATACAAATCTCTCATTCTTTTTTATTAGAAAAATCCAAAGCCTTAGTCTCCATGTAGCCTCTCTTAATTCCTCATACGTCACATTCTTTCTTGTAATTAAGTGAGAATTCGGGATGACGGATCCCTAAATATGCTACCCAAATTTTGACACCAATAGTCTGTCCTATACCAATATAAGCTTTCTCTTTAGAAAAGTTCAGAGTTCTATCAAGTTCTTCCGGAGTCGGTGGTAGCTGAAAGTCTTGAAAGGCGAAGCATCTCAGTGGAGGGTCGTAGAATTGAATTAGGGAGAAACAACATCCAATTTCACTTTTACTTTAGTTAAGTCAAGGGTATCTCTATAACGACGAGTGAACATTTTTAGATCCCTTTCAGACAGTTTCCTTTTATAGCCTTCATACTTGTCATGTCTGGATTGGTGGCATTGATACGGACAAGTTGTTTCCCTTTGGTATTCATGTTTAAGACACTCACCAAAACCTTTGACTATTATATTTTTTTAACCATGGGAATAAGACAAACAAAAGAAAATAGAGGATAATGAATATATGAAATGCAAAAAATGTATGAATGCATGAATGTAGGGCTTAATGATGAGATTTTATGAATGGTACCCTTAGAAGGTAGGCTCCTAGTTTTGGCTTACGAATATTCTACCCTTCCCATAAGGTGGTTTCTTTAAGGGTATCATGAATAACAGTAGGGAGAAAGGCACAAGGGCCTCCCTTAAGTGGAGGCTCTTTACAGACTGAAACTTTCGTCTCTAGGTCATGAAAGGTCCTATCATGAGATTATGGTTTAAGGGTTGTACAAAGAGTCATAATTTTCATTCCAAAGTCTTAATTTCCAAGAGGATGTCTCTTGAGACGTATTCCTTTCGCGAAATTCCACCGACTCTAGGCGAAGACGTCACATAAGCTCATATGGATGATGTGTCCCCTTGAATAATAGACGAACCTTCTTTCTAAGGTTTTTAAAAAAAAAATATTTTTGCAATAATAAAAATCCCACCATGAATAAATATTACAATAAATAAATAAGTGCAATAAATAAACCAAAATAAAATAAAAACAAAAATAAAAAACACCAAAACCCTAAACCCAAAATAAACTAAACCCAAGATTTGAAGTCCCTAGCAAAGTCGCCAGCTGTTATAACTGGATTTAAATCGAGTCACCACTACTAGTTTTTATCCTTAGGAAGGGAATCTAATAGGAAACCCTAATTTTGTACATATAGAATCTAGGTTCTTAATTCATTTAGACGAAGGGAAGATGTTAGGCACCCCTCATCTACCTTGTTCACAAGGATACCAAGGTTTAGATTTTAAGGATTTTGGGTAAGGGTTTTAATTTTTTAATTGGGGAACACGCCACAATTTTAGTCGTATGCCTACTTATCCTCTTATGAAGAATCAGAGTCCCAATTCGTAGTTCATATGGTTTTGTGTTTTTTATGGATTACGAAGATATTTTAATTCCCCTTGTACTTAGTCTGGGTGTGTGAATAACAGAGATTTTGGACAAAGCGCGTAGTTAATTAAAATGTATTTGTAATCCTTTTTTTTTGAAAATTAATTGTTGGGTTAATTTGATTATGAAAAATAGTTAGATGTTGGTTAAATTTTTTTAGTCTATTAATTGTAAAAATAACTTGTTAAATGCATGATTAAAAATAATTATTTTAATGTAATTAATAAATAAATATTTTTGATGAGTTGAAAATAATATATTTGATTTTATAATAATAATGGCAATAAAAACAAATTAAAATATCATTATAAATAAAAATAAAATAATTAAAAATGCAGGGGGGTGAAAATTGGGTTAGGCTAGTAAAAGTATGGGGTGTGAGCAGCAGGTCCCTAAATTCAAATATTGAATTCAGGCCCTAATGACAGGGGTGTATTTTTGAACTACATAGTAAAATGGATTGTGCAGGGAGTATGGGTCCAAGTCCAGATATTGGACTTGGCCCATTTGGCCAAAGGGGTGTGAGTATGCACGTGTTTAGCAATACAAAATAGAAAGGAGGTTTGGTTAGCAATGGGCCATGCCTAAAAGGAGAGTTGGGAGTCTGTTTGGACTCCGTGTGGATGGTTGCATGATAGCACGATAAACATGCGATTTAGGGACATTCGATTGAGATCACACGATTATGATTGAGGTATTACGATTATTATGGTAGGCATACATGCACTAGATCAGTGAGCATTAAATTATTTATTTTACAAACATTTTCTTCATTTTCGTTCCTCTTTCTCAGCCGTCACCGCTGTTCTATCTCTCTCCCTCAACTAAACAACAACAAACCCTAATCGCCAGTGGCGGTGCAACCCAACCCTAATAAACTCGGAGTGATAAAACCCTTAAACCCCTCTAGTCAATCCCAATTAACCTAAATCACAATAATTGTCAAAAGAAAAGCATCGAAAAAGATAGGTTTTTGTTACCCTTTTAATCGCTACTATTCTTTGAGCTTTTTGGCTTGCTTCCGATATGAGCTTCTTCTAATATATCTTCTTTTATGTTTGATAGGTACATAGGTGGAGGATGAACGAAGAGTTAGGGTTTCAGATGTTAAAACCCTAAGCTAGAGCGGTGATGAAGGAAGATCACGGCGATGACACTCCAAACGTCCTCTCTCAAGGATCTTTGTTCTTCAGGCTCTCTTCTGTTACTTCTTTTTCTGTCCCAATTTTTATCTTCTACATTTCTTTAGGGTTTTTATAGATTTATTTTAGATCTAAATTAGGAAACTTTATGTAATTGATCGTTATTTTTGTTGATTAATTAGAGAATTAGGGAAATTAGGGATTTGATTGGATTAATTTGTGATCTGTAATTGATCTTGTTGTGATTTTAGACAGTAAATATCTTTGATATGATTATGTATTGAATTGGTCCGCTTCTGTATTGTTTTTGTATCTGTTTTAGTTTGATAATTTGAGTATATAAAAATTTGTTTTTATTCTTCGTCTGAACAATAGTAGTTGTGACATTTAAAACACGCATCATTCTTTTTTCCAATATGTACAGTTCCTTTTTCCAATGCGTTTTTTCTTAATTGAACTGGGCTTTGGCTTTTGAAATTGGACCGTGCGTTTTTCTCTTAATTGAACTGTGAACGTTTGTTTTTTGGGTTGGGTTGTAAGCATTTTTCTTTATTGAACTGGATTGGGCCTATCTGAGTTTTGGGCTTGTAAGCAGTAAAGGCCTTTTCAAGAGTCAACATTTTTCCCAAAAAACAATAAAAAATTTAAATTTATATTCAAGAAATAGTAAAGTTAATCAGTAATAACTTAAGTAACAGTTTTTAAGACAAAATTGGGCCAAAATGCTTAATTGTTGGGCTTTCCTGAAAAAATTTGCTTATGGGGAAATATTATCAAAAACACATATAAACCCCTTTTTTTTATTAAAATGAGCCCTAAAGCGAATTTCTCATGGCCTCTCTAATTTAGAACATACACCCCCTAACTTATTCTAAAAAAAATACACCTTAATAATTTTAGTGGGCTGGTCTGATTAATCACTCCACCCCCAAGTAGACAGCAAACCTCTCCTTCTATTAGAACTTCTAAAATGGACCAAAACTTTGCATGGGCCAAGAGTCTAAAATGGTATTTCTGATTTTAGAAAGCCCACCACCTCCCTTTTTACCTTGAAATGACTTTTAAAACCTAATGGACCGTCAGATATTGATGGCCCATTTTGGATCAAAACTCTCTTTGACTTTAAAACCCCCATAGAATATTACAAAAAAAAAATTGATCAAGAGAAAAAGTAACATAATGTGATTATTTGATGGGTCAAATTTGGGGTATGACACACTTGAGCATGTTACATTACTGGAATTTCTTGGGGATTCAAGTTCTTGATAGGATACTTTAAGAAGGTTGTTGCTACTTCCCTATGACCTATAAGTATCATATCATTTTCACTTGATCTTTATCAACATTGTTTGATCTAAGACAAGTATCATTTGTCTTGAATGATGTTGATAATCAAGGTAGGTGGTTTCGCTTGTATATGAAGTTTCATCTTCACTCTTAGTTATTCATGAACCTAATCTTAAGATAACTTATAATACGAGTCACACATTGCATAACTCTCCAATTATGATCTCTTTGTTTGATTGCTATTTGCCTAATTTGAGCTTATTTGTTTGCCACCTTTGAATACTTATCTTGTATGCTTTGTGTGCAACCTTTCTTCTTAGATTGAGATATGTAAATTTGGTTTTTTAGGTCTTTAGCTACTTAAATTTTTGTTCTAACACTCTTCTAAACATGTTCCCTCTTCATCTATCCCTTTCTTGTACTTTGTTGACCTTTATGGGGATGTTAGAGAATGCTATTGACCCATTATTGTACTAACTTATGAATGTGCTTTAGTAGTGATTCCTTAAGGATATTAGAGATCATTGATATGTTTTATCCTTATGTTTTTTATTCTGACTTGAAACTTGCTTGACATGTTATGCCATGTTCACTTGATCACACACTTGTTCCCACTTCACATCGCAACTTTGATTGAAAATAGTTTGTGTACTTTGGTGTTTGTACCATATTTTCAATAACTAATTGAATCTATTTTTGACCATGAGGTTTGTGCTAAGCACATAACATGTCTATTGGTCTATCTATTCTTCTATTATCGATTATTTCTCTCTTATGATTGCTTGTTTGCTTGTTTCATCTTCTTATCCTCTTTTGTGAGATTACCATGTTCTCCATATGATATTTTGTTCATTCTTTTCTAAGTTTGAAATAAATAGGCCTTAGGTTATCTAGCCATGCATTACAATATTAGGTAGCTATCATTCAACCTTAAGCTTAGGTCCAACTTTGCGTGCTAACTTAGGTAGAAGTTTCCCTTCCAACATTAACTTTAGGGCCATCATTGTATGATAACATTAGGATTTTTTAGTCTCCCTTAGACTTTTTCATTTCCCTCTTGCTTACTCCTAAAACTAAAACCTTTTTCTTTCAAAAACTCAAAACACTTAATAAATAAACAATGAGAATTACACTTCCGTTTAGCGATGAAAATGATAAACGGGTTTCTTCTCGATCTTATCATTATTTAATTCTTAGTCTTTTGTGTGGTTCAAATATCAAAGACTCTTTTCATTATTAAGTTGAGAAATGTCTAATATCTCTCTCTTGAGGTCCAATAGCTATTATTCTCATAAAAAACATCAACCAACGCAAACTTCTTCCTCCTCCGGGCCTTTCCTTGAAACTCTCAAAAGGATGTTTTAATTGTACTATGTGTAACACGACGCGTAAATCCCCAAAGGTCGGGTGGCACCATATCTAAGTTGCTAGAGCACAAATGCAGCAATATCCTCCTTGGAGCATTTTTTCTTTTGAAAATACCTTTTCAGGTAGAACGTATTAATTCTTCATGTGCCGACGCGTGAGCCTCCAAAGGTCGAGCTGTTACAGAAAGAGAAATTAATATTATTCATAAAAATAAAAAATAAACCAAAAATTTTAAGGTGAACTATGAGTGCCCTGATCCTCCACTGCACGAAGGATGGTACATAGGCACTAAAGGTTCACAATCGCAGCAGGCACAACTAATATGACCTTTTTTTGTACATCATACTTTGCATCCATGCATTCCCTTTTAGAATTTAAGCTTTAGACATATATTAGATACACCCTTAGATTAGAACAAACTTAAGTAGATCAGGTGGAGTACCACAAATGTGAGGGGTGCTAAGACCTTCCCCTTATGTAATCTATTTCCTTAGCCTTCTTTCTCTTTGTTGTGAGGCCATGCTTCTTTCCTTCCTTTAGGTTTACTCTGTGTTTCCTTTCCCTCTATTTGGAAAAATATTATTGATGGTGACTCTTCTATCTCGCCTCCGTTTGCACTTCGATGAAAATCCCAGACGCGACAGCTGAGGACTCTTCTCGGGAAAGATTGACCAATTGTAGGTCCATCCTATGCAAGTCAGTCCTAGATTTTGTTTGGTTTTTATTTCTTTAGGTGTTTTGTTTGCTTATTGTTTTAATGCTTCACTTGTTTATTTGCTTTCACGCATTGCATCTTATTTCATGGTTTCCTATACATTGACCCCATATAGGACTAGAGTGGAGAAATGACGGCTACTGGACGAGGTCCTACTAGTACGCTCATGTGTGCTATGCTCAACTGAGGTTCAAATGGAGTATTATCATCATACACGTCGGTTGTTGCAGTGATAGTACTTTCAGGCGAACCCATGGTTCTGAGTTACCCTTGTCTTACCTTGACCTAGAAATCACTCGTGAGAAGGTAAGGGATGATTTTTCAGGTAGCATTGGTGATTATTTGGTTCTTGTTGGTGACTGTTTGTTTCTTGTTGGAGACTGTTCCGAAGTATTAATCTCGTGACTTTTGACTCTATATAACGGTTCAACAATATCCAATTTATGGAAACCTTGATCCTGTCATGTTGCATTATAACATATTTAATTTCAGAAAAACCAATATATATATATATATATATATATATATATATATATATATATATATATATATATATATATATATATATATATATATATATATATATATATATATATATATATATATATATATATATATATATATATATATATATATATATATATATATATATATATATATATATATATATATATATATATATATATATATATATGATGTACAAAATTTTTTGATGTGCATATGCATTGTCATTTAACGGGTAGTCTAGAGTTTTTATCTTCTCTGAGAATGGCAAGCAACAATGACACCATCGAGAGGACTACAACAAATAATTTCAGTTACAATTATTGTCCTAGTATTTGGCCTTTTCTTAAGGAGCTTAGAGACCTTATGGATTACCAGAAGATGGGGGTTTCTTGGCAAAAGACATGGGAATCTCCTGTCTTTATTGGATGCACAAGTTAAGGATGTTGCTCTACAACCTTTGTTGCAGTTTTATGATCCGAAGTTGTACTACTTCACATTCCAGGACTACCAACTAGCTCGCATGCTTGAGGAGTACTCTCACCTTCTTAATATCAGAGTCACAAATCATGTTTCGTTTGTCCGATTTTATTATGAGCCCAATTTTAAAGCCAATTCTAAGGTTCTTTATTTGAACATTAGTGATGTGAAAGGGAATTGGAGGCAGAATAAGGTTACGTGTGGTCTTCCTATGGATTTCTTGGTAGAAAAAGCTAAAGAGATTTCAAACAAAGAGTATTAGGATGCTTTCAATGTATTATTGGGTGCTACTATCTACAGTGTAATCCTTTTTCCTGAAATCAAATATATGGTGGATTTGGCTGCTCTGTGTGTTTTCATGAACAAGAATCCAGTACCCACTGATGGGGGATTCCGCAAGTGCACGGACCTATCGAAGTAATATAAAAGATTTGTCGAACCTACAGAGACCAATTGTCAAACCTGTTGTTACTAATTGTTACAGTGTTTATCTAAGGCGATTGAATTAAGAATAAGAATGATGAAGTAAATAACTTTAATAAATGCAGATGAATAACAATACTGAAATGTAATTCACATCAATTAATAATACTCTGATTGTCTCTACTAAGATTACTTATGGGGAAGTATTTCCTGCTTCTAAAATAATCAATTTAATGAGAATTATCGCTTTCACGTATTCAGAACTGAATATACACTCTAATTAATGCCCTCCATTGTCACTTATGGAAGGTGCTTATCACGTTAAAGTAGTAAACCTATTTTTAAGAAATTAAACTCTTATCTCATTTGAAAAGTGATTTTGATTGTAAATTTTAACTTAAAAGAGTCTCTGGCTTTCGCTCAAGGAACTAGATCTTAAACCTATAAACTGAGCGCTTTCATAAATAGTTTTAGAATCCCTTTCAATAAATATTAGACTCCCTAACTAATTAACAAAGTGCTTTCACGGTATTTATTAATTAAAAACAAACCAATTTTAGTCTTTAGTGTCAAACGACTTTCGATCTTACCTGACATTTTCACTGCGTCACTTTCGTGGAAGCATATTAAAATAAGTTCAAAAAAATTTCTTTTAAATCAAAGCAGCCCACAAAGGTAATCCTAAAGAGACAACATGTAGAGCACCGTATGTTGACAATCCTCACAGCCCAGCACTAATAAGTTAGTCAGACATGTTTAATAAAACGAAAATGGTTTTAAGTGCGAAAGTAAACATAATATGGAGAGAAGTAAATGCAAGGTAAATAAGACAGGAATGTAAAGGCAAGATACATAAAGCGTAAATGCGCAATGAATTAAAGACCTGCTCCAAATCTGAGACTTTAAATCTGATACAACCGGAAAGTAAATTTTAACTTGTAAAGAAAATGGCAGCAAGATTAAATCTCCAATCTACTATGATCTAACTCGATTACAACCATGGTGCAATAATCCATCATTGTGACGAATTATCGTTTTTACAGAGTAAGTTTATGCCTAATGTTGCAACTAAGAGTGGATGCTTTGAAATGAAACTAGGAATTCCTATTTATAGAGAAAATGAAATCCTTGGAAGGACACAAATACCTCCAACTCCTTTTGGGAAGGATAGGAGTTACTGAAGGTGGCGCCTGCCATTTACCCTTGGCGTCTGCCTTACCAAGTCCAGCACCAGATACCTCTGAACCAACCAACAATGAGTAAAATTATTCTTTTTTTTTTTACTTTTACAACAGTTTGGGTTAAATGACTGTGTGAGAGTCACCTAGCCCGAAGTCGCTATTTTCAATAGCATAACAGAGAGAATAATTTAGGATCAGTTACTTATTATCATCGGTCCCCTACGTAGAGCATGCTTAAGCCGGAGCTGACTGCTAAGGTAAAATACTTAAGGTATTATTTTGAAATTATGATTAAGGCCACAACATAGAGGGTGACGGGATCGGTTCCTATAATAATGAAGCTTACGGTGTTAAAATGATACCGATTTTTCAAAAAGATTTCCCAAGTCATTTACATCCTATCTCAAACCTATCTTATAGCTCAAATTTTTAAAGTACACTTTTTACTTTGGCAAAATATTTTTGTAAGGCTCAAGAAAATGGAAGAAGTTTAAAAGACAAAAAAAATTAGGCATAAAGACTTGACAATACATGTAATGACTCGATAAACTAACTTAAAAAACATGAAAAATACTAGAAGGTCATAAATCTAACTAGAAAGCAGGAAATCTAATCTCGAAAAACAGTAAAAGGTAAAATCCCTCTCCTACACTTAAACCAAACATTGACCTCGATGTTTTAGTAAAAGTGGGAAAAGGAATAAGAATCGGATCAATGCTCACCCTAGTAGTTGTTTGCATGCAGCTGATAGGTGTCAAGCAATTTATATCTTTATTTTCTGCAAACTCAAACAAAAGCAAAAATATTAAATTAAAATCATATGGGGTGCCTCCCACGCAGCGCTTCTTTTAATGTTGGCAGCTCAATGGCTCAACCTTCAATTTCCATGGCCACTTAACACGCCATCTTTCATATCCCTCACATTTTATTTTCTTCCTTTTGTGGGGTAGTTCACACTTACAAACTTTTGGGGGTGGTTTTAGATCTATTAGCTTCTCAGGTTTGGGTTTAGTTCTTTCATCCACCATCCTAAAGGTTAACTTTCCCCTCTTAACAGTAATGAATTCTCTAGTTTCATGGTCCTCTAATTTTCTATTTTTATGTAAGACTTTAGACAAAAGTATATTAGTGTGGATATTTTCCAATACCACAACATACCTATTTGTTTGGGAATCTATCTTAGTTTCCACAAAACTTTGTGGGAGGAGAATCAGTGGGTTGTAGGGAGGAGGAACAACATAAGGTGATACCTTCTCTACCTTTTTGACAACCTCCCTTTCGAGTGGTGGTGGATTTTTCTTAATCTCTAATCTTTTCTCACCAAAACTTTCCTCAGCCTCGTTATCACTCTCCTTAGGGTTTTCAATTTGTCTTTCACTACTGGTTGTTACAACATCCACATGCTCCTCAAAGAGGGGTCCTAGGTTTTGTTCAACTAGGGAGATTTGAGACTCCAAGGTCATGTTGTGAATCGCTAGGAACTTGTCCACAATGTTCATCTGCGTAAGGGTTTCATTAATATGGATATTTTGTTTTCTAAACTCTTCATTTTGGGCAGTTTGTGTCGCTACAAAGTGCTTCATCAAATATTCTAGCCTAGAGAGAGTTTTCACCTCAAGGAAATTCTCCATTATCGTTTCGAGGTTGGATTTATGAGCATATTGTGGTTCCTCAAAATACTGGGAGTGATAATTGTAGATAAAGTTTCGGTGATACATAGTAATAGAGACAAAAGTGCCTTAGTTTATACGGTTTAACAACAGGGTACGTAATTTGACGTAGTTGGTCTCCGACAACGACGCCAAAAACTTGATGGGGGATTCCGCTAATGCACGGGCCTATAGAAGTAATATAAAAGATTTGTCGAACCCACAGAGACAAAATGTCAAATTGTTACAGTATTTATCTAAGGCGATTGAATTAAGAATAAGAATGATGAAGTATATAACTTTAATAAATTCAGATGAATAACAATAGTGAAATGAAATTCACATCAATTAACAATACTATGATTGTCTCTACTAAGATTACTTATGGGGAAGTATTTCCTGCTTCGAAAAGAATCAATTTAACAGGAATTGTCCCTTTCGCGTATTCAGAACTGAATTTACACTCTAATTAATGTCCTCCATTATAACTTATGGAAAGTGCTTATCACATTAAAGTAGTAAACCTATTTTTAAGAAATTAAACTCTTAACTAAGTTGAAAAGTGATTTTGATTGGAAAGTCTAACATAAAAGGGTTTTTGGCTTTAGCTCAAGGAACCAGATCTTAAACCTATAAACAGTGTGCTTTCGTAAATAGTTTTGGAATCACTCTCTAGAAATATTAAACTCCCTAATTAATTAACAAAGTGCTTTCACGGTATTTTTGAATTAAAAAAAACCAATTTTAGTCTTTAGTGTCAGACGGATTTCGATCTTACCCGATGTTTTCACTGCGCCACTTTCATGGAGGCATATTAAAATAAGTTTAGCAGAATTGTTTTGAAATCAAACTAGTGCACAATGGTAATCCTAAAGAGACAACATGTAGATCACCGTCTGTTGACGATACTCACATCCCAATACTAATAAATTAGCCGGACATGTTTAATAAAATGTAAATGGTTTTAAGTGTGAAAGTAAACATAAGTTAGAGAGAAGTAAATTCAAGGTAAATAAGACATGAATGTAAAGGCAAGATAAGTAAAGCATAAATGCAAAATGAATTAAAGACCTGATCCAAATAAGAGACTTGAAATCTAATACAACTGGAAAGTAAATTTTAACTTTTAAAGAAAATGGTGGCGAGATTAAATCTCCTATCTACTATGATCCAACTCGGATACAACCATGGTGTGATAATCCATTGATGTGACGAGTTATCGTTTTTAGAGAGTAATTTTATGCCTAATTTCGCAACTAAGAGTGGATGCTTTAAAATGAAACAAGTAATGCCTATTTATAGAGAAAACAAAATCCTTGGAAGTACAAAACTACCCCCCAACTTCTTTTGGGCGGGATAGGAGTTACTGAACATGGCGCCCGCCATCTACTCTTGGCGTCCACCATGTGTGTAAGTGGTGGTTATGGGCACTTTCTATAACCGTCAATGACTGACCCACATTTTGGGAAGATGGCGCCCACCTTCTCTTACATGGAACCCTCCATATGTACCCATGATGTAGATCTCTGTGTTAGCTTTCTAATGCTTCGAATGGGATGTCATTCTGATTTACGGATCAGATGTTATGGCTAGAATCAACGGACAACGTCTCGTGTGCAAATCGCTCCATTTCTTCCATTTTTTGCCTTTTTGCTTTGCTTCTTCGCATCTTACATGGCTAAATACCTGAAAACAAACTAAATACCAACATAATAGTCCAAATGCAAATCAACACTACTAGAAAACATGCATTAATCAAGTCAAATAAGTGATGTATTTGCGTGTCATCACCCATCCTATTAGCTGACACGTACCATGCTATTCACTCAAGGCATGTAAATAAAGATTCATGGTTTGTTGTGTACCAATACTCTACAAATGGTTCATGGCCTACTTACCTACAAAGTTGCCATTTGTGAGTAACGAGGACACTCGTACGTGGGCATCAAGACTAATGACCCTCACTTCTTTTGATATCCGGTGGTATAAACTCAAGGTTGACAGTCTCAAGGTGATTTTCAATTGTGCAGGTTTCTCTAATGTTCCACTCATAGGAACAAAGGGATAATTAGCTACAAGCTTGTCCTTGCTTTACGCCAACTAGGTTATGCTATGAGCCATCCACCTACAATAAAAGAAGTTGAGTCTATGTATTGCAATAAGGGAAGATCTTGAGTTACTGAAGAAAGTAGAGATTGCATGGGAAAATGTCAGCAGGAAAAGGAAGGTGTTCTTTAGAGTGAAAGAGGTAATATCTTATAGTCCATACGTGGATTGGCTTAATGATACACTATAACATTTTTGGCCTATGGCGAAGCTAAATTTTTTCACAACTCAAAAACGGTGGCCACATACAAGCTTTGGCCAGGGTTTTCAAATCGTAGACATATGTTTTAAAATATTGAATCTGGAGTGTGAAATTGTGACATTTTCTTCAATTGTTACGGTTACAAAATCACACTTATATTGAAGCCACGATTAACAAAATTTAGATATTTTAAGCCACAATGAAAAACTGTGAGATTATAATTTTCACTTTAAACTGTGGCCCAAATCCAAAAAAATATACCCCCGTCAGAATTTCCCCCTTTTTTTTAGTTTTCTCTCATTAATTATTTCCTTTTATAATTTTTTTGATTAAAAAAAAGAAAAAAATTGAAAAAATAATTACAATATGCATCTAACCTAATTTTGTACGATCTTCTTCTCCTGTTCCTCGCATCTCCTGTTCCTCGTGTCTCCTCTTCTCCGCTTCTCCTCATTCTCATGTACGATCTAATTTCCTTCTTTGTCGAAAACTCCTGCTGGATCCGTTTTGTTCATTCCGTATCTTAACCTAATTTTCTTAATTTTTTGTTCTCATTTCTGAATAGATTCGTTTTATAACATTGATAACAGTGATTCCTTAGTCGGAGTGGTGCACGGTGCATAAAAACTTTGGTTTAAATAGCAATATCTAGTTGTCAGTGGCTTTGGTTTAAATTGAAAAGATAACGATTAAGTTTAGCAGTCAAGTTTATTTCTATTTTGATGTCAGTTTCCTCACTCTATCTAGATCATAAGTCTTATAGTAGAGTCAAATATCAATTTCCTTCCTTTGCATCATAGAAGTTTCCTCAACATCTCATAATCATAAAGAGATTCCTAAGTGGGTTTTACCAAGCTAGACATACTAGTGTACTAAAATTATTAAGCATGAAAAACATATCCCACAGTTGCAAGTTTGGAGACATGAGTTAGAGAATGTATATAAAACTTCAAAGAAACATGTTCATACATTCCAACATTAATTTCTAAATCCATACACAAAAATATGTAAAGGAATGTTGTAACCATTGATGCTTGTAAAAATATAGGTATCATTAATGCATTAGTTGTTTCTTGAATGCATTAGTTCTGCATGGAATATAATGTTTGGCATTTAATACAAGTAGATTATCAACAAAAGTCAAATTGTACAGGAGGCTTTGAACACCACTCTAGTAAGTTTGAGTTAAATCCATTTTATCTGTCCTTCCATGGCTTTTTTTGTGTCACATCAATTTATTTTCCGTACATTGGCTTTTAATGAAGATATATCAACTTAATTTGGAAACTCTTTATCATTATGAATGCTTAACAAGTAACAACTTATCACATTCAATTTGTCAAGTTAGTATCCTATGTTCTCTAGAAATATTTTGTACAATGTTAGTATCCTATGTTCTTTAGAAATATTGTATTACAATATTTAGCATTGGGTAATTAAATTTTCTAACCAGAATACTCCAATGTATTTTTATGGAATGTTTATCACAAAGGGAGAGGAAATACTAGAGAAGTTCACATGCACATCCAAAATAGTAGAGAATGTTATACTAGTGCATTGACTTTAGATATCTGAGTGGGGAGTTATATTTATATAACTGTATATCTTCTATCACTATTTTTTTATTGTATTAAGAAATATGATAATAACTTGTAAACTGGGAATTTTGAAATTCATAAGTTGCAATCTATATAAGACATCAAATAATTTGTAATATTTTTGACCTTGAAATCTGCGTGCTAGTTTGTTACACGGGATATGTTGGTTTTCATCATGTGGACATTGCCATCTAAATCATTTCTTATGTTGAATTTCAAGTTGTGGTTTCAGAACCTGTTAATGCATTTCAAACTCATGTTGACGATACTCAGGTTTTCTGTCGCACTTTCATTCATATGCTTTCCTTTGAATGTAGAATTTGTTCACCAAGTGTTTGTTTGTCTTTGAATTCTAGGATCTATCTTTTTATTCTAAAATGAGTGATATTAAAGAAGAGGCTGTAAATGAGAAGTTGAGTAACCCTTTCGAAGAAGTGTTTGCCTCATATATGCTTGCAATGAACTTGGAACTTGATTCTGCTCCTATTGATGATGATGTGTGTGATACGGTGGGAGAACTGACTTGAGGTTTTGCATTTCGTCGCAAATGTTTCGGTTTACCAAAAGTCGTCACCGACTTTTATTTTATCCAAAAGGAAAGGTAAAAAAGCACAGAAAAGACCTTTGAGATGTTTTCTTGAGTTTGGGGGGTAGATTATGAAAAGGGAAGGTGCTAGCACCCTTTTCATCCATGGTTTTTCACGGGCTCTTAGATACTTGCTTAGATCACTTGCTTTGCTTTTGCAATTGTTTGAAATAGTGCCTTGTGTTTAGTGTGATTTTGAAAGTATTTTGAAAAGAGGCCATTCGTTTAGGCAATCTTTGTAATGATTCTCGTTCGTAAGAATATATACAAAGATGTTTGTCTTTTGAAAAATGTTTCAATGTTTTGAAGGTTGTTTGGAAATGTTTTGAAATATGTGTATGATTCTTTTTGAAAATAGCAAGGATTTGTTTTTAAAAGAACAAGTAATTAGCAACTATCTACCTTACTCAAATGTCTTTCCTATGCATCTTTATTCCTTTGACATTGTTGATTTACCATTGTCTTGGTAAACAACCCTATCTTTGGATGTTAAACGGGACGGGCTGGGTCATCGTATGACCATGATAGCAATGTTGCCAAGTATCTTTAGTATTTTGAGGGACCAAGATCATTTTGTTTTAGGAAACTTTTTGATAGCGTCATCGAGGGACTATGATCTTTTATTTTGTTTTATTTTGCCAAGATACTTTGCATGCATACCATGACCATTTTGTTTTTAGGCAACCAAGTGGGTGAAACCCTAAGGGTGCTTGTGTGTAATGTGTGTCATTTTACATGCATTTGATTGTCTTGGATTAGGTCTTGTATTTGTTTGTTTTTGTCTTATCATACAAAATCTTAGTTTTTTACTAAACATGTATATAATGCGATAAATTGCGTAAAATAAATCTAAGCTATTACAATAATTATTATGGGAGGGGGGATACAAGTTTTTAAATAGGGATATTTGCACAAAAATAAAACCCTAAAATACTATTACAATCCAATTGAATTATTGTACAATAAATAAATAAATACACAATTATTTAAATATGAAAATAAAATGTATTTATGCAAAATGTTTTGTAATTGTTTTATGTATGAGAAAATAAGATTATTTAAGTCCTAAAAATAAGAAAAAATAATATTGTTATTTTTGAAACGGGTGAAAAGCCCTAGTTTTTTATTAAAGGAAATATATGTTTCTTATTATTTATTTTATCCATTTATGTACAAGAAGTAATAAATAATATAATTAACAAATATTAAAAATTAAAATATGTATGAAAATAATATTTTATGTGTATAAATAATAAAAATAAAAATGTATGGTATTTTTAAATGTATTTACAATTGTTTAAGAAAATAAAGTTCTATTTATTAATAAGACTATTTTTATATGTGAAAAAAGAAATAAAATAAAATAAAATTGCAAAAAATTAAGAAAATTATTTTTGTGATTTTTAATATTCAGAAAAAAAAATATTAAAGTCAATAAACATAAAATATAAAAAGAAAATATGAAAAATAAACAAAATATGCAAGGGGGTGCAAAAGTAATATGGAGGGTGCAAACAGCAAAACCAAAAAGGCCAAATGCAACAAAAAGCCTAAGACAGCTTAGCTCCGTCCCTGTCCTTGGTTTCTTCTTCCTTGCGCGTGTTTTCTACTCAAACCTGCAACTCTCTATTCTTTGCACAAAAACAAAAACTTGCAACATAAAAAATGTAGCTTGGAATCTCACGATTCCAATGATATAAAATTCATAATCTAACTCTCAAAGATCAGGGAGAATTTCAGTAGCCCTAATTTCTGACCTAATTTTTTTAGCATGTTCAACATTCAAATTCTCCTAGCTCAGTTAATATAAATGACACTTATGCATATGTACAGCTTCACCATGCTAGAGACTACATTTTTGCTTCACAAATCGTGGCTTGAGGATGCCTAAATAGAGAGATAAAGTTTTGAAAAATACCTCCTTCAGCTGGATTTGGATATGGCAATGTGGGGACTTTGAGTGAGGCCTGAGGATCGTGTGAGCTTCCTTGAAGTTCCCTCAAGCTATTCCAATGCTTAGCTTGCCTTGAGGATGCTTGAAACTCCCTGTAGAAGTCAAGCTGCAACCTTCCAAAATGAAAATGGTGATGTCTGAAATAGGGCTTACAGAACCAGGACAAGGGCTTGGATAGTTTGGATATGAGCTATGAAAGGTGTTTGAAGTGTTGAATCAAGAAACGCACGAGCCAATATTGAGTTGGCAAGAGTTTTGCAGAAGCTGCCCTGTTTGGGCAGAAATTTGTGTTTTTTGTGTTTGGGAGAGTTTCAGATTCTATGAATACGTGTTCTAGCTTGAGATAAGTTTGTGAAGTTGTTTAGAATGAAGCCAAGTTCACCCTTTATCAGATGTACAAGTTCTCTTGACTTTTGCAACTTTTCTTGCTTTTGAAGAAAAGTGACAAGACTTATGCCAAAGGCCTGTACAGGCTTGCTTGCTAGCTGCAGAGAGTTGGTATGCTTTGCCTGATATCTGTGGACATTGCTTGTGACAAAAGAACAGGTCCAAGGCTCAAGGATAGCAAAGTTGCAAAAAGCTTGCTTTATCAAAATGACATTGTGCCCTTTATGCCATTTATGGATTTATTCTTTGTACAATGCTCCAAAGGTTAAAATAAAGCCATTAACCACTGAGCTAGCATTTAATTATGGAGTGTAGAAGGGATTTAGGACCGGTAATGCAAGGTACAAGCATGCTTGAATCTGATTTGAAACTTGATCTCATGTAAAAATGGCTTGAACAAAAGTTACAAAATTCCAACTTCCCTTCTTCGATTCTCCCTCGCCATAAATGATCTTGGAGAGTTCTTGGACATTTTGGAAAGCTTGCAACATTCTATATAATCCATATTTGAAATTAAACTTGAGATACCTCTTGGAACTAGGTGAAAAGTTGCCATGAAGTTAGGTAAAAAACCTGCCTAAACTAGGGCAAAATTTCACTAAGTTAATTAGTTTATGGACCCCTATTCACAAAATCATAACTTGAGATTCAAGAATCTTTTGGGAAAACTTTGTGAAGTAAAGTTGTAGATTTCATGGAGGACTACAACTTTCATGTTGTAAGTTTCCTTTGAATCAAATTGCATCATGGTGAAAAAATGGTGCAAAGTTAGAAAAAAATAAGAAATTTTTCATACTTAGAAAAATTCCAAGTTATGAAAAATTTAAAATTAAAACCCTAATTTGAAATTTTAGGTTTCTTGGTCAACAAGTTTCACATTTTGACATATCTTGAGGAATTATGACTTTTGGCACTTGATTTTGACCAAAAAGTCAAAGTTTGACTTTTCAATGTACAATTGACTTTTGATCAGTTGACTGCAAAATTCATCTGTCAATCCTATGTACTTGAGATCTTTTGAACTATGCAATTAGGTCAAGATGATGCCATTGAGTCCTTGAGATCATGCTTGAACCCAATTGGCCATTGGGTAGGTTAAAAATCAGAAATTGCCCTTTCTCAGTCAAAACCCTAATTTTGACCATTTTGCCCTTTTGATGATCTGATCAAATTTCTTGAGGAGTTGTGATCCAAACTTGATCAAATGGTACATATGAGCCTAAAATGTTGTTGTCGATCAGAAATTATGAAGTTTGACTGTAAATTGGCCTTGGTTGACTTTTTCCCCAATACAACTGATTTTTAGGTCAACTATCCAATTGACTGGGCAAAAATGTGATTCAAGGCTTGAAACTTGGTATGGGCAATCTTAGGGGTCAAAGATGGTGTATGAAAGTCACATGAAGCATTGATGATCCAAAAATCCTTGTGCAAAATCAAACCCTAATTTTAGGTTATCAGTGCAAGGAGATGTCTTGAGCTGAGCAAACTCTAAATTGGTCTTGAGTCCAAAAGGTCTTGTGAGGAAAAATCTTGATAAAATGAGAGGGCAAATTTTGGGGTACAACAATGTGTAAGTGTTTAGACATTTCTTATTTTGCTTTCATCAGACTTAGTAACTTACTTTAAACACACATAAACATTTCATTATTTTATTTATCACCAACACGTGTTTAAATGTTGTTGATGGTACTATAAAACTATCATTATTACTTTGGGAGACTTAACTATATGGTTTTTGTTGATGGTACTGATGTATAGAGTGTTAATTCCGTATTTAGCTATTTATATTTGTTGCATACTATCCGCTAAAGTGCTATTTTTTTATTTTGATTAAATTATTCTTAATATTATGTTTTATTTAATGTTAACAGAAAATGAAGAAGGTAACAACTTACAAAAGAAGACGAATGCAACACCAAAGGGTTTCATCAAATTTCTAAAACACATTTAAATTTCAAAAATTGCTTATATTAATTTATGTATTATGCTCCATGCAGAATGGAGACGAAGAAGCGTGTCATCAAGATATGAAAGAAGAAGAAGAAGAAGAAGGAGATGATCAAGAAGAAGAATATTATGATGCATGAGTTTAACTAATAGTAGTTGTGTTTTATATTATTTATATTTTAGGACTTTTGTTTTTAATTTGGGATGACTCTCTCGAGAGAGAAATTTGGTTTTGTTTAAGAATGATAATATCAAAACTTATCTATATTTTTGTGACTTATTAGTCGGTATCATCACTTGATGTAGAGATTTACTTATTTATTAACTAATATTTTGATGTTGTGGCTTAATATTTTCTTGTATAATTAGATTTTAATCAATATCTACAATAATGAGTATTCTTGTTTCAAGATAATTTATATTGATCTAAAATGGTTCTTTATGCCATGACATATAGAACAACATGGTCACAACTATGCGGCACAAAAGAAACTGTGGCCCAATTAAAGGGTGTAAAACCATGAGCAAAATGTAGCTGCAGTTTTAATTAGTGGCCTTAAATTAAAACCCTATACATTAAATAAGAATCATGGCTAGATTCAGCCACGGTTAATAACTGAGGTGCAAGATAAACCGCAACCTTAACCTAGATACCAAAACTGTGGCCTATTCAAGCCACAGATGTATATAAAATGTGGCCCAAACCTGAAAAATATGGCGTATAATTTAGGCCACGACCGCATATCCCACAAGCACTTATTTGTGGCCAAAGCTTACAACCACAATTATTTTGCATATAACCGTGGTTTTCTGGCTGTGGCGGATGGCCTTTTTTTTGTAGTGATAGGGTGAAGACTCTTATGTTGCCTTTTAAGAGGGAGGGTGCTTTATATCTTCAGCCCATTAAGCTACAAAATGGTGTACCCAAAAAACGTTTTTACCAAGTGAAATTTGAAAATGGGAAACTCCATCGGGATATTGAGAACAAAGAGATGGAGCTATATTTTTCGGAGAGCGGAAAAGAAAGACTTCGCGCGAAAGCTTAAAGGATATGAAGGAACAAGTACTTCCAGAACCATAAAGGATAAGAGAAGACCTATAGTGGAAGATGCTTCTGTTTCTACAGAAGACTACTAAGAAGCACTTGAAGATGCAAATAAAAGGCGCCAAGAGTGTGTGAAATTTCAAGTGTTCAGTAGCAAGTACAAAGGACAGCTCAAAGAGCTGGAAAAGCAACTAAAGAGTACCATATTGGACAGAGATGCAAAGGAAGATCAGATAACCCGGGTGGTGGAGGAGAATGCAAGACTCAAAGCTCAGTTAATGGAGATGGAGAATGCACCCGTACCCGTTCCACTTCTAGAATGCAAAGAATGCGATAAATTCCTTGAACAATGCCAATATATGGAAACTAATTTGTACAAGAAGGATGACGTGATTGAAAGTTTTTCCAGAGGACGTTACCATGAGAAGACAAAGTAGCTATTTAAAGAAATCAATCGATCATTATTTTCCTTTGTTTTGTATGATTACCACCAGTCTTATTGGATGGGATCCTTATCTTTTAGGATTCACTATGGCTTTCTTTTGTATGAACTTTTTTTATCCAAAGATTTATTGTTATGAATGAAAGTATTTTTTGTCAATGTATCTCTTCTTGCTATTTCCTTTCTCTCTTATCATGTTGTTTGTTATTCTTAATGGTTGACAAAGATTTTGAATACCCTGGAGATGGCAAAACATTTCATGCATAACCATGCATTCATTCATATCATATCATAACAGGTGGTTTCAGTAGGTTTTCTTACTTCTGATTTGAGTTTTCTTTTAAGAAGATTTCTACTTCAAATTCTCACTAATACAACACTCGAAGTAATTCTAGAAGACAAATGGAACAGATTCAGACAGAAATTGCTGTTATGGGTGTTAAGATGGATACTCAGGTCGAACAACTAAAGTAGATTATCCAGAACATGGTCCGTCAACAGGAAGAGTTAAGAGCTTTGATTATAAGGCCCGTTGCAACTACATATAATGGGAACGAGACTTTGTCCATCACTCCTCAAGGGGTCGTTGTTAACAATCCGAGTGGTAATCCAAGTGGTGCTACTCTGAACGGTAATACAGATGGTCAAAATCTGAATGCAAATGCAGGTTTGAATCAGAATGGTAATGCTACTATGACCCTTGGTAATGTTGTTGGTAATAATCAAGGTGTTCCTTACGGCTAAGTTGTGGGAAATAATCAACCTTCACCCACTCCTACTTGGAAGAACAACGAGTAACCTTTTTTCATCCAAGACTTATTCGCATTCATGTTCAACAGCTTGAGAAGGATAACTACGATAACTGGATGTCTAATGATGATGAACCAACAGAAGATGAAAAGAAGCTTCATATGATCGAGGAGCGTATGCGAGCCTTTAAGAATCAGGGCACCATGAGCCTTTATATGTATGATTTGGGACTAGTCCCTGGAGTGAATATTCCTCCAAAGTTTAAAGTGTCAAACTTTGTGAAATACAAAGGCGCCTCCTGTCCAAGGACACATGTCAAGTCCTACTACAAGATGATGTCAACATACTCCGATGACGAGAAGCTACTCATGCACTTCTTTCAGGACAGTCTAGCTGGTGGACAGTTAGAATGGTATATACAACTTGGGAGCAACCGTATCCGTACCTGAAGAGAGCTGGTTGAGACTTTCGTCCAACATTATCGATACAACTCTAACATGGCGCCTATAAGAACTTATTTACATAATATGTCACAGAATAAAAATGAATCCTTTAAGGAATACGCATAAAGATGTCGTGAAATGGCCGCTAGGGCCCAACCGCCAATGATGGAAAGAGAAATGGTAGACATGTTTACTAGTATCCTGCAGGGGCATTATTATACTACTTGTAGTACTTCCAATACTTTTGCTGAGTTGGTAACCTACGGTGACAGAATTGAAGTTGGAATTAAGATTTGAAAGATTCAGAAGGATGTCTTTGAAGCTAATACTGGTAATACAAAGAAGTCTTTTGGTGGTCACCAGAAGAAGAAGGAAGGCGGAGCCAGTGCGACATATGCACGCAGGGGTAAAGGATAGGCTTATCAGGTGTCTGATCATCAAATTGCTGCTGTGACAATACCAACTACTGAACCTCAGGGACAAGTGTGTGTTTCTAGGCAGGGAAATCAATAGAAGTCGAGACAACAACCAAGAAAGTTAGATGTTCTTCCTATGTCTTTTGGTGAATTTCTACCTCAGTTACTCGAGCTAAAGTTAGTTGAGAAGCGTACACTACATTTTAATCCTGAAAAGTTTCCATCAAAAATTGATGCTAATGCCCGGTGCGAGTTCCACTCTAGAGCGTAGGGGCATACCATTTAAAATTGATATGCTTTTAAGCATAAAGTTTAGGACTTATTGGATTCACAGGCTATCAATTTCGGGCCAGCGCCAATGCCCAACATTCTTCAGCAACCTTTGCTACTTCATGGGGGTGCCATTGTCATGGAAGATGAGAGTTTAAATCTAGTTATGGATGTAAATTAGCTGACTACACCTATATCATTTGTGAAAGATCAGTTGTCGAAGAAAGGTGTATTCCTAGGTTGTGATTCTTACTGTAAATATTGTTTGATTCAGCCAGAGGGTTGCCAATGTCTGAAGGATGCAATTCATAGTTTGATTACCAAAGGAACTCTTCAGTTTGACCATGTGTTTTTTGAGTCTAAAGTTGAGTAAGATGAGGTTGATTTGATTATTATTCCCATCAAGGAAAAGACAATTCATGTGCCTATCACAATTCCAATTCCATCGAAAAAGTCACCATTGGCTATCACCCAGCCTGTTCGAGTACCATATGTCAGTGATAATGCAGTTCCCTGGAATTATGGCGGTGAATTTTACTATCACGGACATAATCTTGTTACCCATAAGCCTAAGGAATGTAAATTTGAATAAGATAAGCCTGGCTAAGGGTCAGAAGCCTAAGTGAATTTTACTATCAGGGACAAAAGCTTGTTACCCGAAGTGGTCGGATTTTCTCTCCACCCGTTCAACTTGAAAGCAGTACAGAGGCCTTGGATAAGGATAAAGGAAAGAATATTATGGTTAATGGTGCATAACCGGGGCATAATCCTCCTCTTCTGACCTTGGATGCCGAGATGGCCAAAGATGTGATAGAATTGATGAAATACACAAAGAAGAGCGATTACAAGATAATTGACCAGTTGAGACAAACACCTTTAAATATTTTGATTCTTGCTTTGCTCCGGGATTCCAAATCTCACAGAAATTCATTAATGAAATTATTGTGGACTTCTTTTCACATATTTCGATTTACCTCCCGAGGGGAAGAAGCATACTAAGGTGTTGCACATATGAATGGAGATTGAGGAGACTACCTTATCCCGTGTGCTGGTTGTCACAGGATCATCTCTCAATGTTCTGCCATAGTCTGCTTTCATGAAGTTGGATTACAAAGGGATCATGCTGAGGTTAGGTGATTTGGTGGTTAAGGCGTTTGACGGGTTGAAGAGAAATATTGTACCCCAAAATTTTCCCTCCCATTTTCCCTTATGACATTCTCATGAGATCCTCATTTGCTCAAGTTGGCTCAAGAATTGATTAGACAAATTCTCCTTCTAAGCAATGGGTCTACAATTAGGGTTTTGTGTTTCACAAGGAAGATTGGGCTCTCAAGGTGTTAAGTGGTTTTCATTGTTCTCCATAGGTCTTCAAGAATGCTCATGTCAAGTTTCAATCCTTGCATCACAAGTTTGCTCAGTCAATGGCTCAGATGACTGAAAATTAACTATATTGGGTAAAAAGTCAATTATGGTCAACATACAGTCAAACCTCAATATTTTTGGTCAACATCAACATTTTGAAGTGATATTCATCATTTGATCAATGGTTGATCATGATTCCTCAAGAAAAACCCTTAAATCATCAAAAGTGAAAAGTTGCCAAATTGGGGTTTCTTTAGGAGAAGTCAACTGAATTTTGACCAAGCATAACTTTTGCATGCTTCATCAGGTTTTCCCCAACCAAAGCTCATTTTGAAGTAAATTCAATTCTCTACAACTTTGTATCTTTAAGCTCAAGTCCAAAAAATGCATCATTTGAGAGATATAAGCCAATACATTACATGTCATTTCAAAAAACAACAAAAAAACACTTGTTGTCAAGGCAACTTACATTAAGGTAATATCTTCAAAATAAAAAATGATCAACATAAAGGTTGTAAAGAACATCTTGAGATTTCCAAAAATTCTAAGATCATTTTTGAAATATGAAAATTGTGTGAGTTATGACCATTGCAAGTTGGTAAATTTTGAGCAAATGTGTGAAAACCAAATTGAGCAAGCTTGATATTTTAGACTATTGGGCCATGGTTTAAGGGTCCATACGTGTGTTATACTCTTCATACACCTCAAATTCATTCATACACCCTTTGTACTTGTTTTATTTTAATTATTTCAATTATTTTTGATTTAATTCATTAATAACATAAAATAAAATAAGATAAAATTATATCTTACTACAAGAGTCCAAGCCCCTTTGTTTTTGCCCTAAATTTCTCTATATATTCAGACATCAAAGAGAGAACCAAGACCACAAAATCCTTGCCTCTCAAACTTGTCCAAATTTCCAAATACTTTTCAAGAACCCTAAAGTTTTCAAACCCTTATTACACTACCTTTCACCACAAGCTTGCGATTCCAATCAATTCCATTCACTCCTAGGGTAAGACTGGATCATTTACAACGATCCAAATGGCCAAAAAACACTCATGCAAACCTCACTATTTCATGCATATTTGAAATTCTATATTTCTTATTTTATTGCATACTAACGTTTACTAATGTTTTCTATGTGTTTATTAGATCTAATAATGCAGAATAGAACAATTGCAGATGTCCCATGCATGCTAGATTGCAAAATAACATGTTTGCTCCGATCTGCTTTATTTGCTTCATATCTCAATCTACAGGGACTTATAGCCAAAACTAAGCCCATATTTGGATTCAAGAGGGTAAAATTAGGGGGATATGACATTTTGGATCACTAACTATTTGAATTTGCAGGCTTTGTATGATACAAGGCACCAGAGAAGACGATCATAGCTAGGGCTTCGGTGCCTCTCCGGTTAATTCATGCTGATTCATATTATATATTTATTGTTTCAGTGATAGAAACGAATAAAACAGCCACCTCATTGGCAGGAGCACGTGCGATAAAACATTAGTCTCAAAGGGTCGGGGTTCGATCCAGCCTTTTGACGTTTTGATTCTTTAATTTCTCATATTCTTGCAGGTTGAGTATAAAACATGCTGGAGGCGTTACCTTGACACCAAGGCGCGCTTGGCCTGGTGGTATGCTTGCTGATGCAACTACTTGAGGGTGTGGGTTCAACACCCATCCCTACTCATTTGGTCATTTTTTCTAATTCCATGTTTCTCACTCTTTACAAACCTTTTTCAAAACCCTTTCTTTAAAACAAAACCCTAATTTTTTATTTTTAGGTTTTCTAATTAATTTTAGGTTTTTATTAACCTTAATTTAGGTTTTCTTAATTAACTTAAAATCAATCTAAATTTTAGGGTTTGCCTAATTAATCGATTCTTTTTAATCAACTAATTCTTTTTCTAAATTAAAATCAATTAGACTTTAGGTTAATCATCAAGTTTTTTTGTCAAACAATTTTCCTCTTATTTTATAGTTCTCGCGCACCTTTATTATTTTCGCATTTAGTATTTTTTTCCCGATTATGTAACTGCTACAATATGTAATAGTTTAATTAGGGTTTTTATTTGCTTTAATTTTTCTCCCCGATTTTATGGTTTTGTACCCCCTTCCTCGAAGCCCTGTAATAGTTTAAGTTTACTTTCCGCACCTTTACTTTCCACAATTTACTGGTTTCCTTATTACTGCTAGTAACTAGGGTATGTATGGAAAGATCTAAAGTCAACCCTTAGATAACCCTAAATACGAGATTAAATAACCGAGTTCAATTCACTTTTCACACACTCACCTCTAGGGTAATCCCACTTGTTGCCTTCAGATAAAACTGTCATGTCCCTCGAACATGAGGACGCTTTAGCAAAGTCCCTCCGGTACAAAAGATCTTATTCCCTCGATGAACCTTCAAATGTTGCCTTCGGAAACGATCTAGTCCCTTAAACGAAATTGCTAGAGCGCCTTTATGAGTTGCCTTTATGACTGTACAATGACCAGCGCCTGTCCCCTTACATCCAACGATAGGGATTCCTACTAACTAGTGGTAGGTAGAACATATAAAGAGGAGGAAAATCACACAAAATACTTTTAAGTAGGTAGATAGCTCGTAATCGCTTGCTCACAAAAAACATCTTTTCTCACAAACACTTTTCTTTGAAATATTTTCAAAATAAACACTTTGTACGCATTTCAACTGATACAAGAATCATTACAAAGTCTTTCCTTACTACTGGCATTTCAAAATATTTCAAACACACATACACAAAAGCAGATTTTCAAAAACAAAGTGAGCTAAGTGCTTAAGAGCCTGTAGATAACTACGGATGAAAAGTGTGCTAACACCTTCCATTTTCATAATCTGCCCCAAGAACTCATAAAATTCTCGAAGTTCTTTCCTGTTCTTTTCACCCTTTACTTATTGGATAAAAGAAATGTCGGTGGCGACTCTTGCTATCCGCAACGTTTGCGATAAAACGCAAAAACAAGTCAGTTCTCCCATCGTATTACAACTGTGTTTGGGGAAGTTGATTTGCCTATCAAGATAGGTCTTCATATCTTTGATGTGACATTATTTATCATGGATACCAATCCTTGTTACTGTTGCTTTCTAGGGCGCTCGTGGGTTCATGGGGTTGGCGCTGTAACTTCTACTTTGCATCAGAAGTTTAATTTCTTAGTCAATGGGACAGTGATCATTGTTTGTCATGAAGAGGACTATATTGTTAGCCATCTGAGTTCCTTTCGGTATGTTGAAATTTAGGGAGAGGTACATGAAATTCCATGTCAAGCCTTTGAAACTGTGTAAGTTGTCAGAACTCCTCGTCAACCGGTTAAAAAGTCAGAAGTTTATATGGTGTCTTACTGACAAGCTCAGGTAGTTGTAGAATATGGTCATCCTGAAGGTTGGGGAAGAGTGTTGAATCTCCCTACACAAAAAGACAAGAAAGGTTTGGGTTTCGTGGCTGGACGAAGTGTATCAATTTATTCCTCCTCCAATTTAATTTGTCAGTGGTGGTGTCATTCATGAGGAAGCTCATGATGTGAGCGAGGAAGGGGATAGTGATTGTGAAATGGACAAATGGATTCATCCTACTGTTGCAAGTCAAGAGCCTACCAATTGGTTTACCGAATACGTCGTCATAGTCACCTACTATGAAGAGTAATTTTATTTTGTTTTTATCATGCAATTATTCATGTGTTCTTCCCAAGACGTAGTGAAGATATTTGCAGGGCCGTAATGTTTTTCTTTTCAACATTTATCATCAATAAAGGATGTTTTTGCATTCAAATATTTCTCTCCTTGTTTTTCCTCTTATTTTCTATTTTTAAAACTGGCAATGTGTTTTTATTTTTCTTATTTTAATCTCAAACTAAAATAAAAAATAAAATCATCAATCATGCAGAAGCAGTCCTCCATTAATCCAGGATTTTATTGATAATGATCCGCTATGGCTCAGTATGACTTTGATAATCCCATCTATCCAGCCAAAGAAGATGCTGAGGAAGATTTTGAACTTCCTGAAGACTTGGCCAGATTATTGAGGCAAGAGGAAAGAGTTATTCAACCACACCAAGAGACTCCAGAAGTGGTCAACTTAGGTACCGATGAGGTCAAGAAAAAAGTAAGGATTGGGGCCGCTTTAGAAGAAAGTGTGAAGAAGATATTAATTTAAATTCCCTGACAGTATGTTGATATCTTTGCTTGGTCCTATGAAGTCATGCCTGGGTTTGATACGGATATTATTATGCACAGGTTGCCTCTCAGAAGATTTTCCTTCGGTCAAACAAAAGCTTCAAAGAACTCATCAAGAGATGTCTAAGAAGATTAAAGTGGAGGTTCATAAATAGTTTGAGGCGGGTTTCTTGAAAGGTATCTCTTATCCGCCACGGGTTGTGAATATTGTGCTAATGCCGAAGAAAGATGGCAAAGTCAGAATATATGTTGATTATAGAGACTTAAACAGGGCAAGCCCTAAAGACGATTTATGCTTCCTCATATTGACATTCTGGTTGATAACATTGCTCAGTCAAAAGTGTTTTCCTTCATGGATGGTTTTTATGGCTATAATCAAATTAAGATGGCACCAGAAGACATGGATAAGACATATTTCATTACACCTTGGGGAATACTTTGTTACAAAGTGATACCCTTTGGTTTGAAAAATGTAGGGACAATGTATCAGCGTGCTATGGTCACTCTCTTTCATGACATGTGCATAAGGATCTCGAAGTGTATGTGGATGATATGATTGCCAAATTTCAGACGGATGAAGAACATCTGGTTAATTTTCATTGTTTGAAAGATTGAGGAAATTCAGACTGAGGCTGAACCCTAATAAGTGCACCATCAAGGATGAGATCAGGGAAGTTTTTAGGCTTTGTTGTAAGCAAAGAAGGAAATAAGGTTGATCCTGCTAAAATAAAAGCAATTCAAGAAATGCCTGAGCCTAGATCAGAAAAAGCGGTTTATGGTTTTCTCGGGAGGTTTAAGTAAATTTCTAGATTCATCTCTCATCTTACAACCACGTGTGAACCAATATTCAAGCTATTGAATAAGAAAAATTAAGTGGTCAGGTGGAATGACAATTGCCAAGTGGCATTTGATAAAATGAAAGAGTATGTGCAGGAACCTCCAATTCTTTTGCCTCCCGTGGAAGGCAGGCCTTTGATAATGTATCTGACAATGTTAAAAACTTCTATGGGCTGCATACTCGGTCAACATGAAGAGACAGGTAGGAAAGAACATTCTATTTATTACCTGAGCAAGAAATTAACAGATTACGAGTCAAGGTACTCATTGCTGAAAAAGACTTGTTATGCACTTGTGTGGGCAGCAAGGTGTCTCAGACAGTATATGCTAACTCAAACTACTCTCTTGATATCCAAGATCGATCCAGTCAAGTTCATTTTTGAATATCCAACTCTCACGGGAAGATTAGCCCATTGGAAGATGATTTTAACTGAATATGATATCCAATATACTACCCAAAAAGCTACTAAGGGCAATGTATTAGAGGATTATATTTCCCACCAACCTATGGAAGATGGTTATCAGCCAATGAAGTTTGAAGACAACATATAAATATGGGATTGTAATACTCCTGGCCTAGAGAAAGGACTCGAACCAGGATCGCGATGGAAGATGGTGTTCGATGGTGCCTCCAATGCATTGGCTAATTGTGTTGGCACTGTTATTACTTCACTTGAAGGTTTCCATACTCCTTTCACAACCAATATTTTTTTTGATTGAACCAACAGTATGGCCGAGTATGAAGCATGTATTTTTGGATTAGAAGTTGCTATTGATTTGTGAATCAAGATCTTAGAAGTATATGGAGATTCTGCTCTAGTAATCAGTCAGATCAACGGAGATTAGGAGACTCGCCATCCTAATTTGATTTTGTATCGTGAGCATGTTATGATGCTGATCACATATTTTGATGAGATTACTTTCAGTCATATTCCAAGAGAAGAGAATAACTTGGAAGACGCTCTGGCTAATCTGTCATCCATGTTTAAAGTCAGATGGGAAAATGAATCCCTCTCTATAACCATTTTGAGGTTGGATGAGCTTGCATTCTATTATGAAATAGAAAAAGAAGTTGATGAGAAACCTTGGTTTTATGATATCAAAAGGTATCTTGAAGTGAACGAATATCTGGAGGATGCTTCCATCATAGATAAAAATACTTTGTGGAAGCACTCAACTAAGTTTTTCCTCAATGGTGGGGTTTTGTACAAGAGAAACTATGACTTTGTTTTTCTCAGATGCGTGGTAGACACGAAGCAAATAAGATCGTAGAAGAAATACATGAAGTTTCATTCAAAAGGCATTCCAGTGGGCACACCATGGCCAATAAAATCTCGAGAGCATGTTATTATTGGTCTACCATGGAAAATTATTGTTACAATCACTCCAGAATCTATTACAAGTGTCAGATTTATGCCGATAAAATGCATGTGCCGCCGAGTCCGCTTAATGTTCTGACTTCTCCTTGGCCCTTTGCAATGTGGGGTATCAATATGATTGGATGGATTGAACCAACTTCTTCTAATGGGCATCATTTTATTCTAGTTTACATTAATTACTTTACCAAAAAGGTTGAAGTTGCATCATATGCCAATGTTACCAAGCCGGTGGTTACGCGCTTCATCAAGAAAAATATTATCTGTCGTTATAGGATTCACGAGAAGATCATTACTGATAATGGATTGAATCTCAACAATAAGATGATGAAAGAGTTGTGTGATAGTTTCAAGGTAAAGGCATCACAATTATTCTCCATATCGTCCAAAGATGAATGGTGTTGTTAAGGCAGCAAATAAGAACATTAAGAAGACTGTGCAGAAAAAGGTTGTGACTTACAAGGATTGGTATGAGATGTTGTCGTTTGCATTACATGACTATCGTATTTCGGTGCATACTTAGACTAGGGAAACACCATTCTCTCTGGTATACGGTATGGAAAAGTCCTGCCCGTGGAAGTGAAGACTCCTTTATTAAGGATAATGACAAATGTGCAGCTTGATGAAGCCGAGTGAGTTCAAAATAGACTCGATCAGTTGAATCTCATCGATGAGAAGAGATTGACAACTATTTTCCATGGGTATTTGTACCATAAAAGGATGAAGAAATATTTTGACAAGAAAGTGCGTCCTCAGAATTTCCAAGCTGGTGACCCCGTGCTGAAAAGGACCTTACCTCCCAACAATACAAATGCTCGAGGCAAATGGGCTCCTAATTACGAAGGACCATATGTTATGAAGAAAGTCTTCTCAAGAGGATCCATGGTGCTCACAACTATGGATGGATGGTGTTTCCCTAACCCTGTCAACGCAGACATAGTTAAAAAAAATATTTCACATAAATAGACCTGTTGAGTCGATGGGTCATGGAAAAAAGGACGTCCTGGAGAACCAAAAGAATGAATAAAAGGTTCGGGAAAAAATCAGGGACAAAAAAGAAGAAGTTAAAAAAATGAAAAAGAATTGTGTACACCCGCTAAGTTGAAAACCTGAAAATGCAACTTAGGCAAAAAAAGGGTATCCTGGTGGATTGAAAACTCGAAAGGGAGATTCAGGCAAAAGTTGGGGACTTAAAGAGAATAACTACGGTATGTGTTGAATTTGTGCTATCATTCTTTACTACAGTTGGTTAGCTTGGAAGGATAAGTAATAAGTCCAAATCAGCTGCTTCAGAAAGCAAGATAATTAGGAGCTTTGAGGTTATAAGAGTCATAGAAAAGTCGGAACCCGATCGAAAAATGTCTTCACATTGCCATATTTGTATCTTCTTTTTATATTTTGTATGCGATTACCTCTTTTTAGAAATTTCTTCTTAATGTAAATTCCTATTTACATGCTAATCAATCATTAAAATTTTCTTTTATCCAAAAGTTGAATTCTCTCTTTTGTTGTTTTGATTGTAGAAACGTCCAATTTTTTTATAAACTTTTGCATTTAAAAATATTGAAGCTACACAAATCATGATATAAACAGTTATAAATATTTGAGATTTTAGGTGTTTTGGGAGGTGTCCAAAAGTTTCCATTTCCTACCTAGGACATGTTGTTGTGATTTTATTTTGCATGCACCTCGTGTTCGACCATGACAAATAGGGTACAAGCAAGAAAGCAAAGAGTATTAGAAGTTTTTACCCACACAAGGTGCTTGTTGGAAATAATGTTTCTTCAAACAAAATCTTCTTCTCCAGCGGATATAACACTGGAATTCACTCTCCATTGATGTCATTCAAGGACTCAACTTATTCTCCCCAATGAGGTTATGATTGAGTGGAAGTCTTATGATGTTCACTTCCCGGGGATGGCTCGCACATGTGAGGTTCTCATGAGACTTTTATTATTCCTCAGTAATCAAAGTTGGTGTTTTATTCCCAATAGAGGTTTCTTTTTGTTAAGGAATCTATGCAGGACAACTTGTTTTTCCTTCAAAAAAATGTTTCTTCCCTAAGTGAAGATTTGTTCCCCAACGAAGTTCGTCGTCAAGTTTCTTTTGTTCAGGAATTCTCGTTATCACTTCTTGAGTTTGCTTATCCCTGGTGAAGTCTTCTTTCATCAAGAACTCTATGCAAGAGGATCTCTACTTCTCCAAGCAAAGTGCTCCTTATTTTTAACCGGAAGGTAACAGATTGTTCCCCAGGAAGTTAAGAGTTGTTTGGAGTCAAAGGTCTCTCCTCGGTCGACCATAATATATTTTTGAATTTCTCTTTTTAAATTCTAATTTTCAGTGGCATCCCTCCTCGGAGTTGGCGTGTTTGAATTACAATCATGTATCGTCATTCATCCCTAGTGGTCATCAGTTCATATGGTTATTCCTTGGTTAAGTCCAATTTCCCAAGGATGATTTCTCAGATGTTCTGGGTTTCCTCAAAATTCCTTTTTTATATTGTTATTACCTAGTGAATCATTTAAACATGCATCATTACATTGCATCTACCCAAACGCGTAGCATTTCCCTTGAATTGGAGCATTACAATAAAAAAGATTATATTCAAACATGCAATGAAACATAAGCCAATTTTGTTGCTTACCTAAAGTAACTAGTTTGTTATATTCAGAGATAGATATCCCTCACAGCTTATTGCTAGGGTTATCCTATCATACTTCCTCGATGAGGTCTGTTGTGATTTCTATCTCCAGTCAGGCCTTGTGGTGTTTTCTCTTTCCCTAGAGAATCTTTAGTGACCCTTGTTAGAGTACCCCCTCAGTCGGTATCTTTGGTGTAAGTTCGCTTTCACTTAGAGTTCTATCGAAGTCGATATATGTTTATATCCCTAGTAATTTCGCTTCTGATCATTGTTCTTTCCTCAGGAGTCTATCTTTGGTTAGAATTCCTTATTGGAGCCTTCTTAGGTCGGTCTCTTCCTTGTTTGTATGTGCCTAAGTTTTCTTGGCATGTACCCAATATGTTTCTTATACCCGCTACCAACTTTGGACATGCATATTTGATATCCTCGATAGAGTCCTTTCTTCCGGTCTCTCTCGTATATTTTCTTTCCTTCGAACATATAGTTGTGGTATCTTTGTAAAGAGTCATTTCCTCCGGTCTCTTTATTATTATATGTCTGCTACCAACTCCAGACATGTATTCTTGATATCTTTAGATAGATTCCTTTTCTCCGGCCTCTTTTTTTTTTGTTACATGCCCTTTCCTTCGGACATGTATATTCAATATCTTTCGTATATGTCCTTTTCTATGAACATGTATTATTGATATCTTTGATAGGTATTTATTTGCTTAGTCTCTGTCTTATGTTTGCTACCAACTCCGAACATATATTTGTGGTATCTTCAATAGATTCATTTCTTTCCGTCTCTTTCGTATATGTCCTTTACTCTAGATGTATAGTTATGATATCCTTTGTAAGAGTCCTTTCATATGGCCTCTTTTATATGTGTCATTTCCTCCCGACATGTATATTTGATATCTTTGTTAAGAGTCATGTCCTCCGGTCTTTTACGTATATTTCATTTCCTGCAGACATATATTCTCAATATATTTGGTTAGAGACCTTTCTTCTGGCCTCTTTCCTATTATATGTCATTTCCTATGGACATATATTTGGGATATCTCTTTTAAGAGTCCTTTCCTCAGGTCTCTTACGTATATGTCCTTTCCTCCAGACATATATTTTTGATATCTTCGATAGAGCCCTTTCTTTTGGCCTCTTTCGTATATGTCTGTAGCGGTAGAAATGTTGAGACTAATCCATTGGATTAACTTGACTCACACAGATCAAATAAAAATCGCCATCGCGCTTTATTATTTCCAGAGGAATTGGAAAAGAGCGAATAAACCCAAAAAGAAGGGGGGGGGGGGAATCAAGGTATGGGGGTTGCTTATGCAAAGGGAAGGTATTAGCACCCTAAACATCTACAGTACTCTGTAGGAACCTCTTTGAAAATTTGTGTATTTTGGCTATAAATGATACATACAAAAATCGATGGTGGAGATGAGAAAAGAAGTATTTTTTACAATGCACTATCCGTGGTTGGGAACCTTTAGTGCCTGCGTACCACCTTCTATGCAATAGGGGATCATAGTACTCATAGTTCACCTCAAAATTTTTAAAACACATGTGTGTTGGTTAATTTTAAGAGAAGAGACATCACCGTCATATCCGAGTGGAGAACATATTCACTACCCATGATTTTAAGGAAGGAGAATTTACGTCATCTCAAAGTGGAGGATATGGCTTAGATTTTAAAATCAATAAAGCCTCACTCAATACCCAAATGGAAAATATCTCACTTCACTACATATAATAGAAATATAGTAGCTCGCATTACTACAAGGATCAACAAGAGTCTAATCTTTTGAGAAAAGTTTTAAAGTAAAAAGCTAAAGTGGCAAAATGGTTTGAATGAGGTTAGTTGACTTTTAGTATTCACATAAAAAAATGTCAAAGTATGATTAAATTGATTAAAGTTTGATAAAGAAAAGATTTTTGAAAATGCATGGACCTAAGTCAAAGTTTATTATGAAAATGGTTCAAGTTAGAAAATAAGAAGAGTTTTAAAAAGGTGGAAGAAGATTTTTGAAATTAAAAAAGATGGGAGGAGATGAAGGGACTGTCCTAAAGCATAAGGAAAATGCTAAAGAAAAGAATGGTCTAACCAACAATAAGCTAACACTTGACATAATGAGTCAATGTAGAATTCCCATTATTTGGACTAAGACCAAGTAAGTAATGATACTTCACTTCTTAGGAATACCAAGCTTTAGATGAATTAAGTCTTCAAAAAAATTGGGTTGAGTAACAACTGTATATAGAGGAATTCTCAATCACAAACAAAGCACATAATCAGAAAAAAATGAAGACAAAGAAAATCAACCCAATGTATTGGGGTAAACCCCAAGAACTCCAGACAAAATAACAACAAAGTCATATGGTCCCAAGGGTATTCAAGGCTTCTAATCCTAATTCTAAGAGGTCCACGACTCCGTTATGCCAAAGATAGTAACCAAATAGTCCAAGTAACCTTAAGGCTTTTTTAATGTTCAAGTTGGTTATTAAGTGTCTTCAAAAAGAAAATGAAAGCTCAAGTGAGAAAAATAAAAATGACATAAAGATAAATGCTCAAGTGAGCAAAAACAAAATGAAATAAAGATAAATGCTCATGTGAGCAAAGATAAAAATAGCATGAAATGTAAATGCTAAGGTAAATGGTTCATAAAAGTAAAAGCATAAAATAAAGGACATAAAGTAAAAGCACAAAGTAAAGTCAATTGTTAATGAATTAGAAGTTAGAGGTTAATTGAATGACCATCTTGAATCTTGCATTTGAAACCTCATTAGAATATTGATAAAATCAAAGCTTCTCAAAAAAAAGTTTCATTTGATTTTTGTCAAGTATATCATTCATTTCAAGTACTCAAGGAAAGCATATATGATCAATGATGTTTAAATGATTCACTTAGTCCAAAATTCATGAAAGTTCATTAGAGGATTGATAAGATCAAAGACTCCTAACAATGAACCTCAAGGTTATTGGATCAAAGGTTTCAAATTAAACATACTTGGGCTTACAAACATAGGTTTGGGCCACAAATGATCATTTTTTCAATCGAGACAAATTTAGCGCTATGTTAAGCAATCGTAAGTGGAATTATGTAGAAGTCAAACCTATTTTGAGGCTGGTCTATAGAAATATATGTATCAGATGTTAGAGAAATGATATGTAGATTATTCTCCAATAATATGTGGTACAAATAAGAAAGGGATAAGATGAAGAGGGAGGGGATGTATTAGATGAAATTAGGGTTTCAAATATCATCAACATCATTCATCCATTTTGGTGGATTTAGTTTTCAACCTATCAACACCCAAGATCCAATGAGATTGAGGAACTTGTCCAAAAATAACACCCAAATCAGGACCAATCAAAAATAATAAAATAATATTCAATAAAGCAATATTTAACTGATTAATAAAAAGGAAATAATTGATAAAATACACAAAGTATATTAAAACACCAAATAAAAATCCTAAAAAAGTCAGAGGTCAAACATGAGTCAATAAGTGTTGACAAAAAAATCAGAATTTTTTTAAAGTCAGAAACTATTTTTTAAAATTCAAAGAAATAAGCAAATTAAAAAAAATTGTAAAAAAATAGTAAAATAAGAAATAAAAATAAAATAAGGTCACCAATATTTGTCAAGAGGTCATTGGATCTTTCCAAATTTTTTTCCAAGATTTAAAAATCAAGAAAAGTATTTTTAAACAATTAAAACAATTCAAATAATGTGAAAAATCATAAAATATACAAAATCATAAAATAAAATTGTGGAAAAATAAGAATGAGAAAGAGAAAAATCAAAAGTATTTTTGAGAATTTTTTCAGAAATTTAGAAGTTGAAATGAATTTTTTATGAATTTTTGAAGTTTAAAACAATTAAATCAAAAATCAGAAAATAAAAATAATGTCAAAATATGGGTCATCCAATCATAGTTAAAACGCGTTAGTAAAAAAATCCAAAGGACTTGGAGCGCTATGCTTGATATGGAATTTAGTGAGAAACACACACAATCAATTAAAATTGGACCAATGAAATTAAAACAAATGTCACACCATCATTGGTTGGAGAACAATACGTAGGTCATCTTCAACCTCCAGACCCCTGCGCGTTGGCTTTTTATGAGTTTCTTCAAATGGAAAAATCAGAAAATCATAATGGTATCATTGGATTCTCCTCTTCAAGACGATCCTAACTCTACCCTCGCGCAAAATTTATATAAAACACAACTTAGTCGATTTGGAAAAAACCAAAGAGTTTTCAAAATTTTGAAACTAAAAACAGAAGCATCAAATGCATTGATTCACCAAAATTTAGTTAATAGCAAGTATCAGTGAACATCATAAATCATTCCTGTAATTTGAGTTAGAAAGTTTGGTGCCTTAAACTACCTGAACAAAGTCAAATGAATTTGCTCTGAAACTGGACTTGGCTAGCACGATTTAGGACACCTCAAGGTTTGGTTCTTCTTCTATTAGCTTCAAGGAAGTTCAACTATGAAGAATCAGCAAAGAAATTGGATTGAAAGATGCTTTAAAACCGAATTCGAAGTTGCAGAATTGAGAGGTATGAAGGAAGTTCAGCAGAAGTCCTTTGCCTCTCTAAAGCTTATCCCATAAGTGAGATATTGTCCTCTATTTATAGCTGAGCAAATGGAATGCTCAAGAATGTGATATTGTCCTCAAAACTGATCCAAAACTTGTGTTTGAAGGTGCTAATCACTTCTGGATAATTGTTAAGCCTGATTAGAATTAAAAACTTGCAACAATTTTGTGGTTAGAGGACACATTAACCAATTTGCAATCCGAGTGTTTTGACAAAATCAGTTTCAAGGTGCCTACTTTGAATCCATGGCGCACCCAACTCAAGAGGCTTTATCACATGATTCTTGGATAATTTGAAATACAAGGTCACAATCTTTACAATGTGCCAAGAAAGACATCATTTGGATACTTGAGCAAAAAGTTATGTCCAATTGAATTTGTGAAAAACACACTGATGTTTTGTACTTAGAAAAATTCGAAGTGTTGAACTTCAAAATGACCTATAATGTTATTCAAAGTTAAATGACTTTCCACTCAAAATTTGATCTTGATATCTGAATATGACATGAATTATACCTCTTGAATTGAATTGTGGAATTGAGATCATTCAAAAATTATAAAAATTTAAAGAGTTATGGTCTTTGGAAGATGATGAACAAATTTGGAGAAATTCACAAAAGACCTATAATCTTTTCAATTCTTCAACCATCTTCCAAGCATTCTCAAGTCTTGCACATAAAAAAAGTTGGAGTAGACATCCAAAAGATTATTATGGAAAAGGAATGGGCTCAAGGAGATAAAAATTGACCAAGTTTTGACCATTTGAAGTCAAACCCTATAATTCAAAGGCTTTTCAAGGAGACTTGTAATCTTTCTTATCTTTTAGTTATCTTCCATTCAAAATTAGCCTTATACTTCTAAAGAGGGCTTGTTAAGGAACCTTTAAACTCTAACTCAGAGAGTGTCAAAATGACTTGAAACCCCTTTCAACTTTTGATGATTTTTCTTTAAAAATTGGATCTTTTCATGTGAATATATGTTGTTGTAGACAGTGATAAGAATCCATAGCAAAAAGAACCAACACCAAATGTTGAAATTGAGAGAGTTATGCACTTTTGATCATTGAATCTATTATTTTCTCAATTAGGTTAAACTTGTTGAATCAACCTTGAATCTTTTGGAATTTTTTGGCAAAATAAGTATTATGAATCATAAGAGGCCTTGAAATGATGTTGTCTTGAAGCACACTAAAATATGGAGCTTAAGTCTCAATGAAGATTGTTAAAGAAGGCATAGAAATAAACACATGAACCTACGAATCTTCGTGATGATTTTCACCACCAAATTTGAGGAGGTTGTGACCTAATTAGAGTGAGAGAGTTCCTTGAACCACACATTTTTTATGAAATAGACATGAACTTGAAGATTGAGCTCTTGCAATCCATTAGAGAACCATTTTATTGATAATCACCCCTCAAACCCTTGATTAGATGGTGAGATGAATGTAATTGTGATCACCTACAATATGAACATTCAAAGGGACATATATACACATATTGGTGTTAGTTAAAAGAACACATGTACAAGATACAAAATTCAAGGTGCTTTGTAATCCCTCAAGAGCAAACTTAAAGATTGGATAAAGAGAGAAACAACCCTAATGTGTGTGTCTTGATGCATTGTGACATGAGATGATGAGAAATCTTAGGGGTAAAAATTGGGGTATAACAATGTCTTATCCTTCGGACATGTATTTGTGATATTTTTGATAGAGCTTTCTTCGGTAAGTCTCTTTCTTTCATTTGTGTTTGCTATCAACTCCAAACATGTGTTCTTAATATCTTGGTTAGATTCATTTCTCCGGCCTTTTTCCTGTTATATGTCATTTCCTCTGGACATGTATTCTTGGTATCTTTGAGTTCTCCTTTGATTCAGGTGTTCCTTATGGAAGTCTATATGCGATTAGTCTTCTTTTTCCATTGTTAAAGTTCGCCTTCAACCATCATTCTTTCCATTTGTTAAGGTTCGCCTTCACTCGGCGTTCTTTTCATTGATGTCCAATATCTTTACCGGACATGTATATCTAATCACTCTTTTGTGTGTCTAATCTTAACTTGACGTACATCTACCCTCTGATAACCATTATTCCCAAAAAGCAAAGAATGGAAAGTATAGAAAACCCATAAAATATAATAATAACTGTGATACGGTGGGAGAACTGACTTGAGGTTTTGCGTTTGTGTTCTCAAATGTTTCGGTTTAACAAGAGTCGCCACCGACTTTTTGTTTTATCCAAAGGAAAGGTCAAAAAGCACAGGAAAGACCTTTGAGATGTTTTCTTGAGTTTGGGGGGTAGATTATGAAAGGGAAGGTGCTAGCACCCTTTTCATCCATGGTTTTCCATGGGCTCTTAGTTACTTGTTTAGATCACTTGCTTTGCTTTTCCAATTGTTTGAAATGGTGGTTTGTGTGGTTTTGAAAGTATTTTGAAAAGAGGCCATCGTTTTGGCAATCTTTGTAATGATTCTTGTTTGAAGAATGTATACAAAGATGTTTGTCTTTTGAAAAATGTTTCAATGTTTGAAAGTTGTTTGGAAATGTTTTCAAAATATGTGTGTGTTTGTTTGAAAATAGCAAGGATGGTTTGCAAATTGATCAAGTAACTAGGAGTTATCTACCCTACTCAAAAGTCTTTCTTATACATTTTCAGTCCTTTGATGTTGTTGACCTACCATTGTTTTGGTAGACAAACCTATCTTTGGATGTTAAACGGGACGGGCGTGGGTCATTGTATGACCATGATAGCAATGGTGCCAAGTATCTTAGCAAGTTTTAGGAACTAAGATCATTTGTTTTTAGGCAACCTTGTCTAGCGTCATCGAGGGACTATGATCTTTTGTTTTGTTTTATTTTGCCAAGATACCTAGCATGCATTCCATGGCCATTTGTTTAGGCAACCAAGTGGGTGAAACCCTAGAGGTGTTTGTGTGTGATGTGTTGTCATTTTTCATGCATTTTTGTCTTGTATTAAGTCATGCTATTTGTTTGATTTTTGGTCTTTGCATACAAAACCCTAATTTACTATCATGGTATATGAAAGCAATAAAATGTGTAAAGTAAATCTAGACTATTACAACATTATTATGGGAAGGGGGGTACAAGTTTGAATAGGGGATATTTGCACAAAATAAAACCCTAATTTACTATTACAACCCAATTGAATTTATACAATAAATAAATGAACAATTATTTAAAAATACAATAAAAATATAAATATGCAAAAAAAATGTTTTGTATTAATATTTATGTATATAAAAATGGATTTGTTTAAGTTTTAAAATTTAAGAAAAATATAATGATTATTTTTGAAAGGGTGAAAACCCTAATTCTTTGATTTAAAAGAAATATTGTTTATATTATTCATTTGTATTCAAGAAAAATAAAAATAATATGTACAAAATGTTAAAAAATAAAATATTGTATGAAAATATTATTTTAAGTGTATAAATGATAAAAATAAAAATATATAATATTTTTATATTATTTATAAGTTTATTTAAGAAAATAAAAGTATATTAACCTAATAATTTATTTATTATGCAACAAAATAAAATAAAAAATATGATAAAATGCAAAAAATAAAGAAAATATTTTTTGGGATTTTTCAATGTTTATCAAAAATAAATAAAGTTAGAAAATATAAAAGAAATGAAAAGTATACAAAAATATAGAAAATGGGCCAAGGGGGTGCAAAAAGTAAAAGAGGGTGCCAAAAGAAGCAGGCCCAAGCGCGCCAGGCCCATACATACTTCATCCCTGACCTCTGCCTTCGTCCAAAACGCGCGTTCTGTGCTTGAATCCTGTTCTTACTATTCTTTGCATAAAATCAAAAATGTATAACATAAAAAATGTAGCTCATCATCACACGATTCCAATGATATAAAGAACTTGACCTAACTCTAAAAGACCAAGGAGAATTTTAGTGTCCCTAAATTCTAACATAGTTTTTTCAGCAACTTCAACTATCAAATACTCCTACCTCAGTCAATATAAATAAGAACTATGCATATGTACAACTCAAGCACATTAAAGACTACATTTTTGCTTCACAAACCTAAGCCTAATGATCCCTAAATAAGGAGATAGAACTTTGAAAATTAACTTGTTCAGTTGAGTTTGGTTATGGCAATGTAGCAACTTTGAGTGAGGCCTGAAGTACTTGTGAGCTTGCTTGAAGTTCCCTCAACCTTTGCCAATGCTTAGCTTGCTTTGAAATGGCTTGAATCTCCTTGTAGAATTCAACCTGCAAACTCATAAATTGAAAATGGTGAAGCTTGAAAATGAGGTCACAGTTGCTGGACAAGGGACTGGATAGTTCAGGTGTGTTATAGGGAATATGTATGAAGCCTTGAAACAAAAAACGCACGAGTGAAATTTGTTTTGGCCAGTGATCTGCAGAGGTTACCCTATTTTGGGCAGAAATGGTGATTTTGGTGTTTTAGGGTGTTTGAAATGCTATGAGCTCGTGTATTGGCTTGTTACAATATGCTGAAGTTGTTTGAAATGATATCAAAACTTGGTTTTATCAGATAGAAGAGATATGTTCACTTTTGCAAGTTTTCTTGTTTTTGAAGAAAAGGTGAGTTGACAAAGCTCAAAGCCTGTACAGGCTAGCTCAAGGCCTGATGAGAGTTGGTACCAATTGCCTGATATTTGTGGATCTTGTTTGCAAAAAGATATCAGGTTCATGGCTCAAGATAAACAAAGTTACATAAAGCATGCTTTATCAAAATAGCAATGTAAACTTTTTGCCATAAATGGAATAAATCAATGTACAATGCTTTGTAGCTCAGAACAAAGCCATTGTCTAATGTATTTGCATTCAATTTTGGAGTGTAAAAAGGATTAGAACCTGTAATGCAAGTACAAACATGATCCAAACTAATTTGCAACTTGAACCAATGTGAAAAATGCCTTGGACAAAAGTGATGATTTTCCATTTTCATTCCTTCGATTCTCCCTAACCATAAATGATCTTGGTAAGTTCTTTGACATTTTGGAAAGCTTGTAACAAGACCTACAATCCATCTTTGAAATGAATTTTTATATTCCACTTGGAACTAGGTGAAAAGTTGCCATGAAGTTAGGTCAAAAATCTGCCTAAACTAGGGCAAAATTTCACTAAGTTAAAAGTTTCATGGACCCCTATTCACAAAATCATAACTTGAGATCCAAGTATCTTTTGGGAAAACTTTGTTAATCAAAGTTGTAGATTTTGTGGAGGACTACAACTTTCATTTTGGAAGTTTTCTTTGAATCCAATTGCATCATGGTGAAAAAGTTAGGAAAAGTTGGGGAAAAATAAGAAATTTTCATAGAAAAATTCTAAGTTATGAAATTTTTAAAACTTAAACCCTAATTTTCAAAATTAGGTTTCTTGGTGAACAAGTTTCATGTTTTGACACATCTTGATGAAAAATGACCCTTGGCACTTGATTTTGACCAAAAAGTCAAAGTTTGACTTTTCAATGTATAGTTGATTTTTGATCAGTTGACTGGAAAATTCATCTGTCAATCCAATGCAATTGAGATATTTTGAACCTTGTGATTAGGTCAAGATGATGCCATTGAGTCCTTGAAACCATGCTTGAACCCAATTTTCCAGTGGCTAGGTGAAAAATCAGAAATTGCCTTTATACAGTCAAAACCCTAATTTTGACCATTTTGCCCTTTTGATGATCTGATCAAATTTCTTGAGGATTTATGATCCAAACTTGATCAAATGGTTCATATGAGTCTATAATGTTGATGTGGATAAAAAATTATAAGGTTTGACTGTAAATTGGCCACAATTGACTTTTCCCCAATACAGCTGATTTTTAGGTCAACTGTCTAATTGATTGGGCAAAAAATTGATTCAAGGCTTGAAACTTGGTATGAGAAATCTTAGGAGTCCAACATGAAGTATGAAAGTCACATGAGGCATTGGAAGTCCAAAAATCCTTGTGCAAACTCAAACCCTAATTTCAGGTCATCAGTACAAGGAGATGTCTTGAGCTGGGCAAACCCTAATCCTGTCTGGAGTCCAAAGAGTCTTGTGAGGGGAAATCTTGATAAAATGAGAGGGAAAATTTTTGGGTACAACAGCTTCCCTTGTTCAATCTTCTTGAACCTGAAGAGTTAGATTGGCGAGTTTGTCGTTCATGACTCGAAGGTAAAAGATGATTGGACACTAGAGTGCCCGTAAATTTGGACTCGTCAAAATGTAGTTGTGGGAATGGGCTTAAAGATGCCATTTGGAGATGTGGTAGAATCTTGTTGGAGATGGGCTTAAAGATTCCATCCAAGAGTGTTTGTTGTAAATTAGGAGAATGAACATCAGAGTGGTATCCGTATCTGGAACGTATCTAAGTTGTATCTGGTGATTTGAATCTGTATGAGCAATGGAATGGCGTCCGTGTCTGGAGCGTATCCCGGCTGTAACTGTATTTGATTCTTGAATGAATAACAGAATGACTTCCGTGTCTGGAGTGTATCTGTATTGTATCTGAATTTGAAATCTGAATAAGCGACAGAATGGCGTCCGTGTATGGAGCATCTCTGGGTTGGGGAAAAAGTCAGAATAAGTGACAGAATGGAAACCGTGTCTGGAGCGTATCTGGACTATATCTGAAGTTGAGATCTGTATGAGTAGCAGAATGACTTCCGTGTCTGGAGTGTATCTAAATTGTAACTGAGATCTGAATAAATGACAGAATGACTTCCTCTAGAGTGTATTTGATCTTGAAATTGATAGTTGAATCTAAATGAGAAATATAATGGCTTCCGTGTCTTGAGCGTATCTAATTTGTATCTGATTGTTGGAGTCTGAATGAGTGACAAAATGGCATTCGTGTTTGGAGCGTATTCGTACTGTATCTTGACTTTGAATTCTGAATGAGTAATAGAATGACTTCCGTGTCTGGAGTGTATCTTTACTGTATCAGAAATCTTTGAATATTTGTTAAAGATAGTTGTTAATCTTATCCTGAAAAGGGTAAAATGTTAGTTGAAACACAAAGTTATGTTGCATGAAATGTTATGATGCAATAAAATATGTTTTATCAATGTTTATGATATATGAATGTAATGTATGCGCATGTAAGCTGATTTGCTGTCTTGCTGAGGAAAATAAATCCTTGATAGCTGGGGATAATGAAATCCTTGACTGCTGCCGGGAAAATAAATCCTTGACCGCTACTGGAGATTCAAAATCTTTGACAACTTCTGCGGGGATGTGAGAATCCTTCATGTCTTGAAGTTGGAGTGTTGACAAAATCTGTTGTGAGAGTAATGTCAAACCGCTTGAGAAATCTGCTAGGGAAATTCAGAGAACCTTGAAGACTTCTACTGGGGGTTAAATAATGGGAATCCTTACTCGGATGGGGAATAGGGAAAATTCTGATGATTTCCGCGGGGAACTAAGAATGAGAATCTTCAATCTCCTGGGGAATTTGAATCCTTGGGGACTTCATGATGGGGAGTTAAGAATGAGAATCTTCGATCTGCAGGGGATTAAAAATTCTGACAAATTCATGCTGGGGAGTAATGAAGACTCTGGAAACTTCATTGGGGAATCAAGAATGAGAATCTTCATTCTGTTGGGGAGTAAAAAAAACTCTGTGAGGAAGAAGGCTTCCTGCTGTGGGAGTAGCTATCCTGCTGGGGAGATCAGGAGTTTGGGTTGTATGCCAATCTACTGAAGAATTATCCTAGGTCGGGGATAAGACAAAAGTTAACTGTTATCTGGCTGATTCTCATATTTTAAGACAACTTGCTGGGGAATCTGGGGAAAACTGAATGGTTCCTGTTGGGGATTGATAGTCTCGACTCGACTGGGGAAGAAGGTTTCATCTCCGCTGAGGGTCTGTAGTTCAAAGTTTTTCTCCGCTGAGGATTGGGAGTTTGAAGTTTTAACTCTGATGGGAATTAAGGGTTTGAAATTATAACTCCGCTGGGGATATGTATTTCAAGGTTTTAGCTCCGCTGGGGACCTAGATGATATACTGCAGGGGATTTTTCCTGGAATAGCCTAAAGACGTTTTCCTATACTTTCAACCTGTCAGTAATTATTCTTTCCTATTTCGTTTATTTGTAAGCAATGATTATATTCAAATGCATATGCTTATTAATAAATCATTGGACGCTTTCAAATAAAACACAAGTGTAAAAAAGAAGAAAAGGCAAATAGTTTTCTGCACTTTGAAGTATCTTTGTATTAACTTTGTGTAAGTATTTTGTACAAAGGAGACAGACATCCTAGTAAGAGAACGTTGTCATAGAAATTGAGAAAAATTTATACAAAGAAAGATGGCTATGTGTGAAAATTCCATGGCGTTCCCATTCTGCTATAGCCTTCGTAACTCTGAATATCTTGTCCATTCGTTGCTTCGTCCGAAGATGATTGAGTTGGTCAGAAGCCCGAAGCTTATCTGTGAAGAGATTGTCTTTAAAGTGATCCGACGAGACATAATCATACGGTTTAATTCCCTAACTTTTGCCTGGACCGCCCTTTCGGGTTTTCGATCCACCGGGAAACCCTTTTTTGCCCAAGTCGCCCTTTTGGGTTTTCAACTTGCCGGGTGTACAGATTTTTTTATTTATCCCTAACTTTTTCCTGAACCGCCCTTTCGGGTTTTCGATTCACCGGGATGCCCTTTTTTTGCCTAGGTGTGTAAACCTAGAAGGTCATTTATGCGTAGTATCTTTTGACTATGTTTGCGTTCGCAGGGTGCGGCAGGTCGTCACCGTCCATGGTGGTTAAGATCATTGCCCCACCAGAAAAGATGTTTTTGATTACAAATGGTCCTTTGTAAGTAGGAATCCATTTTCCCCTGGGATCACTTTGCGGAAAGATGATCTGCTTGATTACAGGATCCCCGACTTGATATACCTGGCGTCTGACTTTCTTGTTGAAAGCCTTGGTCATCCGCTTTTGATACGTTTGACCATGGCAAACAGCAGTAAGTCGCTTTTCATCAATTAGGTTAAGTTGATCAAGCCGGGTCTGAATCCAATCGTCTTCACTCAAACCAGCATCCTTCATGATTCTCATGGAGGGAATCTGAATCTCGATAGGCAAAACAACTTCCATGCCGTATACCAAAGAATAGGGTGTTGCCCCAGTTGATGTACGCGCCGTGGTACGGTACCCGTGGAGAGCAAACGGTAACATCTCATGCCAGTCCTTGTAGGTGATTATCATCTTTTGTATGATCTTTTTGATATTTTTGTTCGCAGCTTCGATAACACCGTTCATCTTTGGCCGATAGGGAGATGAATTGTGATGTTGAATCTGGAACTTCTCGCACAAGGCAGTGATTATAGTATTGTTAAGGTTTGTACCATTGTCAGTAATGATCCTTTCGGGGATGCTGTACAACTAAATGAGGTTCTGCTTGATGAAGCGGGCAACAACATTCTTTGTGACGGATGCGAAGGAAGCTGCTTCGACCCACTTGGTAAAATAATCAATGGCCACCAGAATGAAGCGGTGTCCATTGGATGTTGTAGGCTTGATATCTCCAATCATGTAGATTCCCCACATAGCGAATGACCAAGGAGCTGTTAAGACATTGAGGGGAACTAGAGGTATATGTACCTTGTCTGCATAGATTTGACATTTGTGACAAGTGCGGGAGTCTTGATAGCAGTCAGCTTCCATGGTAGACCAGTAATAGCCTGCCCGTAGAATCTTCTTAGCCATCATATGCCCGCTAGAGTGAGTGCCAAAGGTTCCATTGTGCAATTCATCCATGATCTGTTCAGCTTCAATCTTGTCCATACAACGGAGCAGAATGCAATCATGATTGCGCTTGTACATGATACCATTGCTCAGGAAGAACTTGGCAGAGAATCTCCTCAAGAAATTTTTGTCGTTAACTGAAGCTCCTTCAGGATATTCTTGAGCCTCGAGATACCTTTTGACTTCATGAAACCAAGGTCGGTCCACTACTTCTTCGGTATTAATCTCGTGACAATGTGCAGGTTCATCGATCCGTTCAATTGTGATTTGGGGAGCCTCATTATCCCAGTTAAGTTTAAACATGGATGACATTGTAGCTAGAGCATCCGCTAGCTGATTTTCTTCTCGCGGGAAATGCTCGAAGGTAATCTGCTCGAAATGAGGTAGCAATGTCAGGACATGTTCTTTGTAAGGGATGAGGTTTCAATGTTTAGTGTCCCACTCTCCTTTGATCTGACTGATGGCCAAAGCCGAGTCCCCGAACATAATCAAAGATTTGATTCCCAAGTCTATCGCAGCCTTAAGTCCGAATATGCAAGCTTCATACTCGGCCATGTTGTTAGAACAGTTGAAGCAAAGTCGGGCTGTGAAAGGATTATGGCAACCTCCTGGGGAGATGAGTATCGCGCCAATACCGTTGCCAAGTGCATTGGAGGCCCCATCAAAGTACATGGTCCATCGGGATCCTTGTTCAGGTCCGTCATATGGTCTGAAATCTTCAATGTTGTCCAAGGTCATAATGTCTTCGTCGGGGAAGTCAAACTTCATGTATTGGTAATCTTCGACAGCTTGATGAGCCAAATGGTCAGCTAGTACACTCTCTTTTATAGCTTTTTGGGTTGTGTACTGTATATCGTATTCCGTCAGGATCATCTTCCATCTAGCTATTATTCCATACAAAGCAGGCTTCTCAAAGATGTACTTGATCGGATCCATCTTAGATATCAGCAGAGTGGTATGAGTCAACATATACTGCCTTAGCCGGCGAGCAGCCCATACCAAAGCGCAACAAGTTTTCTTGAGCAGTGAGTATCGGGTCTCACAGTCGGTAAACTTTTTGCTAAGGTAATAAATGGCATGCTCTTTTCGGCCAGACACGTCATGTTGGCCCAGTACGCACCCCATTGAATTCTCTTGGGCGGTCAGATACATGATTAGCGGTCTTCCTTCGACGGGTGGCATCAAGATAGAAGGTTCTAGCAGATACTCCTTGATCTTATCGAAAGCAACTTGATAGTCATCATTCCATTTAACCACCTGATCTTTCTTCAACAACTTGAATATTGGCTCACAGGTAGATGTTAGGTGAGAAATGAACCTAGCAATGTAGTTTAGGCGTCCCAAGAAACCTCAGACCTCCTTCTCAGTGTGAGGAGCGGGCATTTCTTGTATAGCTTTGACTTTGGCAAGATGAACCTCGATGCCTTTGTTGCTGACAATGAAACCCAAGAGTTTAGTAGACCTGACTCCGAAAGTACACTTGTTAGGGTTCAGTCTGAGCTTGTACTCCTTCAACCTGACAAACAACTTTTGCAAATGGTCGAGGTGTTCTTCTTCTATTTGTGAACGGGTTATCATGTCATCTACGTAGACCTCTATCTCGTGATGTATCATATCATGAAAAAAAGCTACCATGGCGCGCTGATAGGTTGCCCCGGCATTCTTCTGTCCAAATGGCATCACTTTATAGAATAACGTACCCCACTGTGTAACAAAAGTAGTTTTCTCCATGTCTTCAAGTGCCATTTTGATCTGGTTGTAACCTGAAAATCCATCCATGAAAGAAAATACCTTGTGCTGAGCTGTATTGTCAACCAAGATGTCAATGTGCGGAAGTGGAAAGTCATCTTTAGGGCTAGCCCTGTTTAAGTCTCTGTAATCCACGCACATTCTCACTTTGTCGTCCTTCTTAGGCACGGGCACAATGTTAGCAACCCATTGTGGATAGGAAGTAACAACAAGAAATCCAGCATTGAGATACTTCATAACTTCGACTTTGATCTTTTCAGACATGTCGGGCCTCATGCGGCAGACCTTTTGTTTAACTGGTGGATAGTCTTCTCTTGTGGGAAAACGGTGGACCACAATGTTTTTATCAAGTCCCGACATGTCTTCATATGACCAAGCGAAGATCTCAACATATTCATTCAATAGATGAATTAAGCGCTCTTTAACACTTGGCTCTAGGTTGGCACCCATTCTGACTTCTTTTCTATCTTCCTCAGTACCCAAGTTGATTGTCTCTAACAGCTCCTCATGAGGTAGAATAGCCCTTTCTTCCTGTTGTAGCAGCCTAGCCAATTCTCCTGGTACCTCACAATCTTCATCCCCTTCGTATTCGGCATGGTACACCAGATCTTCAGAGTCACTGAAGGCCATAGCAGAATTGTTACCCATGGAATCTGGAATGGAAGGGTACCTGCATTTGTGAGTGTGGGTGTGTGTAAGGGATATCCACCTTTAAACAAATAATATGTAAAAAGAAAGACAATGAACACAAAAGTTTATATGTGAAAACGTCCATGATTCATTAAAATGGCATATGAAGATGAAAAAAATCAAACCCTTACAAATGGACCTATATGCCTCGGGTAAGGCACAAGGTTAAAAGTGTACGAATTGTTTGAGAATTATTACAAACCAACAGAAATGTTTGAAAGATAAATTATTGTGGTATGAAAGTAATCGGAACAAAGTCTTTTTCCTCCCAATTGCACAGTCCTCCGTCAATAGTAGGGAAAATCCAGTCTTCCAGGCTGCTCTCCTCTTCACTATCCTCCAAAGCATTGACTCCATGATGGGTGATCTTCACTGGTGGCCCTCCAGCACGGGAGGAACGGACAGTCTTTTGAGCAGAAGTAGTGAACCCCAGGCCAAATTTATCTGATTTGTAAGGAAAATCTGGAAGTTGCCCCCAGATTGTGCTTCCTCCTTCTTCAATCACAACCTTTGCATCTTTGAGAGACGACATATGAGGTGGAGGTCTGGTAATCATGGGTACATAAGACACTGTCTTGGTTGCCGCAATCTCCTGAGCTACCTCTTCAAAATGCTGAAAAGGGGTTTCGATGAATTCACCATCCAATTCTACATAGAGGAAAGAATTTAGATGGCTTATCATGTATTCCTCTTTGCCATGGACAGTTATAATTTTCCCATGGACAGGGTATTTGAGCATTTGATGCAGAGTAGAAGTGACGGCTCCAGCATGGTGAATCCAGGGTCTTCCCAACAAGCAAGAATAGGAAGGACGAATGTCCATCACATAGAATATGGAGTTGAAGGTTTCAGTTCCCACATTAATCGGGATGTCCACCTCCCCGTGGACCATCCTTTTAGAACCATCAAAGGCTCTGACAATTATATTTCTGGGCTTCAAAGTTAGGTCTTCACAATCCAGTCTATCCAAGGCTTTCTTCGGCAAGACATTTAAAGACGAACCAGTGTCTACCAGAACGTGTGCTAGGGTAGTCCCTCTACATTCCACCGAGACATGCAAAGCATCATTATGTTTTCTCCATTTTAAAGTTAAATCAGCATCGGAGAATCCTAGACCATTGTCAGCTGTTAAGCTAGCTACACATTCCTGGAACTGATCCGTGGAGGTTTCCTGTGGCACGTAGGCCATCTTCAAAAATCTGATCAGAGCTTTAGCATGAGCTTTTGAACAAAGCAGCAGGGCCAACATAGAGATCTTTGAGGGGGTTTTCCCCAGTTGTTCCACAATATTATAATCGCTTTTCTTGATTATTTTCAAAATCTCTTCCATTTCTTTTTGAGAAGTCTCAGGGATGACCAATGGTTGAGCCCTCGTCCTGACGGGCTCTTCTTGGATTTCTTTCCCTCTATCATTAGCAGCAGCAGAGGGGACAACCACAGGAGTTACAACTTCTTCAATAATTGGAGTTCTCGCAGATATGTTGACCGACACATGGTAACCTTAGGAGTATTTGAGGGTCCAAAGATTGCCTTTGGAGGGGCAATCTCTGGAGAGAAAATTCATCCACTGCGGGTGATTTTGCTCGTTCCAGCAATGTTTCCAATGTCGGAATTCTCTTCATCAGAACTCTCTTCAGTTGATTTAATTTGTTTAACACCATGGTAGTAGACTTCTCCACCATAGTTCCACGGTATTGATTTGTCGGACTTGTATGGGACGGGCCCAGGAATGGTTATATTCAAAGGTGCAATCTTTAGAGCGGATGTAATCTTAACAGGTCTTTTGGAGACCTTGGAAAGATTGGCGGATATGGTTATTATTGAAACATCATTGACAGGAGTCGGTGTAACAAGAGTCTTTTCAAAAAGGATTTTTTGGTTATCCATTAGGCGTTGGATGCCTAACTTCAACAATGGGCAGTTAGTTGGTAAGGATGAACAAAGGCAGCAATCTTCTTCACAACCTGGGAAAATCCCATCCTTCAGCAAATTCAACTTGATTATCGATAGCGGAGTTATCAAATCATCAACATTAGTAACAAAAAGATCCTCTTCAATAGCATGGGCATTGTGGCCATGCCTTGGCATTGGAGAAGAGATCACATTCGGCTTTTCAGGGGCGTCAAATTCCACTTCTTTATAATATATCAAATCATGAATCTTATTCTTCAGGGCCCAACAATTGTTGGTGTCGTTCCCTATACTCCCTTAATGATAAGCACACTTGGCATTCAAATGGTAGTAAGGAGAAGCTTTATTCGGATTCTCCGGGGCTTCTTTCAAACTGGAAAGGTTTAACTTCAAGAGATGGGGTAGAACCTGAGTGGAAGTCATGTTTATCTGGGTGAATTGTCATACAGGCCTTTCCACCCTTGTTTGGTTGGTTCTGGGTTGATTGTTTCTGGCTGATCAGCTGCAGACTTCTGAATCGTTATGGCCCCCACCGCTGGCCGGCGCTCAACTCTTCCTTGACCTCTTTGGGAGTAGACAGCTGATACTTCTTTCTTTGCTGGAAAAGTCTTTTTGATGGCAGCGGAAGCAGATGCATCTTTTTTAATTTTCCCTCTCTTGATTTCGGCTTCAACTCTCTCACCAGTTAGAATTAACTCGGTGAACCCCGCAGACGAACTTCCTATCAGGTGATTAAATAAAGGCCCTGACAAAGTTCCCAAGAACATATCTACTAGCTCCCTCTCAGATAGAGGTGGTTCTACTCGTCCCGCTAAGTCTCTCCATTTCTGGGCATACTCTTTGAAACCTTCATTTGAGACCATGCCCATACTCTGTAATTGAGTACAGGTTGGTGCTAAGTCCGCATTGTATTGATATTGCCTGTAGAAGGCAGCAGCCAAATCCTCCCAATTATGCACGTCAGACCTCTCTAGCTGGTAGAACCAATCTAACTGCGTCCCCGACAAACTGTCCTGGAAAAAATGGACCCACAGGTCTTTGTCAGAAGAATGTGGTTGAATTTTCCTGACAAAAGATCGTAGGTGAATCTTTGGGAAAGACATCCCATCGTACTTAGAAAACAGAGGTACTTTGAATTTAGGAGGGATTACAATTCCAGATACCAACCCTAACTCTTCAAAATCCAGCCCAGGCACTCTCTGAATCTCCATAGCTGCCAAACGTTCTTCCAAGTTTTTGTATTTGTCATATGCAGGAGGATACTATTGTTCCGAGTAATCCTCATCTTTCTATTCTTCAGCTTCAGAATCTGAGGGCACAACAGTCTCTTTAACCTTTCTCTCTCCTTCCTCAGAGGTTGATGTAAAATCTAGGACCCTTCTGGCTTGACCTTCAAATCTTCTGCCCAAAGTAGCCACACCAACTCTCTTCTTCTTATTTTTATCTTTTTCCTTTTCTAGTAGTGTCTTGAGCTCCTCCTGCCCCTTAGCCAAGGTCATGAGTAGCTGTTAGAATTTTGAATTCTGAGCTTGTAAGTCTTTGACCGTTTGTTCAATATCCATCTTACTGAAATAAACAACAGAGAGATGAGGAAACTTTGTGTGAAGACCTGTTTATGCATATGATGAATGATATGTATTCATGTAATGCATTCAAGGATTCAGGAATTCAAATTTGTTTTAAACAAAAAAAAAAACACATCATATTAATAAGATAGAATTGTTAGTACATCAATGCCCCATGGGCAAAATAATACAAAATTCTAAGGTAAAAAGATGTTGCGCATCCTCTTTGGTGAAATGTAGGTGTTGAGAGTCTGCTCTTCGTGAAGTTGACGAGTAAGTTCTAAAACCTTCTTCTCACTGGCGTAGAATTGGGCTTCAAAAGTATCGCGTTCTCCCTTGAGTTGTATCGAACTCCTTTACAGATCTTCAAGTGATGTTGGCATGTCAGGATGTAGGAGGGTGTATGGAACCTCTCCTTCCTTAACAGGCTCTATAATCACAGGGAGAATAGAGGGGTAAGGCATCATAAGACTTTGGACGCGGGTACGTACCCACTTGAGGTAAGGCTCAAGGGAAATGGAATTCTTGTGTCCCAAGGTATTACTGTCTACCTTGTTTAGCATCCTCCAAGCTCGGATAAACCTTTGTCGAAGTCCTTGATCATCGTTTTCGAAGTCAAAAACCACGTCTGGAATCAGCATGTTATGTGGGCCATCCCTTCGGGCATACCCAAACTGTCTCAGAGCCAAGCAGGGGTTGTAGGTGATGCCTCCCCTAATGCCAAGTAGAGGGACATTGGGGAATTCCCCACAACGGTCAATGATGATAACATTTTCTCTAGATCGAGAACACCAATGAACATCTGAATGTGTAAGAGTCATCAATCGTTGTGACCACCTCAAGCCTTGCTCATTCTTCAAGACTGATTGGGGAAGATGAGCAATAAACCATCTTACCAGTAGAGGAGTGCAACACATGAGAACATCTCTTTTCCTCATTGTTCGAGTGTGAAAAGAGTCTAAGACATCTCTAAGCAAAGTAGGCATCGGGTTGCGAGCCATGAAGATTTTGACAGCATTGACATCTATAAGTTGGTCAGGGTTTGGGAACAAGACCAACCCATAGATGAGAATAGCTACAATCTCCTCAAAAGCTTGTAGGTCTAGTGAATTCTAGCATTCTTCGGCCTTCTCAAACAGGAACTTTACCAAGAAACCCTTGACACCACTTCTGGTTTCCCAATTACCTATGACATCTGATGGTTACAAGTGCAGGGCTTGAGCAACATCTTCAGGCTTTGGATCTCTTTCCGTACCGTTGAAAGGTAGTTAATGGAGAATAGTAATCCTCAAGAGTTGAGAAAATTCCTCCAAAGTAGGCACCAACTGGTAATCAGGAAATGTGAAGCAGTGGTGTAGGGGGTCAAAGAACTGGAAGAGAACTTTCACCATGTCTTCCTCTGTGTTGGAGTTGACCAAGTTGAGAAGTCGACCATGTCTCTCAGTGAATGGAGAATAGTCTGGAATCTTGGAAGCAAGCTCCTTGAGTTGTGGAGGAATTCTCACAAGATTGACCTGAATAGTTTTCCTACGAAGTGATTCCATAACCTACAAAACAGGAACAAAGATGAAGATCCAAAATCCTTGAAATGGTTAGTGGATGCAAATGATGCTTCATGATGTTCATGATGTTATGCAAAAGTATATATGTACAAGCAAATACACAAGTTCCTAGTTTAGGCTTGCATGAGGTTTCATAGGTAAGTACCCTTTTGAAGTTTAGTTGGCTCAACCTGTCCTATAAATAGTAACCGGGTTCTAAGGAGCTCAATATCACTAGATTGTTTTCTGTGTTCATTATTTCAGTTTAGCCACTTTACTGGGAACCGAAATATTCCAAGAAAACAACACTCATTGTAGTATCGAGTATCTACCAACTACGGACTGCACCAAAGCCGGTCATCTCACTACATCCTAAAAGGCCAAGATGGTCAAGTAAAGGTTCTAAAAGTCCATTAGTGCTTCATGACATCACTCAGCGGCCCTGTATTCTCTTTGATTGACTCAAAGGCTACCGGTACCCACAAATATGTCGCACTAATATAGTTATTGCTTAGACCATGTCAGTATACCCCGCACAGTTTCCATAACGTATTTGCTATTTACCTATGAATGTTTCCCAAATCAGGGTAGAGGATTCAAACCCAAACAATAGAACCAAAGTGTAAAGCATACAAGTCAAACAAGATAAGCATGTAAAGGTGATCTAAACCCTAAGGTAACCCGACTTTTAGAATTTTTTCCCTAACAGAGTCGCCAGTTCTGTGATACGGTGGGAGAACTGACTTGAGGTTTTTCGTTTGTGTTCGCAAATGTTTCAGTTTAGCAATAGTCGCCACCGACTTTTTATTTTATCCAAAGGAAAGGTCAAAAAGCACAGGAAAGACCTTTGAGATGTTTTCTTGAGTTCGGGGGGTAGATTATGAAAAGGGAAGGTACTAGCACCCTTTTCATCCATGGTTTTCCATGGGCTCTTAGTTACTTGTTTAGATCACTTGCTTTGCTTTTCCAATTGTTTGAAATGGTGCTTTGTGTGGTTTTGAAAGTATTTTGAAAAGAGGCCATCGTTTTGGCAATCTTTGTAATGATTCTTGTTTGAAGAATGTATACAAAGATGTTTGTCTTTTGAAAAATGTTTCAATGTTTGAAAGTTGTTTGGAAATGTTTTGAAAATGTGTGTGTGTTTGTTTTAAAATAGCAAGGATGGTTTGCAAATTGATCAAGTAACTAGGAGGTGTCTACCCTACTCAAAAGTCTTTCTTGTACATTTTCATTCCTTTGATGTTGTTGACCTACCATTGTTTTGGTAGACAAACCTATCTTTGGATGTTAAACGGGACTGGCGTGGGTCATCGTATGACCATGATAACAATGGTGCCAAGTATCTTAGCAAGTTTTAGAGACTAAGATCATTTGTTTTTAGGCAACCTTGTCTAGCGTCATCGAGGGACTATGATCTTTTGTTTTGTTTTGTTTTGCCAAGATACTTAGCATGCATACCATGGCAATTTGTTTAGGCAACCAAGTGGGTGAAACCCTAGAGGTGTTTGTGTGTGATGTGTTGTCATTTTTCATGCATTTTTGTCTTGTATTAAGTCATGCTATTTGTTTGATTTTTGGTCTTTACATACAAAACCCTAATTTACTATCATGGTATATGAAAGCAATAAAATGCGTAAAGTAAATCTAGACTATTACAACATTATTATGGGAAGGGGGTACAAGTTTGAATAGGGGGATATTTGCACAAAATAAAACCCTAATTTACTATTATAACCCAATTGAATTTATACAATAAATAAATGAACAATTATTTAAATGTACAATAAAAATGAAAATATGCAAAAAAAATGTTTTGTATTAATTTTTATGTATATAAAAATGGATTTGTTAATGTCTTAAAATATAAGAAAAATATAATGATTACTTTTGAAAGGGTGAAAACCCTAATTCTTTGATTTAAAAGAAATATTGTTTATATTATTCATTTTTATTCAAGAAAAATAAAAATAATAAGTACAAAATGTTAAAAAATAAAATATTGTATGAAAATATTATTTTAAGTGTATAAATAATAAAAATAAAAATATATAATAATTTTATATTATTTATAAGTTTATTTAAGAAAATAAAAGTATATTATCCTAATATTTTATTTATTATGCAAAAAAATAAAATAAAAAATATGATAAAATGCAAAAAATAAAGAAAATATTTTTTGGGATTTTTCAATATTTAGAAAAAATAAATAAAGTCATAAAATATAAAAGAAATGAAAAGTATACAAAAATATAGAAAATGGGCCAAGAGGGTGCAAAAAGTAAAAGGGAGGTGCCAAAAGAAGCAGGCCCAAGCGCGCCAGGCCCATACACACTTCATCCCTGACCTCTGCCTTCGTCCAAAACGCGCGTTCTGTGCTTGAATCCTGTTCTTACTATTCTTTGCATAAAATCAAAAATGTATAACATGAAAAATGTAGCTCATCATCACACGATTCCAATGATATAAAGAACTTGACCTAACTCTAAAAGACCAAGGAGAATTTCAGTGGCCCTAAATTCTAACCTAGTTTTTTCAACAACTTCAACTATCAAATACTCCTAGCTCAGTCAATATAAATAAGAACTATGCATATGTACAACTCAAGCACATTAAAGACTACATTTTTGCTTCACAAACCTAAGCCTAATGATGCCTAAATAAGGAGATAGAACTTTAAAAAATACCTTGTTCAGTTGAGTTTGGTTATGGCAATGTAGCAACTTTGAGCGAGGCCTGAAGTACTTGTGAGCAAGCTTGAAGTTCCCTCAACCTGTCCCAATACTCAGCTTGCTTTGAAATGGCTTGAATCTCCTTGTAGAAGTCAACCTGCAAACTCAGAAATTGAAAATGGTGAAGCTTGAAAATGAGCTCACAGTTGCTGGAAAGGGGTTTGGATAGTTCAGGTGTGTTGTAGGGAATGTGTTTGAAGCCTTGAAACAAAAAACGCACGAGTGAAATTTGTTTTGGCTAGTGATCTGCAGAGGTTGCCCTGTTTTGGGCAAAAATGGTGATTTTGGTCTTTTAGGGTGTTTGAAATGCTATGAGCTCGTGTATTGGCTTGTTACAATATGATGAAGTTGTTTGAAATGATATCAAAGCTTGGTTTTATCAGATAGAAGAGAAATGTTAACTTTTGCAAGTTTTCTTGTTTTTGAAGAAAAGGTGAGTTGACAAAGCTTAAATCCTGTACAGGCTAGCTCAAGGCTTGATGAGAGTTGGTAACAATTGCCTGATATCTATGGATCTTGTTTGCAAAAAGATATTAGGTCCATGGCTCAAGATAAACAAAGTTACATAAAGCATGCTTTATCAAAATAACAATGTAAACTTTTTGCCATAAATGGAATAAATCAATGTACAATGCTCTATAGCTCAGAACAAAGCCATTGTCCAATGTATTTGCATTCAATTTTGGAGTGAAAAATGGATTAGAACCTGTAATGCAAGTACAAGCATGATCCAAACTGATTTGCAACTTGAACCAATGTGAAAAATGCCTTGGACAAAAGTGATGATTTGCCATTTTCATTCCTTCGATTCTCCCTAACCATAAATGATCTTGGAGAGTTCTTTGACATTTTGGGAATATTGTAACATGCTCTACAATCCATCTTTGAAATTCATTTTGATATTCCACTTGGAACTAGGTGAATAGTTGCCATGAAGTTAGGTCAAAAATCTGCCTAAACTAGGGCAAAATTTCACTAAGTTAAAAGTTTCATGGACCCCTATTCACAAAATCATAACTTGAGATCCAAGCATCTTTTGGAAAAACTTTGTTAATCAAAGTTGTAGATTTTGTGGAGTACTACAACTTTCATGTTGGAAGTTTTCTTTGAATCCAATTACATCATGGTGAAAAAGTTGGGAAAAGTTGGGGAAAATAAGAAATTTTCATAACTTAGAAAAATTCTAAGTTATGAAATTTTTCAAACTTAAACCCTAATTTTAAAAATTAGGTTTCTTGGTGAACAAGTTTCATGTTTGGACACATCTTGATGAAAAATGACCCTTGGCACTTGATTTTGACCAAAAAGTCAAAGTTTGACTTTTCAGTGTACAATTGATTTTTTATCAGTTGATTGGAAAATACATCTATCAATCCAATGCAATTGAGATCTTTTGAACCTTGTGATTATGTAAAGATGATTCCATTGAGTCCTTGAAACCATGCTTGAACCCAATTTGCCATTGCCTAGGTGAAAAATCAGAAATTGCCTTTCTACAGTCAAAACCCTAATTTTTACCATTTTGCCCTTTTGATAATCTGATCAAATTTCTTGAGGAGTTGTGATCCAAACTTGATCAAATGGTTCATATGAGTCTATAATGTTGATGTGGATAAAAAATTATGAGGTTTGACAGTAAATTGGCCACAATTGACTTTTTCCCCAATATAGTTGATTTTTAGGTCAACTGTCCAATTGACTGGGCAAAAATTTGATTCAAGGCTTCAAACTTGGTATGAGAAATCTTAGGAGTCCAACATGAAGTATGAAAGTCACACGAGGCATTAGAAGTCCAAAAATCCTTGTGCAAACTCAAACCCTAATTTCAGGTCATCAGTACAAGGAGATGTCTTGAGCTGTGCAAACCATAATCCTGTCTGGAGTCCAAAGAGTCTTGTGAGGGGAAATCTTGATAAAGTGAGAGGGCACATTTTGGGGTACAATAATAGCTGATAGTATTCATAGTGAAAATTTTACGGTTCTATTAGTATTCAATCCTCTTCTACCTTGAATGTTCGAAGGGCTAGCGATAATCTCACTCTCGGGTTTAAGAAGATTGAATAGGGGCAACTGTTGTACCCCAAAATTTTCCCTCCTAATTTTAAACCTAATTGTATTATGTTTCTCTAACATGCGCATGCATTCATATCATTGGTTCTTTAGTTATGGGGTATAAGTATATTTCATTTGGTCTTCTTCAAGCAATGGAAGATAGTTTGAATTATTAGTCAGTGCATAGAAGGGTATCATTCCCTCACCTCTTTGATTCTCTCAAGCTACAAGGGTTTCTCATACCCTAAGAAATTTCATTTATCTCATTGATTCATTAGAAGATTAAAAATTGTAAGAGTATTGAAGTGAAACACATTTCTCCTATTCATCTCTTGAGATTAGGGTTTTTGCCAGATAAAGTGATTGATGCTTGTATGAATTAATTCCTTGAAGTATTATTCTATCATCATCATATGAGGCATCTTTGTTTAAAAATTATTTATTTTTTTCCAAGGATTTAGATTTTCAAGCTTTGATCCTCTCAACCTAACACAAGGGACCAAAATTAGGGTTTTGGATTTAATCATGACTTCTTTGAATTTTTTACTCAAACTTGATTTCATGCTTCTCTAAATGTACCTAATCATATGTGGTTTAGAAATAGATCAATAATTTTGATTGGTATTGTTTCAATTAATCAATTGGGGGTAAAACCGTCAATTTGGGAAGAGTCAACAAAAAGTCAAAGGTTGACCAAGTGAACTTTTAATCAACTTTGAAAGCAAAGTTCATATTTTAATGTTGCATGGCCATTGATAAAAAAATATCAAGATAAATGTGGAGATTAGGGTTAACTTGTCAAAGAAGTTATCTTTATAACTTAAAAAATTTCTAAGTTATAAGATTTTGCATGTTTATTTATCATTTTGTGAATATTCATAACTTCCTCATCCTTGATCAGATTACTGCAAACCCATAATCATTTGAAATAAGACATTTCATTCTACAACTTTTCCCTATATGGTTCATCTCCAAAAAGTACAAGCGTTGAGAGTTATAAATCTTGGAAGTTAGGTGTTCATTAGTATTTGATTTCTTAACACTTAGTAAAAATTTGGAGTTTGAAGATAGTTTCAAGTGCATGACTTCTTGGCTAATTTTATTTATGATCAAGGCTTCATTTCATTTTTTCTTCAACATGAGTTATTCATCTCTCTCCAAGCATTCCAACAAGTCTAAGTTCTCATCATTTGGTCCATCCAATTTCAAGTTATGGTTGCTTAAAGTTGGTTTATCAATTTGACAAAAGTAATAAAAACTTAGAGGGATTTTAAGTTTTGTTGCCCAGTTTCAATGAGTCACTTTCGAGGGCATTTTTAGAGGTGTGCCATGTCTTGTTTCAAATCATGATCAACACCAAACTTGCTCTCTTCACTTCACACTTTCCATTGAACTCGTGAACATTTCATTTGGATTCAAGCTCATCAGGTTATGATCATTCAAAATAGCATGCATGAACATTTTGTTAAGATTTGGAAGGGTTATTTGTCACATTTGTTTATGAAGTGCTTGCAGCTTGACCTCATTTTTCCTCATGCACGCACATGTGAAGTGGTTTATCCAAAATAAGAAAAGTGTGAGCACTCAAAAATTGCATCATTCTCTCTCTCTCACGTGCCATTTTGTTCACACCTTTCCCACTCTCTATATCTCTCTAAAACATAGCCAACAATACTGAATTTACTCATAAAGCACAACCACACCCTTTTCTCATGCCTATCCAACTTGCTCAGTAAGTTTTATTCACCATGGTTAAGCCTTTTTGACCTGACTCTCTACCCCACCTCAACTCTATAAAGAAAGCTCACACCTCTCCCACTCATACACGCATTTGATACACACTAAAAGAAGCATTGAGATAGAGAAAACAAATCTGAGTTTTCTTCTTAAGAGCAAGCATTTTGTTCTTCATATTTCTCTAAAGCACTTTTTTGGAACTCATCCATTGGTTTGTTCTTGAAGTCTGAAGAGCAAGAGTCTTGAGTTTCTAGCTCAAAAAGCATAAGGAGATAGTGGATTTATTTTCCACAAGTTGAGTTTTCTCAAAACTTTGAGTCTCTTGCATGTTGCATTCATAGAACTTCATAGTGTTATAAGCTTGTTCATGTGTTTTAGCTGGCCACACAACAGGTGTGATGTATATGGATGCATGAATTTTGAGTTTGTTTTTTATTTCTAAAATTCTGAAGTTACTTTGAAACCGTGACTTCTAATCCAATTTACTATATGATGCACGTACCATTTGAACAAATTGTTGATGTTATCATGTTCTTTGTATTTTGATCTTCAATTTTGATTCAGGTTTCATTCAATTTCATGGAGAAATGAGAGAGTTATTGTGCTTTGAAAATCATATGTTGAAACTATAATTCGGCTAGGGTTTGTTCTCATAACAGGGATGATGATGTGTCGTTTGTTGATTGAACATGAATAAAACCTTTTGCATCGCTTTTTTATCATGATAGGTGTAAAATCTATTTAGAATATTATTTCATTTGAATTGTTTTGTCAAAATTATTTTTAATAGTTTCACCAATTAAAAAATTATGCAAAAAATGTTTTAGACTTTATTTTTGTTCAACTTTCTGATTATAAAATTTATTTAACCATTTTATCATTTTTTGATAATTAATTAAATCATAGAGATTAATTAGGTGTTTTTATAACCTTATTAGTATCTCAATTTTATTTACCAAATTCATTAGCCTAAAAAAATTGCTAAAAATATTTTGACTCTCTTGCAATATTAGGTTGATCTTGAGATTTTTATCTCATTTTTATTGTTTATTTATATTTGATTTTAACATTTGTGAAGCTTGATTGTGATTTTTCTAATTTCACTTGCTTATGTTACAAGTTTGGTTTAATTCTCTAATTTCCTCAATTTGTAAAAGCCAAAACCAATTTGATTAGTATTCTTGGATGAGTTAAGATCGTGAAAATAATTTTTTTTGAATTTTAAACCTTAATCTTATATTTTTCACAAATTATTTTTCAAAACATGTCTAGTTTAAGCCCTTTGCTAACTAGTCTTGATGTTTGCATTTCAAAATCATACTTCTTCTTCAATCCAAGAACCATAAGCTTTGCTTATGACTTCTAGAAGTCCTTAGGGATTTATATTTAATTTTTTTTTAATTTAAAAGTCCTCTTTCTATTTTAAACCTAATTGTTGATTGAAATTGTCCTTTGAGACTTGTTTGAACTTCTTGCTTTCAATTTTCTAGATTGTGGAACTATGTTGGGGGATAAGTTTTATAAACTTGGTATACCCTGTATTTCTTTAGTGTCACATTAGACTAGATCAATTTAATTGATCCCTTTATCTATTGATGATCATTTGGTTTTGAATTCCTAAATTGTGCAAGTTTTAAACCCTAGTTTGTGACTTTTTGTAAATACTTTGAGCCAATTCTTGCCATGATTGTGATTCATTTGGGGTTTAGAGATATGATAAACTCAATAAAATCCTTATAAAGACTTGATAGGCATTTGATCTTCCTTTGATCATTTCTCATTTCATTTTGAAATTGATCCTTGCTTATGCTTCTTAGTTAATTAGGTGAGATATAATGAATGCGATTGTGCAACATATGAGGAATCAAGATTCCTTCTCTTTACTATATTCTCAAAAAAGATTAGGATCTTAAGTTCAAGTTCTTTGAACCATGCAAGTATCCTAACATGTTTTTGTTCATGTACCTAAATTCACCAAATGAGATCAAGGTAAGGAGTTTGTTTTGATGCATTCCTTTGTCAAATACCTTTGATTCATAATGAAAGAAATTTGTGGCTTTTCTACTGACCTCTAACATCATGATACCTTTAATTTATATCTCCAATGATTCTATGTCTTGCACTTAATTACAAGTCCATCATGATGATAATTGGGAGCCATATCCCTGTTTTAACCTAGCTTGTTTGTGATGATGTTTTGAATTCTCTAAAGGACCAATGTTAACATCTTTGTGTATAAGTATTAATCTTAACCTTTCTTATCATCTCATTTCTCATGCTTCTTTGATCCTTGTTTAAGTACTCATTAACTAACCAACATGGTGACACATTAGGAAAAAAAACATCAACCAACGCAAACTTTTTCCGCCTTCAGGCCTTTCCTCGAAACACTCAAAAGGATGTGTTAATCTACTTTGTGCAACACAGAGTGTAAATCCCTAAAGGTCCGGTGGAACAATGTCAAAATTTCTAGAGCACTAATGTATCCCTATCCGCCTTCGGGAATTTTTTCTTTTGAAAATACCTTTTCAGGTAGAACATATTAATTCCTTTCTGTGCCGACGCGTGTGTCTTCAAAGGTCGAGCTACGGCAGAAAGAGAAATTAATATTGTTCATAAAAAATACAAAACAAACCAAAATTTTTGAGGGGATCTACAATTTCCCTGATCCCCCACTGCACGAAGAGGGGGTACATGGGCACTAAAGGTTCACAACCGCAGCGGGCACAACTAATAAAAATTTCTTTTTGTATATAACACTTTGCATCCATGCATTCCCTTTTAGCATTTAAGCTTTAGACATAGCCAAGATACACACTTAGATTAGAACAAACTTAAGTGGATCATATGGAGTACCGTAGACTTGAGGGGTGCTAACACCTCCCCCTTGCGTAATCGACTTCCTTACCCTTCTTTCTCTTGGTCGTAAGGCGATACTACTTTCCTTCCTTTAGGTTTACTCAATGTTTCCTTTCCCACTCTTGGGATAAATAACATTGATGGCGACTCTTGTTTCCCGCCTCTGCTCGCACTTCAGTGAAAATCCCTGACACGACATGAGGTTAAGCTCGTAACCAAAGGGGTCGGGCCTTTTAACCAAGTGGTTGATGAGGTTATAATTCCTCCTCTCGGTGATAACCTCGAGTAGAAGTTGGACGGTGAAAAACATGGGCGCGAAGATTAGTTTAGTTTTGGGCATGCGCGCCCGTGCATTTATAAGGCTTGCATGCCAAATTTTTCTTTAATGTTTAGATGAGGACCTTTTCCTGGTTTTTGTATATCTACCTTTATTTTTTGGCATGCGTACCCCTCTTTATGTAACATATGGGTAACGTCGACCCTTTTGGTCAGCTTTTTGAATGTTTTACTATGCATATTTATCTGTAGTATTGTTTTGACCTTTTGCTTAACATATTCATTTTACATAAGTGTGGGAATTCGTGCTCGACCTGTTTTTTAATGGATGACAACGTATGGAGACATGTCGGGGATACAGATTTGGATTCCATTGGTACGAGGCCAAGTTTGCATTCAGCACCTTATTCTCGCAGCGGGAACAGTCCCATTGCGAGCTAGGTGTTATGCCTCTTTGGTACAACAACGACGAAGCTCGGTCGAGGTGTCCCCATAAGGATAAAATCTTGATTGTCCATTGAGAAAAGATCCACCTTTCATTTCAGGTTGGATGCAATGTTTTTACCTTAACATGCTTTTGTGGCCGAGTAAGACCTGTCTATGTTAGAGAGGTCAGGTCGACTTCTAAGCCCCAACTTTTGTTTGGGACTTAGTTATAATAGTGCTTTAGCTTGTCAGCGTTTCAAGGTCGAGGTAGATGTTTCCCATCTAGATGTTCGAGGTAATATGCTCCATTTCCCATCTTATCATAGATGAGGTAGGGGCCTTCCCAATTGGTGGCCAGCTTTCCTTCACGGGAATCCTTCTGGTTTCTCCGTAGAACTAGACTACCGACTTAGAAATCACATTTTATGACATTTGTGTCATGTTGCAGATTTATCTATTGTTTTAATTTGGCCTTGCAAAGAGATTCTCTCGATCAAATTTCTTTGACCAGGTCGAGCTTGTCCCTCAAGGCTTCATCGTTTAGCTCCTCGTGAAGAGGGGATTCAGATTTCCTAGATGGCTCCCTGATTTCTACGGGGATGACTGCCTCACAACCGTATGTTAGTCGAAAAGGTGTCTCCTCAATAGTTGTTTGGGGTGTCGTTATGTAAGCCCAAAGCACGCTATGGAGCTCTTCGACCCACCCCTTCTTCGCCTCGCCTAGTCTGCGCTTAAGCCCCCGTAAGATGACCATGTTTGTGGCTCTGCTTGCCTGTTTGTTTCAAGGTGCTCGACATATGTAAAATGTTTCTTGGTTATGATCTTAGCGATGAAATATTGTAATTTATTGTAAGTGAATTATGTCCTGTTGTTAATGACAAGTGCTTGTAGTATGCTGAACTGGTCGATGACATTTCTTTTGTAGATACGAAGAATATTGTGTGACGTGATTTTGACGAAGGCTTTGACTTCTATCCATTTAGTAAAGTAATCAACATTGACGATTAGAAATTTTTTTCTCGTGTGATCCTTGGGGGAAGGGGCTGAGGATGTCCATTCCCCACTAGGCGAAAGGCCACGGGGAAGACAATGTTTTGAGCTTGTATGAAGGTGTCAGGTGCATATCCGCGTGGCATTGGCATATGTCACACTTTTTGACGTGATCCTTGGTGTCCTACTGCATCATGGGCTAGTAATATCCTGCTCGCAACTCCTTTCATGCCAAGAGCCTCCCACCTAGGTGTTGGGAGTTGATACCTTCGTGGATTTCCCGTAAGATGTCGGACCTTAGTTTCCTCGATGCACTTTAGGAGTAGGATAGAGAATCCCCACCTATACAGTTTCTGCTCGACCAAAACGTAAGAGTATGCTCGGAGTTTTGTCACACTGGCCTCTTTTTGGTCGAATGGTAGTTCCCCTTTGGTGAGGTAATTGAACACTGGGGTCATCCAACATGTATTATCCCCTAATGGGGTTTATGTCGAGAAACATAGTGGGTTTCTCGATGTTCGGTGGGAAAGGGATTCCTGGGTGATAGATTTGTTTCCGCCCTTCTTCCTTGTGCTCGCAAGTTTCGAGAGTATATCAGCTCGAGTGTTTTGTTCGCGAGGAACATGTTTGATTTCCGCGTGGTCGAACCTTTTCATTTTTTCTCTAGCCAGGGTCAAGTATTCGATGAGGTTGTCATTCTTGGCCTAATACTCTCATCGTACTTGGGACGCGACAAGTTGGGAGCCGGTGAAGATTTGTACTTCCTGGGCGCCTAAATCCTCGGCAAACCATAGCCCTGCGAGCAGCGCTTCATACTCGTCTTGGTTTTTTTATGTCGGGAAAGATAAAACGAGTGAATGCCCGATCCCAAAACCATCTTTATTCTCGAGGAGGATGCCTGCTCCGCTCCCTGTCAGACTGGACGCTCTATCTACAAAGATGGTCATCTTTCGGGCTCCCTCTGCAGAGGGATAAATGATGGTCATTTTTGCAATGAAGTCGGCCAATGATTGGGCTTTGAGGGCTTTCCGACTCTCATATTGGATGTCGAACTCCGACAACTCTAGGGACCATTTTAGTATTCGACTGGTCATGTTCGACCGTCCAAGTAGTTGCTTTATAGGTTAGTCGGTTTTCACAGTGATCATGTGGGCCAGGAAGTAATGTCTGAGTCTCCTTGCCGCGTTGATGAGAGCCAAAGAAACCTTTTCAATTTGTTGATATCTAATCTCGGGGTCCTATAGCGCTTTCTGGTGAAGTACACGGGCTTCTGCCTGTCAGCGATTTCGCGAATAAAGGTTGTGCTAACGGGCTCTACTGAAACGACCATGTAAATAAAAAGAATCTCCCCATTTTCAAGTCGTTACAGCATGAGCGGTTCCGAGAGAGCTTGATTAAGGTGGAAGAGGGCTTGGTCGCATTCCTCGGTCCATTCAAATGTTGCTTCTTTGCGTAGGAGTTTGAAAAATGGAAGTGCATGTTGGGCAGATTTCTCCACGAAGCAAGAGAGCGAGGGGAGTATACCGTCAAGACTTTGAAACAACCGGCTGAAAATCATCAAAACAATGAAGTCTCCATCGAACGTTTTTTATCCCACATGTAGGGAAAGGTAAACATCGAGAAAACCTGAGAAGGGAGTAGTCACGGTCTTGCGACCGAGAGATCGGGTAAGGGAGTCTGTTACGCGATGGGAAGGTATTAGCACCCCACACGCCCGTAGTACTCTACGGTATCCACTCTTGTTATCTATCTTATGGGTGTGTTTAATCTATGCTTACATGTGGGATAAAAGACGTTCGATGGCGACTTCATTGTTTTGATGATTTTCAGCCGGTTGTTTCAGCTGGCCACTTCACTGGGGATATGTCGACCAAATGCTGGTCCATCCCAGAGTCACTCCTAGCTCTTGCTTTATTTTCTTTGGGTGTTTATTTTTACATGCTTTCATTTTATTCACTCATTCTTGAGCATACGTATGCATTGCATTTTACTGTTTTTCATATACTACTGATGTACAGGATTTGCTTCTTGTTTGGGTTGGGATGTCACTATTGAGGTAAAAGGCCCAGTACCCAGGCCAGAGTGCACTAGGATGCCTAGGAATAGAGTGGGGGCATGACGGCTATAGGACGTGGTCCGATTAGTGCAGTCATGTCATATACCACGCTCGGATGAGGTTCAAATGAATTACTATCGGCACCCACGTCTGTGGGTAAGCCCATAGCACTTTCAGGCAGACCCGTGATTTTCGAGTTACCATTGTCTTACCCTGACCTAGTCTTCACCCGTGAGTGGGGAGGGAATAATTATTACAGGTACAAATGGTGACTATGCTCAGACAGTGGCTATTGGTTCTAACGGCTATGTTCTGGATTTCTGTTATGACTTGATGCAGATGCTATATCTTGTTGGTGACCGTATGGTTCTCAGATTTATTTTCTGAGTTCCTGACTTGTTTACCTGGAGGTTCATTCAACCCTTCAATCTTGGTATTCCTAGCATGTTAAGAAATTCTCAATAGTATCTGATGTTCCAGAAGCCTTGATCCCGTACAATGGGAGATCCACATGGTACTTGGTTCTTATATATGCAGAAGTTGTGCTAGACCTTTGATCTGGTGATACGCTCCATTTGGTTTGCTCCCAATCCGTCAACCCGTCGCGACTCACCATAATGTTATCTCCTCCAATTTGAACTTCTTCTGCCGGAGAAGGCATTCATTCAACCAAGACGATTCGAATAGAAAACCAGAATTGCAGGTGTGTACCTTTCTTCTTCTACAACTCCCTCTCCTTGCATTTGATTTTGTGATAAGCGTTTTCTTAACCTTCTTGAAATTAATTATTGATTGTAGTTGTTGATGCCTTGTTGATGATCCGCTGCGTCGAAGGAATTGATGAACACACAGTTTATGATTGAATGATGGTGATGATACGACATGATGGAGTGAATTGTACGAGAGAATTATGGTTATGGAAGAGATGCAGGGAATTGATTTAGAGAGAGTTTTTTCTAATGTTTTTTGTAGTGATTTTTTAGAGAATTGGAGAGATTGAAGTTGATGCCGCCAATTGAAGAAGAAGGATGAAGGTGAATTGGAGGTTGAATTAAGGTTGACAGCGAAAGAGGGATTACGGAGGAAGTTACCGGGAATGAAGATGAGGATGCGTGAATGATGATATATTTTGCAGAGATGGGTTGAAGAAGGGGTGCCAGATGAAAGGGAGGATGAAGGTGATTCTTTTTTTCTCTCTTTTCTTGTTTTTTTTTTACAGATTGTTGTAACTCTATGAAAAATGTTATATCTACTGTGAGCAGAATTCTGTTATATCTAGTGGTGAATTTGGTTAGAGGAAGTTAGAAGGTTAGCGGTTAGTTTGTTATTCTGTTTGGCTTTCTATTATAGTCTATTGCTGGAAGTTTGTTGGAATCTGTTAGTTGGTTATAGAATTTTATGTGCAGGGCTGCTTTAGAAAATGGTTTAGGGAATTTATAAAATTCGGTTTTGGCTAGGAGTTATAGAGTTTTATTCTGTTTGACAGTTGGTTTCATTCTGCTAATTTTTCTTGAATAGGGTGTCTTCTCTGGATTGTGCAGGCTGTTTTGGAGCCATTTCTTGATTGCAGGTTTGGAATTCGATGGTGCGAGGATGAAAAGCCAAGTTTGATAGAGTTAAGATATGGGGAGAAAGGCAACAATTATTGAAGGCATCAACATGAAGTTTCGAAGATCGTAGCAATACTAAGGCTTAGCTTAGGTTTAGCATAAGCTTAGAACTGAACTTGTAATGTCTAACATGCTTTCAATTTGTATATTTTTAATGTTTTTGGATCATGAATGACCTTGGCATATGACGATTTATTAGAATGAAATGCTTCAGACTCTAATTGGACTTTGAATGAATTTGGATAAGATTTTATCGATACTTGAATAACATTTCAAACGGAACTTCAACTTTGAAGCTTGCCATGACAAAAAGATCCATACTTTATTTCCATCACTCAGAAATCCATATTTATTATTCTTTAATGTTCGAATGAATAATGAGAAATTTGAATGAGGTTTTCACAACCTTACAAGCTTTTGTTGAATGATAATGATGAATGATGGATTTGGAAATGATTTAGTTTGGATAAACTTGGATAAAGGATGATGAAATTTACGGATGAAGAGTTTGAACAATGTCGAACTTTATGCGAATGCCTTTGTGTCTTAGCCCTTATATTTTGCATCTTGCTTTCAAAAAACATCCTTATGATTGAATGCTTACCAAAGTTTCATAATGGAACCACTTGAATCGACTTCAAATCCAAGTTTTCTTGCATTCTCAATGAACCTCTAATTTTAACTCTCCAAATTCGAGCCAGACTTAACTTGCATGATAAGTAACTGATATCTAACAAAGTGATGATGTTTTGAATCCACAAACCATATCTTGTACCCTGTATCCCGAGCAACCAAAGTATCACCCAAGCATCCTCAAACTCATAGACTCCTATCAGGAATCTAACCCTTGCAACGATGAAGATAAGTACAAAAACCTTAATTCAAAGCATTCTCATTTGAATCCGAGTCATTGAGAAGGTAGTAAACACTTTATGCTTTTGAAGGGATCTTAAAGCTGGATGTCTTATAATGTCCCGATGCAAGAAATTCTCGATGAATCATGCACACAAAAACCCTATCTCCATAAGCCAAAGATTATTAAGTAAATAACATGAATCAGCCTTGAATGAAAGTGAGACTCTTAAAGTCAAAGAGAAACCGTACACCTTAAAATCTTTGATCCCATGCCAAGTTATGTTGTTAGCGAATGTATGCAATGTTAAATGACCTAATGGAGTTATGTACATGAGAAAAGTGCGACAATGCGTAAACCAGATAAAAGTATAAGGGTAGGACAAATTTGGGGTATTACAGACTTGTATGGATTTTTTTGAGTCGAGCATGGGGAGTTCTATAAAGGCCCTACATTTTTCGGGTTTGGCTTTGATCCCTCATTCTGTCAAATAGAAACTAAGGAACTTTCCCTCCTTAACCCCGAAAGTGCATTTTTCCGGGTGGAATCTCATCTTGCATCTCCTTTCCCGGTCGAAGACTCTTTTTAGGTGGGTTGTATGGTCGATTTTTGCTCGATATTTGATAATCATGTCATCCATATACATCTCAATCGTGTCCTTGATCTCGCCACAAAAAACCTTGTTCATCATTCGTTGGTATGTTATGTCGGTGTTTTTCAGGCCGAAGGGCATTACATTGTAGTAATAATATCCTGACTGGTTCATGAATACTGTGCACTGTTTATCGCTCATTGCCATGGGAATTTGATTGTAACCTGAATATGCATCCATAAATAATACGAGTTTATAGTCGGTCGAGTTGTCGACCAACCTGTCAATATTAGGTCAGGGATATACGTCTTTCGGACATGCCCGGTTAAGATCAGTATAATCAACACACATATGCCATTTTCCATTATTTTTATTAATGAGTACAACATTGGAGAGCCAGGTTGAATATCGGGCCTCAAAAATAAAATTTTCCTCTAGGAGGTCCTTTACAGCTTTTTCAGCAACCTTCGCTTTCTCGGGAGACTACCTACGCTTATGTTGTACTACTGCCCTAGCGGCTGGATCCATAACAAGTTGTTGACATACGACCTCAGGGACGAGTCTGGGCATCTCCGTAGTGCTCCGTGCAAACAAATCAACATTCTCTCTCAAACAGGCTTTGAGCTACTTCCTCGCTAGATCAGGGAGTCCAACGCTAATCTTCACACCTTTGTTTGGGTCCTTGCCAAGGAGGATGATTTCAAAGTCTCTGAGGGGATGGACCGAAGAGGATCTTGTTCTCCATTGGGGACCTCGACTTCATATGTGTTGAAGCGGGTGTCGAGGTTAATAGATTCGACGAGGGGGGTGCCTTGCGTTCTTCAGTCTGAGCAGGCTTGACCGCGAGGGAAGTTGTTCTTCCGGTGGTCCTCAGTTTTGCGTCTACCATGTTCTATCCCTTTGAGGCTGCATTAAAACACCTTCTCACAACATGGAAGTCTCCATGGATGGTGGAGATGCGACCCCTCTTTATGCAGAACTTCATCTTTAGATGAACCGTGGAGGGCACATCGGTCAACTCGGCCAGCGCCGGTCTTCCCAGGATGCAATTGTAAAGAGATGGGCATTCGACCACTAGGAAATAGACTTTCATCTCTATGACGACTGCCTCTATCCCAAATGTGACTAGCAGCTCGACGTATCCACATGGCGAGCCATTGAAGCCTTGCAGTTTGGACCCCATGTATGGTGACAAGTGGGACCTATTGAGCTAGAGTCTATAATAGTTGAGTGTACATGACGTCAATGGAACTCCCCTCATCGACCAGGATGTGGTGTACGTCAGAGTGGGCCATCTTTTCCTGCATGATCAAAGGGATATGGGAGTTGGGAGCTCCACCAGGCAGTTCATCGAGGTAGAAAGTGATGGGATAAGATTTTCTCCGGAACCTGACAAGGGTCACAGTCTGGACTGAGGTCGCATCTATCAGCTCCTCGAACTTCCTTTTCACCAATTCATGGAGAGAGTGTCAAATCCCCCACCGAAAATGACCATGGCAGCGGAAAATTTATCCCATCTGCTAAGGGTAAATAAGAGCTTCTCGTCTTCGACGTCGTCGGTGGTGTAGAAATCCTCAGGTAGAGAAAAAGGCAAGGCAACTTGGTAGGGTCCTGTTTCATTAGAGGGTAGGGCATCCTCCTCTATCTCTTTCACCTCGTGAGTGGTACATCATGGGGCGTCGTTATTCTTGTACTACCCGAGTCTCCCCGACTTAATGAGGGTCTCAATAGCACCGTTCAGATGGATGGATTCCTCAGTAACATGGTCATGACTCTAGTGGTACTGACAGTATTTGGTCTTGTCAACCTCAGGCTTGGAGAGTGTAGGTTTAGGTCGACAGACTCCACTGTATTTGAATTCAACATTAGCACACTCGGTAAGGATGCGCTCATGGGGAGCAGTCAGAGGATTGTACTTGGTAAAGTGCCCGATTGGTTATCTATGCTCGCGAGGGTTGCGAGGCTTTTCATCTATTCTCTTATCCATGGGTCATCGGGATGGTCCTGCATCTTGTGGCTCAGGGTACTAGGTGCTCCGCGGTTCTTGGAGTCGCGGACATTATTGGCGGCCCCTTCTCCTTGTACATTATGTAAGTCCAGGCTTTATGGAGGAGATAATTGAATGACCTCGGGGGCTCGATGTCATTAGCCTTATGAAAATCGCTTCCCAGGAGAAGGCCTTTCTCAAGCAGATACCTACTCATGGGTTCGATGGTGGGATCTGAATGGCCTCGCAGTTGAACCGGTCAATGTATGCTTAGAGAGATTCGTCTTTCCCTTGGATGATCACTTCGAGGGACACCTAGGTCTTAGGGTGACACCGAGGAGCAGTAAAGCTACTGGAAAACTAGCTCTTCAGATTTCTCCAAGAAGTGATGGATTCGGGGGAAAGGCCTTTGTACCATTCCATAGTAGTTTTCCTCAAAGTCGTGGGGAATAACGTGCACTTGATGGAATCCCCAACATTTTGGGATTGGAGCATCGCCTCGAAGGAGTCGACATGGTCGTCAGGATCCGTCGAGCCATCATAGATGTTCAGAGATGGAGGTTTCTCTATTCCCTTAGGGATATGAGCCTCCATAATAGCTTGGGATAGCGGACCGCGGGGGTCATTTTCACTGCTCTCCGGTTCTAGGGACCGAGATGGGGATAAGTTGTAACAATTTCTTCTATGGCAAGGAGGACTCCTCGATCGAGTTTTCTTTTCTTCTTTCCTCTTGTCCTTTTCAGGAGTTGGGGAAGATTGTTCTTTGTGCGGAGGGGTACAATCACACTTCTTGATGATTTCCTGTTGGGTCCTCTCCATTCGAGGGCTTTTCCCAGTACGAGTGGGAGAAGGACTGCGAGAATATCCCCGTTGGTGTCTCCGTGGAAGAGATCGAGAACGGGGCTCTTGTCGTTGAGGAGGTGGGGTGCACAAGTCAAGCCTCCTACATCTTTTCGGGGACCTCTAGGTTTCTAGCATTCCAAAGTGTTTCCATGCGCAAAGATCATGTAATAAGTCCTGTTGATCACCGCGAACAGGGCTTTGGTTGTAGGGTCAGCATTCTCCGACACGGGTATTTCCTTGTACGCTCTAGGTTTGTAGTTGTGTCGAGGAGGATAGTCCAGAGAATATGTTAGAATGGAGGAAGAAGTAGTTCTTCCGTCCATGATGTCGAGCTCATGGCCGGCAGCATCGTTGTTGTTATTATTATTGTCAAACTCGGTGAAGTGAACGTTTGGATCATCATTATTAACTTGAGCGGCCATGACGATCGAAAGGTTGAAAGTTTGCTTTGATCTTCAGTTAGTAAAATATGAGGAAGCAAGTTTCCCATATATGGCACCATTGATCGTACCTGATCAGAAGGGATCGTCGATGGCCCACAAGTTGGAACTGGTTGTTGAAGTGAAGTAGGGGGAGTACTTGCAAGTTACTATGATGCAAAAGTAAGGTTCAGGGTAACTGCAAGTAATGAAAGTATGTAGAATAAATGAATATCTGACCCTCTCAAGTGAGAGGGTATTTGGAGTCCCCAACGGTCGGTAGAGATCCACGTTTTGGGCGAAGTAGTTAGGCTTAATAACAAAGACTTCCAGGGTTACTTGACTAATAGAGTCCAGCACGTGGCCACCTCTCTAATAAAATTCCCCGGGATAATAAGGAAGTTGGACCCGTTATTCTCGGCGAGAAGGATGGTGGTTTAGGATAGATGTTGGCCATGTTTCCCTTTTGGGCACGTGGGGTCATCCCCAATGGTTAGTGATTTGGGTTGGATGCTATTGGGCCATAGCATGTGTACTGGATTGGGCCTTCCCAACGATGGGCCAAATTCCAGCTGTGATATGTTGGGAGAACTGACTTGGGTGTTTTGCGTTTTATCGCAAATGTTGCGGTTAGCAACAGTCGCCATTGACTTTTCTTTTATCTAAAAGGAAAGGCTGAAAAGAACAGGAAAGACCTTTGAGATTGTTTCTTGAGTTCGGGGGGTAGATTATTAAAATGGAAGGTGTTAGCACCCTTTTCATCCATAGTTATCTATGGGCTCTTAGTTTCTTGCTAGATCACTTGCTTTGTTTGAAAATGTGCTTTGTGTGGTTTTTGAAAGTATTTTGAAAAAGGCGACATCGTTTAGGCAAATTTTGTAATTGTTCTTGTTCGTAAGAACATATACAAAGTGTTGATATTTTGAAAATGTTTCATGTTTGGAAAATGTTTTGAAAGTGTATTGGTGTTTGTTTTGAAAATAAGCAAGAGTGTTTGATTTAAAATTGAGCAAGCAACTAGAAACAATCTACCTACTCAAAAGTCTTAGTTCATTTCATCCTTTCCTTTGATATTGATATCTTACCATTGATTTGGTAAGAAGCCTTATCTTTGGATGTAAAGGGACGGGCGTGGGTCATCGTATAGACATGATAGTAATGTTTTGAAACATGTTAGCAATTCTCTTTGAGGGACTAAGATCATTTTTGAAAGGCAACTTTGATAGCGTCATTGAGGGACTATGATCTTGTATTTTTGATTGCTTTTTGCTAAGATATCCCACGTGCATAACATGGCCATTTTTGTAAGGCAACAGAGTGGAATTACCTTAAGGGTGCAAGTGTGCAAGTGTGTTGATTTACATGCTTGTTTATCTTGAATTAGGTTTTGCTAACTTGTTGATTTTAGTCTTTCCATACAAACCCTAATTTACTAGGATTTATATAAAGCGATAAATTGCGGAAAGTAAAATACTAAGATATTACATCATTAGGGGAGGGGGTATACAAATTTACAAATGGGGATTTTGCAAGAAAATTAAATCTAATTAACTATTACAACCATATTGAATAAATATACAAGAATTGAAAATAAAATGCAAGAATATAAATGGAAAAAAGAAATGATTTTTGTTTGATTCTTGAAAGGGTTTTAATCTTGACCTAATTAAGAAAATGATTAATTAAAAATTAAACAAAATTAAGTTTAAACTAATTAAAAAGGAATTATCTAAATATTAATTATTAAAAAAAGGTTAAATTTATTAAGAAAATATTTTTTAGTCTTTTTGTTTTTTACAAATAAAAATAAATGAATGTAAAAATAATAATAATAATAATTTTTGGATTTTTTATCACTAATAATAATAATTATAATAATGAAATGTAAATAAAATAAAATAGGAAAGTAAATAAATGAAATAAATAATAGTTCGGCCAGGAGGTTAAGAGCAAACAGGGGGTTAGAATATGGAAGAAAAAAAGCAAAAGCCCAATGGTTTGGGGCCCAGGCGCCTGTTTCAAACAAAAAAGAAGAAAAATGTGTAAAATGCATGCAAGGGTACCACTGGGGCTCGAACCCAGGTCCCATAGGTAACAGACGCGCGCTTTAAACACTGGGGTTGTGATACATCCATTAACTTAAACAAAACAGTAAATATGTAACATAAGTTTTGCCCTGAATGAATTTCGTCTTCAACCTCCAGCCAAAGGACCTGTAACTTATTTATTTCTCATCCATTCACAAAACTTCTAACATCAAACTTGTTAGAAATTTTCTCACGATTCTGAATATGTAAATAACTTAAGCTAATTCTCAAAGATGAGCATGAATTTCTAAAAGTGCCAAATTCTGACCTAAGTTTTTCCAGAGGTTCAAACTGAAAATTCTCCCTACTCAAGCAACATAAATGAAATCTATGGACATGTATAGTTTCAGGGCAATGATGTCTACATTTTATCTTTACAAATGCAAGTCTAATAATGCCTAAATGAGAAGATAGAAGTTCATAAAAATACCTCAAACTGGAAATCATGAAATGAGTTTGAGCTTGATTCAAGGTGTTGCAATGATCAGGTTAGCTTCCTTGAGTCCCTAGGAAGCTAATGCAATGCTTAGCTTGAGTTGAGAGTGGCTGAAATGACCTAGAGAGGTCCAACTGTAATGCTCTATTTTTGGTTATGGAGGATGATGGAAATGGAGTTACAGTCGTGTAATAGGGACAAGGATGGTTTGTATTTGATGTGAGGAGGCTTTTGAAACTAAAAGGACAAGATATGCGCGAGGGAAATGGAAGTTTGAAGTTCAAAATCAGAAATGGCACAAAAATGGAGGTTTTGTGCAATTTCTGGCTTGAGGGAATCTGGGAGTGCTTAAGGGTGTTCAAATGCGTGTCCTAGGTTGCATAATAGTGGTTTGATATATAGGAAAAAGTTTGGAGACTTGAGATGGTCAGAAGTACAAAATCACATGTTTTGGCTTCTTGGCTTATTTTTGAAGTAAGGTTGACAAACATGGTTTCAATGCATAGTACAAGCATGGTCTGAGTAGTTAGAGGCTCTAGACAAGTTTATTATGGCTTTTAGATTGTGTGTGATCAGAAGAAACAAGTGCAAACTCAAGACAAGTTGACTTTGTGATTAAAGCCTCTTTACTAGAATGACAATGTTACTTTGTGCCATTAATGGAAATGAACTTGGATAATGGCTCAAATGATTGGATCAAAGCTGTAAAAGCTATGTAAACATTTAATTATTGAGTGACAAACAAGTTTGAGGCCTGAAAAACAAATATAATGCAGCCTAGCATGGATTTGGTTCATGTATTCTTCACAAAATGGCTTGTAATTCAAGTTTGAAAACAATAACTTCTTGTCTTCAATTATCCTTGCTCAAACATAATCTCAATGAGTTATTGGACATTTTGGAAAGCTTGTAACATCCTTTACATCCTCTATGTTGGAAACATTTTAAAATTCCTCTTGGAAGTATGTGAAAAATTTCCATGAAGTTAGGTCAAAATCTTGCCTAAACTAGGGCAAAATTTCACTAAGTTTCCAAGTTTCATGAACATGTATTCACAAAATCATAATTTGAAATCCATGAATTTCTAGGAAAAGTTGTGTTCTACAATGTTTTATATCTCATTTATATCTACAACTTTCATGTTGGAAGTTTCCTTTGAATCATCTTGCATCATGGTGAAAATTTTGTTCAAAGTCGTGAAAAAATATGAAATTTTTAACACTTAGAAAAATATCTAAGTTTAGAAATTTTGACTTTTCAAAATGAAATCTTGACCTTTTGATTTCTTGATGAAGAAGTTTCATATTTTGATATGTTTTGATGAATTGTGATCTTGAACACTTGATTTTGACCAAAAAGTCAAAGTTTGTCTTTTCACAGTACAGTTCACTAAAAATCCATCTGTCAATCAATTGATCTTGAGCAATGTTTTAAGCCATGCCATTACGTAAGAATAATGTATTTGAACCCTTGATATCATGCCTTGAATCAATCAGTCATTTGCTAGGTCAAAAATCAGAAATTGCATATTCTCAATCAAAACCCGAATTTTTACCATTTTGCCCTTTTGATGATCTGATCAAATTTCTTGAGGAATTATGATCTAAACTTGATCAAATTCCTTATGTGAGTTCATAATGTTGATATGGACCAAACAATTATGAAGTTTGACTGTAAATTGATCACAATTGACTTTTTCCCCAATATAGTTGATTTTTAGGTCAACTGATCAGTTGACTGAGCAAAAATGTGATCCACGACTTAAAACTTGACATGAGCAATATTGAGGGTCCAAAATGATCCATGAAAGTCATATGAGGCATTAAATGTCCAATTGTCCCTGTGCAATCTCAAACCCTAATTTCCAATCATCAGTGCTTGAGGAGGTGTCTTGAGCTGATCAACCCTAGTGTAGTCTTGAACCAAAGGAGATCTTGTGAGAGATTACTTGATAAATGAGAGGTAAAATTTTGGGGTACAACAACTGCCCCTGTTCAATCTTCTTAAACCTGAAGATTAGATTGGCGGATCCGCCATTCCTGACTTGAAGGTGGAAGATGATTGAACACTAGAGTGCCCAAAAATTTTCACTCGAAGATAGACTGTGAATGGGCTTATATATGCCATTTAGAGGAATGTTGGTAAACATTGGAAGAAGTATTAGCACAAATCTTTGGTCGATTTATACCAAAACTTGATGTTTTACCTGTGGGAAAAAGAGTTAGTAAAATGCAGATGTATGCATGATGTTCACAAGATGAATGAGATCATGTTAAACGCATTTGTATGTATATGTCATGATGTATGAATGTGAGATGCATGTTTTTGTCCGAGAAAATAAACCTCTGACTGCTGCTGAGGAATTCCTAGGAAGTTGAATCCCGGATCGTTGTTGGGGATGAAGCGTATACATATCTTTAAACTTTGTCAAAAGGATGCTTCTATTGGGGAATATCTCTTGAATGTCAGTTGTTATCTTGTCGGATCCAGGCTTCACTATTTGCTGAGAATGAGGAAGTCAACTGCTATCTGGTTGGGTTTTAGGCTTCACAGTAACTTATTGGGGAAGAATAAATTATTTGTTGTCTGGTCGGATTCCAGGCTTCGGAGAAGATTTCTTGAAGTTGAATTGATATCTAGTCGGATCCAGGCTTCACAATAACTTATTGAGGGTAAGGAAGTTAACTGTTATCTGGTCGGACCCCAGGCTTTGTAGTAACTTGCTATAATGGATGAAGTTGAATTGGTAACTACTATCTATTCGAGTCTAGGCTTCATAGGTTTTGAAGAGTTATACTAATATCTGGCCGGGTCCAGGCTTCATAGTGTCTTGCTGGCATTGTAGCTAGTTGTTATTTGGTCGGATTCCAGGCTTCACAATAAGCTTGCTTGAATACACGAAGTTGAAGTAATATCTGGTCGGGTCCAGGTTTACAATAACCTTCTTGGGAATTTAGTTGTTATCTGGTCGGATTCCAGGTTTCACAACAAACTTCTGAAAGGAATTACTATCTGGTCGGATCCCGTCTTCACAATAACTTACTTTGAAATTGAAAACTGATATTTGGTCGAATCCAAGCTTCACAGTAATTTGTTGGGGGTATAGGCAAACTCTATTGGGGAAAAGAAGTTAAACCTTGGTCTGGTTGAGTTTAGGTTCTTCAATATCTTTGGAGAGTTAAACTATTTTCTACTCGGGTCCAGGTTTCATAGTTTTTGAAAGTATGCTAAAGTTGTACAAATATATGGTCGGGTCCAGACTTCATAGTATCCTTTGGAGATAGTAAAGGTTTTGTTGACGAGTTTACTATAGATTAGGGGTTGTGGCCCTAAGATTTTCAATAGTCTGAAAGGAAAACTTAAGCTGGGGAATGTAGACTCAGTCTGGGAGAATGGACTCAGCTTGGGGAGGATACACTCAGTTGGGGAAGATAGACTAAGCTGGGGAATTTTGTACTCGGCTGGGGAATTTTGTTATTCCTTGATCCCTGTTGATGAGTACTTGGCACACTCCTGAAGAGGCGAGTTCTTTGAGGAAGATGTTCATAAGGCTTCTACTTGTAGGATCAACATAGCTGGGGAGAGAGCTGCCAAGAGATTGAGACTCTGGTTTGGAGATAATCCTATGCAAAGAGACTTTGTGGGTAACTTTGTTAAGGATGATGTTAATGAAATAACTCTGTGGGAATATTCCATATACATTACAGAGGTGATCGTTACTGCTTAGGTCATATGTGCCAAACAGTTTTAATTATGTTCATATGCATATGATCGTTCAATTTTAGTCATTGGACAAATTTTCATTCAAAACAAAGACAAAAAGTTTGCACTTTAAAGTATATTTGTATTGATATTTTGCCCATGAATAGGCATTTTTGTATAAAGAGACGGAAATCCTAGTAAGAGGAAATCATCGAAAGGAAAACAAAGATTGAAAACAAAACAAATAGCCATGTGAAATGATCTCATTGCATTACAACTCTACTATTGCCCCAATGTCTTCGAATGCCCCTTGCCATTGACAGAAGTTGATTGGACTGATATTGGACTATTTGAACTCGGACCTTGGTGATAAAGTTGACTGTGGTGATTTCACGGGACATAGTCATACACTTCCAATCCTTAACTTTTTCCTGGACCTCCCTTTCGAGTTTTCAGCCCACCAGGATACCCATTTTTTCCCAAGTCGCCCTTTCGGGTTTTCAACTTGCTGGGTGTATAATCTTTTACATATATCCCTAATTTTTGCCCAAACCTTTTGGTTTGCCGGGATGTCCTTATTTTTCCTAGGTGTTTCAACCTAGCGGGTCCTTTATGCGTAGTATTTTTTAACTATGTTTGCGTTTATAGGATGTGGGAAGTCTTCACCATCCATGGTAGTCAACATCATGGCACCGCCAGAGAAAACTCTCTTGACAACAAATGGCCCTTCGTAGGTGGAAGTCCATTTGCCTCTGGGGTCGCCTTGTGGTAGAATGATGCATTTTATCACCAAGTCACTAGCTTGATATACTCAAGGCTTGATCTTCTTGTTGAAAGACTTGATCATATGTTTTTGATATGTCTGACCATGAGAAACAGCAGCCAGTCGCTTTTCGTCCATCAAGTTCAATTGATCCAATCTTGTATGAATCCACTCGTCTTCGCCTAAGCCTGCTTCATTCATGATCCTTAGCGAGGGAATCGGAACTTCCACTGGCATAAAAACTTCCATGCCATAGACTAAGGAAAAGGGAGTTTCCCCAGTTGATGTCCTAGCTGAAGTACGGTATCCATGTAGAGAAAACGGCAATATCTCATGCCAATCCTTGTATGTTACTACCATCTTCTACATAATCTTCTTAATGTTTTTGTTGGCCGCTTCGACTACTCCATTCATTTTAGGTCTATGTCGAGAAGAGTTATGATGCTTGACCTTAGACTGAGTGAAAAGCTCCGTAATCATAGCATTATTGAGGTTAGTCCCATTGTCGGTCATGATACTTTCGGGGATACCATAGCGGCAGATGAGGTTGTGTTTGATGAATATGGCTACCACATTCTTGGTGACTGCGGAAAACGAGGCGGCTTCAACCCATTTGGTGAAATAGTCGATAGCGACAAGAATGAAATGATGTCTGTTGGAAGTGATGGGCTTGATTTCTCCAATCATGTCAATGCCCCACATTGCAAATGGACACGAAGCGGTCATGATGTTCAGAGGGATGGGAGGTACATGGACCTTGTCAGCATAGATTTGGCATTTGTGACAAGTTCTAGAATGTTGATGGCAATCAGTCTCCATTGTTGACAAATAGTACCCAACTCCCAAGATCTTCTTGGCCATCGTATGTCCACTTGAGTATGTACCAAAGAGACCATCGTGCATGTCTCCCATAATTTCCTCCGCCTCCTTCTTGTCCACACATCGGAGTAAAGTTGAATCATGATTGCGTTTGTACAATATTCCGTTACTTAAGAAGAATTTAGCTAAAAATCTTCGTAAGAACTTTCTGTCATTGATAGATGCTCCCTCTGGATACTCTTGTGCTTCAAGGTATCTCATCACCTCATAGTACCATGAATTTTCCGTGTCAGTGTCAAGTTCACAGCAATGTGCAAGTTCGTCGAATCTCTCAATTGTAATCATAGGGGCCTCGTTATCCCATCTGACCTTGACCATTGAAGACATGGTTGCCAAAGGGTCAGCCAACGGATTTTCTTCCCTAGGGAAGTGCTCAAAGGTGATCTCTTTGAAGTGAGGAATCAAGGATAGCACAAGTTCCTTGTAAGGGATGAGATTATGGTGCTTAGTGTCCCAATCTCCTTTTACTTGGCTAATCACAAGAGCGGAGTCCCCAAACACATTCAAATGCTTGATCCTCAAGTCAATAACATCTTTCAGACCCAAAATGCACGCTTCGTATTCAGCCATGTTGTTCGTGTAATCGAAACATAGTCTGGCCGTGAAAGGAGTGTGGAAACCTTCGAGAGAGATGATTACATCACCAATTCCGTTACCTAAGGCGTTGGAAGCCCCATCGAAGACCATAGTCCATCGGGATCCTTGTTCAGGTCCGTCATACGATCCAGGTTTCGCACAGTCGGTTACCAGCATGATGTTCTCATCAGGGAAGTAGAAGTTCATAGACTAATAATCATCCACCGCTTGATGGGCCAAATGATCAGCTAGTACGCTTCCTTTGATGGCTTTCTTCATTGTGTATTAGATGTCGTACTCAGTCAAGATCATTTTCCATCTGGCTATCCATCTGGAAAGAGCGGGTTTCTCGAAGATGTACTTGATTGGGTTCATCTTAGAAATCAACAGAGTGGTATGAGTCAACATATATTATCTTAGCCGGCGAGCAGCCCATGCAAGAGCGCATCAAGTTTTCTCGAGCAGTGAATATCTAGTTTCACAGTCGGTAAACTTTTTGCTCAGATGATAAATAGCGTGCTCTTTTTGGCCAGACTCATCATGTTGGCCCAAAACACACCCCATAGAGTTCTCTAGTACTGTCAACTACATGATCAAGGGTCTTCCTTCAATTGGAGGCATGAGAATAGGAGGCTCTTGTAGATATTCTTTGATTTTGTCGAAGGCAGCTTGGCATTCATCATTCCACCTGACTACCTGATCTTTCTTCAAGAGTTTGAAGATTGGTTCGCAAGTAGCAGTCAAGTGAGATATGAAACGGGCGATGTAATTGAGACGACCCAAGAATCCTCTAACTTCCTTTCCAGAATGAGGGACTGGCATTTCTTGGATGGCCTTTACCTTGGTAGGATCAACTTCAATGCCTTTGTTGCTGACAACAAAACTTATAAGCTTTCCAGATCGTACTCCAAACGTGCACTTGTTAGGGTTTAACCTCATCTTGTACTTTTTCAGTCTTTCGAATAGCTTGTACAGGTGATTGAGATGTTCCTCTTCAGTTTGTGATCTGGAAATCATATCATCCACAGATACCTCTATCTCATGATGAATCATGTCATGAAACATAGCTACCATAGCTATTTAATATGTTGCCCCTTCATTCTTCAATCCGAACGGCATGACCTTGTAGCAAAAGGTGCCCCATTGCATAATGAAAGTAGTCTTCTCCATGTCTTCGGGAGCCATCCTTATCTAATTATAACATAGGAAGCCATCCATGAAAGAAAAGACTTTATGCTAAGCAGTATTATTGACCAAGACGTCAATGTATGGTAGAGGGAAGTCATCCTTGGGGATTGCCCTATTCAGATCCCTATTGTCTACGCACATGCAAACTTTTTTGTCCTTCTTTGGTACGGGCAACACATTGGCAACCCATTGGGGATAAGATGTCACATCTAGGAACCCTGCATCAAATTGTTTCATCACTTCAGCTTTTATCTTTTTAGACATATCAGGCCTCATGCGACGAACCTTTTGTTTGATAGGAGGACAATCTTCTTTTGTCGGCAGACGATGAACTACGATGTCGGTATCTAACCCAGGCATATCTTCATAAGACCAAGAAAATACTTCCACATAATCATGCAACATCTGAAATAACCTGCTCTTGACACTGCTTTCCAAGTTAGCGCCGATCTTGATTTCCTTCTTATCTTCTTCAGTACCCAGATTGATGACTTCAACTGACTCTTCGTGCGACTGAATAGCTTTTTCCTCTTGTAGAAGAAGTCTGGCTAGTTCTCCCGGTATATCATAATATTCCTCACCTTTGTCTTCGGCTTGGTTAATTGGACATTTGAAGTCATAGTCGACAATAGTAGAGTCATTGGCAATAGGATCCAGAGTGGATGAGGACCTGCAATAATGTGTGTGTGTGTGTGTGTGTGTGTGTGTGTGTGTGTGTGTGTGTGTGTGTGCGCATGTAAGATACATGGCTATTTTGAAAAATCTATTTGAAAGAAAAGAAAGACAGTGAACACAAAGATTTGAATGTAGAAGATTCCAATGATTTGTATTGAATGATCATATGATTAGATAACATAAATAAAACCCTTGACAAATGGACCAAAGTGCCCCGGGCTAGGCACATGGCATAAAAGTCATAGTTAAGTAGTACAGAAAAAATTTTCTTGAATTAAAAGAAAAGTAATAACAAGTAGATTACTCCTTAATGAAGGAGATGGGCACAAAGTATTTTGCATGCAAATTCATTAGCTTCGTTGTAGTTGGATACACCCAATCTTCAAATGCAGCTTCTTCATCCGAATCATCCACAACATTAACTTCATGGCTTCCAATGTGGAGAGGTGGATTTCCTGCACGAGCACACCTCACTTACTTCTGAGCTTTAACGGTGAAGCCCAAACCAAAATTGTCCACTTTGAATGGGATATCAAGGAGTTTACCCTAAGTATCACAGTTTCCTTCTTCAATTGCAGCACGAGCATCTTTGACTGAAACTATCTTCAGCATGGCCTTAACAGCTTTGGACTCATCAGAGGAACATTTGGTAGCAGCAACCATTGGTGGAACAACTTCAAAAGCTTGACACGTGGTCTCAATGAATTCTCCATCCATCTCTACATATTTGAACGAGTTAAGGTGGCTCACCATAAACTCTTCCTCACCATAGACGGTGACAATTCTTCCCTTGACATGATACTTAAGCTTTTCATGGAGAGTTAAAGTTATTGCCCCAGCTTTATGGATCCACGGGCGGCCCAACAAACAAGAATAGGTAGGACGGATGTCCATGATGTAGAAGGTGGAATTGAAAACTTGTGATCCTATCTTGATTGGAAGATCTACAACCCCATGAACTATCCTCTTTAATCCATCGAACGCCCTTACAATGATATCACTTGGCTTCAATACTAAACCTCCACAGTCTAGACGGTCTAACGCCCCTTGGGTAATACATTCAGAGAAGAACCAGTGTCGACTAGAACATGTGCTAGAGTGCTCCCCTTGCACTCGACTGAAACATGTAGAGCTTTACTGTTGTTCTTCCCCAATGGTGTTAGGTTAACATCTGAAAATCCCAAGCCATTATCAGCCGGCGGGCTTGCCACCCAATACTCAAATTGATTCGTTGTTGTCTCATGGGGAACATGAACCTTTTTCAAGAACTTTGATTAATGTACGAGCATGGGCATCGGAACAAAGCAACAATGACAACATTGAAATCTTAGAAGGGTTTTCCCCAACTGTTCCATAGTCTTGAAGTTTCTCCTTTTTATGATCTTCAAGATCTCGTCCATCTCACGAGTGGAGGGTTCTCCATCAACAACGTCCTTTGCGGGTATTTCTGTCACAATCGGCTCAACAACCTTCTCCTTCTCCCTTGTATCAATACTTGGCTTGGAAGCTGTAATGTGAATGGGAGCCTTTGTAACAACTGGTGGTGAGATATTGGGTGAAAATATTCTCCCAGTTCTGGTTACTTTGCTTGAGCCAGTTATGTTATAAACATCGTCAGCTTTTCCTTCTTCGATCAAAGCGTCTTGTTTAATCCCATGATAAAACACCTCAGCACCATAGTTCCATGGCACTGCCTTGTTTGAAGAATAGGGAATTCGTCTGGGATTGGTAATTATTAAGGGAGAAATAGTGGGTTCATTTGAAATCCTAATAGGACCTTTGGAGGTGATCCTAAGAGGCTTGTTTGAGATGGTAATAATGGAGAGATCTTCACATTTATTAGTCAAACTTTTGGCAGGTGGGGTCTTCTCAAATAGAATTTCATGGCTATCCATTAGGCGTTGAATGCCTTTCTTCAGCCCTTCGCATCCATTGAGTTGTTTAGTACAACAGACATAGTCTTTTACACAGCCAGGGAATATCCCAATTTTCAACAGATTCTTTTTGATGATATTCAGCGGAGTAGTCAAGTCTTCAACAGAGGCAACAAAAATTGTATCTTAAACAACATTAACACCCTTGGCATGCTTCGGCATAGGCGCTATGATTGCATTCGGAGTTGGAGGAGGATCAAACTCAATAGTCTTGTTATCAATCAAATCCTGAATTGTATTGTTCAAGACCCAGCACTTGTCAGTCTCGTGCTCGGGGCTGCTTGAGTGGTAATCACATTTAGCGTTCGGATTATACTTTGGTGAAGAGGTATCAGGGTTGGCAGGAGGATCGCGTAATGTCACCAAATTATCCTTGAGAAAATGTTGTATGGCTTGAGACAGTGACATGCCTAACCTTGTAAACTGTCTTCTCGAAGTTTTAAATCATTGATGATTTGCAGATGGTCTTGGAGTAGGAGTTGGATTGGAGATTCTGCCAGCATTAACAGACGGATGATCATTCTTCTTGCTACGGACCCTTGCCCCGTACACATCATTGATTTCCTTCTTTTCAGCAAAAGGTTTCTTGACAGGATTGGAAGTGGAGGCAGATACCACCGAGATCTTCCCACTTTTGATGCTGCTTTCAACTCTTTCACCGGTCAAGATTAATTCGGTGAAACCAGAAGAAGAGCATCCTACCAACAAATTAAAGAATGGACCAGACAAAGTGCCCATGAACATGTCAATATGCTCCCTATCAGTCAAGTGTGGTTGAACCCTACTGGAGAGGTCTCTCCACTCTTGTGCATATTCTTTAAATCCTTCATTATTTCCCATGGTCATATCTTACAACTGAACCCTCGTTGGCGCCAAGTCAGAGTTATATTGATACTGATGGTAGAACACGGTAGATGAATCCTCCCAAGTATTGATACGGGGACCATCTAACTGATAAAACCATTCAAGTTGCGCTCCGGACAAGCTTTCTTGGAAAAAATGAACCCAGAGTTTCTTATCAGCAGTGTGCGGCTGTATCTTGTGCACATAAGATTTCAGGTGACGTTTTGGACAAGAAACTCCATCGTACTTTTCAAAGACTGGTATTTTGAATTTGTGGGGAATAACAACCCCAGATATCAATCCCAAATCATCAAAATCGAAACCGGGGACAGATTGGATTTCAACAGCCTTCAACCTGTCTTCTAACTGCTTGTATTTGATATCTACGGGTGGATACTTCTCGTCAAAATAATCATCATCAGACGCTTGATCATTAACACAGTCATCTTGGGTACTCTTAACCTCACCAATATGATTCTCATCTTCTTTAGATGAGTCTTCCACTACTGGGATCTGACGAACTTGCTCTTTGAACCTTTTGCCCATGTTGACCAGGGCTCTCTTCTTGGGTTTCTTCTTAACTTCCAGCAATGCCATCATGTCTTGCTGCCCCTTGGCTAGGGCCAGTAGACTCTCTTGGAATCGAGAGTTTTCTGCCTAGAGATCCTTCACAGTTTTCTCTAGATCCATCTTGCTGAAATAAATAGCAGAAAGATAAGGAAACATGTTATGCAAAAACCTATCATGTTATGATGCATGGAAGATGTACATGCAGATGATTTAAAGGACTTATTGAAATTCAAATTTGTATAAACAAAAGAGTGAACAATCGTCAATTTTCATTAATTAGTTTGAAAAGATTACAACATGCCTCTTGGGCTTACAAAATAACTCTCTAAGATAAAAAGACTGAACGCATCCTCTTCGTTGCAAGGTAGGCGTTCACACTTTGCTCTTCTTGTAGTTGCTTCGTAAGCTCCAAGACCCTTTTCTCACTAGCATAGAATTGAGCCTCGAAAGTATCTCGTTCTTCCTTCAGCTGAATCCAACCCTTTTTCAAGTCTTCAAGAGAGGTAGGCATGTCTGGATGGAGGACAGTGTATGGGACATCTCCTTCAACCACAGGTTCCATGATAACTGGTAAGATGGGGGGATAAGGCATCACAAGTTTCTGAGCTTGAGCTTGTTCCCACTTAAGGTAAGGCTCAAGGGGAATGGAATTCTTGTGTCCCAGCGTCTTACTATTCACCTTGCTCACCATCCTCCAAGCTCGGATAAACCTCTGACGGTAGCTTTGATCGTCGCTTTCATAGTCTGATACCACTCCTTGAATGAGAATCTCATGTGGGCCATCCCTTCGGCCATAACCAAACTGTCGTAAGGCTAAGCAAGGGTTGTAGGTGATACCTCCTCTAATGCCAAGTAAAGGGACATTAGGGAATTCACCACAACGGTCGATGATAGTAACGTTTTCCAAGGATCGGGAATACCAATGAACATATGAATGTCTGAGCTTCATCAACCTATGGGACCACCTTGAACCTTGCTCGTTCTTCAACATAGATCGGGGAAGATTCAAAATAAACCATCTTATCAAGAGAGGAGTGAAACATATGAGGATCCCTCTCTTTCTCATCGTGCGAGAGTGAAAAGAATGTAAGATATCTCCCAACAAGGTAGGCACCGGGTTATGAGACATGAAGATTTTGACAGTGTTTACATCTATAAGTTGGTCAGGGTTTGGAAACAAAACCATCCCATAGATGAGAAGGGCCACAATTTCAAAAGCTTGTAAGTCCAAAGAATTCCAATAATCTTGACACCACTCCTTATTTACCAATTACTTGTGATAACAGATTGTTGCAAGTGTAACGCTTGGGAAATCTCTTCATGTTTTGGATCTCTTTCTGTACCATTGAAGGGTAGTTAATTGAGAATGGGAATCCTCAAGAGTTTGGAGAATTCTTCTAGAGTTGGCACAAGTTGATAATCGGGAAAAGTGAAGCAATGGTGTAGAGGATCAAATAATTGGAAGAGCACATTCATCATATCTTCATCAGTGTTGGAGGTAACCAAGTTTAGGAGGTGACCATGTCTTTCGGTGAAAGAAGAGTTCTCAGGGACCCTTGATGCTAACTCTTTGAGTTGAGGAGGAATCCTTACGATATTGACTTGGATAGTATTCCTGCAGATAGAAGCCATGTCTTACAAAATAGAACAAAGATAAATTCCAATAGTCCTTGAAATGGTTAGTGAGAATGAGTATGAGGTTATGATATTTATGATGTCATGTACAAGTAAATATATACAAATAAGGAAAAAAAGTCCTTAAGTTTAGGCTTGCATATAGTCTCATAGGTAAGTACCCTCTTGAAGTTTAGTTGGCTCAAACCTGTCCTAGAAATAGTAACCAGGTTCTAAAGGATCCCAATATCATCGGTTTGTCTTCTCGGGCATTGTTTCAGCATAATCCTCTTTTACGGCGACCAAAATATCCCAAAAAGCCAGACCTCAATGAGTGTAGTATCAATTATCTACCAACTTAGGACTACACTAATGACGGTCATCACTACGTCCTAATGGCCAAGTTGGTCAAATAAAGGTTCTAAAAGTCAGTTAGTGCTTTATGATATCACTCAGCGGCCCTGTATTCTCCTTGACTTAATCAAGGGCTACCGGTACCCACAAACATGTCACACTAATGTAGCTATTGCTTAGACCATGTCGGTATACCCCGCACACTTTCCACAACTTATTGTTACTTACCTATAAGGTATCCCAAATCCGGGTAGAGGATTTAAGCCCAAACAAAGAACCAAAATGTAAAGCAAACAAATCAAACAATGAAAGCAAATAAAGGTGATCTAGCCCTAAGCTAACCCCACTTTTAAGTATTTCCCCAGCAGAGTCGCCAGTTCTGTGATATGGTGGGAGAACTGACTTGGGTGTTTTGTGTTTTATCACAAATGTTTCGGTTAGCAAGAGTCTCCACCGACTTTTCTTTTACCCAAAAGGAAAGGCTGAAAAGAACAGGAAAGACCTTTGAGATAATTTCTTGAGTTCGGGGGGTAGATTATGAAAAGGGAAGGTGTTACCACCCTTTTCATCCATAGTTATCTATGGACTCTTAGTTTCTTGCTAGATCACTTTCTTTTGTTTGAAAATGTGCTTTGTGTGGTTTTTTAAAGTATTTTGAAAATGCGCCATCGTTTAGGAAAACTTTGTAATAGTTATTGTTCGTAAGAACGTATACAAAGTGTTGATGTTTAGAAAATGTTTCATGTTTGGAAAATGTTTTGAAAGTGTTTTGGTGTTTGTTTTGAAAATAAGCAAGAGTGTTTGATTTGAAATTGAGCAAGCAACTAGGAATAATCTACCTACTCAAAAGTCTTAGTTCATTTCTTCTTTTCCTTTGATATTGCTATCTTACCATTGATTTTGTAAGAAGCCTTATCTTTGGATGTAAAGGGACGGGCGTGGGTCATCGTATAGCCATGATACCAATGTTGTGAAACATCTTAGCAATTCTCTTTGAGGGACTAAAATCATTTTTGAAAGGCAACTTTGATAGCGTCATCGAGGGACTATGATCTTGTATTTTTGATTGCATTTTGCTAAGATATCCCACGTGCATAACATGACCATTTTTATAAGGCAACAAAGTGGAATTACCCTAAGGGTGCAAGTGTTCGAGTGTGTTGATTTACATGCTTGTTTATCTTGAATTAGGGTTTGCTAACTTGTTGATTTTAGTCTTTCCATACAAACCCAAATTTACTAGCATTTATATAAAGCGATAAATTATGGAAAGTAAAATACTAAGCTATCACATCATTAGGGGAGGGGGTATACAAATTTACAAATGAGGATTTGTAAGAAAATTAAATCTAATTAACTATTACAACCATATTGAATAAATGTACAAGTATTAAAAATAAAATGCAAGAATATAAATGGAAAAAAGAAATGATTTTTGTTTGATTCTTGAAAGGGTTTTAATCTTGACCTAATTAAAAAAATGATTAATTGAAAATTAAACAAAAATAAGTTTAAACTAATTAAGAAAGGAATTAAGTAAAAATGATTTTTAGGGTTTTTTATGAAAAGGTTTTAAATCAATAATAATAATGTGAAAATTAATAATTAAAAGAAACCAAAATTCTAAGTTGATTAATTATGAAAATAAAATAATATAATAATTAAACCTAATTATCTAAATCTAAATTATTAAAAAAAGGTTAAATTTATTAAGAAAATATTTTTTAGTCTTTTTGTTTTTTAAAAATAAAAATAAATGTATGTAAAAATAATAATAATAATAATATTTTTTGGATTTTTTATCACTAATAATAATAATAATAATGAAATGTAAATAAAATAAAATAGGAAAATAAATAAATGAAATAAATAAAAGTTGGGCCATTATTGTATGAGCAAACAGGGGGTTAGAATATGACCAAAAAAGCAAAATCCCAATGGTTTGGGGCCCAGGTGCCTGTTTCAAACAAAAAAAGAAGAAAAATGTGAAAAATGCACAAAAGGGTACCACTGGGGCTTGAACCCAGGTCCCGTAGGTAACAGGAGCACGCTTTAACCACTGGGGTGGTGATACATTCATTAACTTAAACAAAACAATAAATATGTAACATAAGTTTTGCCCTGAATGAACTTCACCTTTAACCTCCAGCCAAAGGACATGTAACTTATTAATTTCTCATCCATTCAAAAAATTTCTAACATCAAACTTGTTAGAAATTTCCTCATGATTCTGAATATGTAACTAACCTAAGCTAATTCTCAAAATGGAAGTTTGATGTTCAAAATCAGAAATGGCACAAAAGTGGAGGTTTTGTGCAATTTCTGGCTTAAGGGAATTTGGGAGTGCTTAAGGGTGTTCAAACTCGTGTCCTAGGTTGCATAATAGTTTTTTGATATATAGGAAAATGTTTGGAGACTTGAGATGTTCAGAAGTACAAAATCACATGTTTTGGCTTCCTGTCTTGTTTTTGAAGTAAGGTTGACAAACATGATTTCAATGCATAGTACAAGCATGGTCTGAGTAGTTAAAGGCTTTAGACAAGTTTCTTATGGCTATTAGATTGTGTGTGATCATAAGAAACAAGTGCAAAGCTCAAGACAAGTTGACTTTGTGATTCAAGCCTCTTTACTAGAATGGCAATGTTACTTTGTGCCATTAATGGAAATGCAACTTGGATAATGGCTCAAATTCTTGGATCAAAGCTCTAACAGCCATGTAAACATTTAATTATGGAGTGACAAATAAGTTTGAGGCCTGCAAAGCAAAGATTATGCAGCCTAGCATGGATTTGGTTCTTGTATTCTTCATAAAATGGCTTGTAATTCAAGATTAAAAACCCTAACTTCTTGTCTTCGATTCTCCTTGCTCAAACATGGTCTCAATGAGTTATTGGATATTTTGGAAATCTTGTAACATCCTCTACAACCTCTATGTTGGACACTTTTGAAAATTACTCTTGGAACTATGTGAAAAATTGCCATGAAGTTAGGTCAAAATCCTGCCTAAAGTAGGGAAAAATTTCACTAAGTTTCCAAGTTTCATGAACATGTATTCACAAAATCATAACTTGAAATAAATACATTTCTGGGAGAAGTTGTGTTCTAAAATGTTTTAGATCTCATTGAGATATACAACTTTCATGTTGGAATATTCCTTTGAATCATCTTGCATCATGGTGAAAATTTTGTTCAAAGTCATGAAAAAATATGAAATTTTTAACACTTAAAAATATTTCTAAGTTTAGAAATTTTGACTTTTCAAAATGAAATATTGAATTTTTTATTTCTTGATGAACAAGTTTCATATTTTTACATGTTTTGATGAATTGTGATCTTGGACACTTGATTTTGATCAAAAATTTAAAGTTTGACTTTTCAGTATACAATTGACTGAAAATCCATCTGTCAATCAATTGATCTTGAGAAATGTTTTGAGCCATGCCATTAGGTCAAAATGATGTATTTGAACCCTTGAGATCATGCCTTGAATCAATCAATCATTTTCTAGGTCAAAAATCAGAAATTGCATCTTCTCAATCAAAACCCTAATTTTGACCTTTTTGCCCTTTTAACGATCTAATCAAATTTCTTGAGGAATAATGATCCAAACTTCATCAAATTCCATATACGAGTTCATAATGTTGATAAGGACCAAAAATTATAAAGTTTGACTTTAAATTGATCACAATTGACTTTTTCCCCAATACAACTGATTTTTAGGTCAACTGATCAATTGACTGGGCAAAAATGTGATCCAAGACTTGAAACTTGACATGAGAAATCTTTAGAGTCCAAAATGATCTAGGAAATTCATATGAGGCATTAAAAGTCCAATTGTCCTTGTGCAATCTCAAAACCTAATTTTTAGTCATCAGTGCTTGAGGAGGTGTCTTGAGCTGATCAACCCTAGTGCAATCTTGAACCAAAGGAGATCTTGTGAGAGATTACTTGATAAATGAGAAGGAATATTTTGGGTTACAACACCAGCCCATCCCAGAACAAATATAGATTTTAATTTGTCTCACTCTTGTGATATAGCACATAACTTATCATCACATAAATAAACAAATTCAAAATTGCTTGACCCGAATATGTTTAACTACTTTTGGCACAACGTCGTGTGGTAAAAGCATATAGAGTTAAGAATCAACTCTTCTACAAACCTATTAGATAAAACACAAAATATATCTCAGTTACTGCAAGTGTTATTATTTGGGCTATGTTCATAAAATTTGCTTAGTCATGCTTTTTCGTTTATACAATCTCTCTTTCTATGCTCATTTGTTTGCAAGCATAACAAATCCATTATTTCTCTTTTCTTAGATTTAAACCTACTCTTTTCAGAACCTACTTTACTTTTGTTCCACCCACGATCTTAGCCTTCTTCACATATAAACCTTCATCTTTAGTTTATTCGTCTACATTTTATCTCTTTTGAGAATGAGACAAGAGTGTTATATTAATTACATCGAGACTGATAATATCTTTTTTGTACTTAAGAATAGGCACCAAATAATCGTAAGAACTAATGATCAGTGGTCTTTACACAGTTAATTACCATTAATTTTAGTTATAAATTCTTGCTATTGTGAAGCATTTTATTTCATGTTTCCACATTTTATGCGTTGGTTGTGTGTTTTAATGTTAGTATGATCAGAGGAATAAAATAGGATAAATCGGTACAAAAAAAAGTGCAAAACTCAAAGTTTCAAAGGAAGTACAAAAACAGTGTTACAGAAGGCCTGACACGGGTGGCCGTGTCACCTAACACGGGTCGTGTCAGGGGGAGCGCCTTGGAAAAGTGGAAAGACATGGGGCTAACACGGGTGGCTGTGTCACCTGACACCGGCCGTGTTGCACCTCCTAGGACTTTAAAAGAAAATTGGAAAGACAGGGGGCCAACATGGGTGGTCGTGTTGGCCTGTGATGCTGGTTTCTTGACTTTTTCCTATTTTGTCCATTTGTTAAGTTGTTGGGGGAGTTTTGGGTACTTTCAACTGATCTAAATGAATGATGACTATTTAAATGATTTTTCACAAGGAATCATCGGACTTTTTGGCCAACAAAGAATTTAGACGATTGAAGATTGAAGCATATGCAATTGTTGGAGAACAAAGACTTTTCATGAGCGGAAGCAATTGAAGATCCAAGTTCACCAGTAATTTGTAATGTCTGTTGTACCCCAAAATTTTCCCTCTCATTTATCAAATATTTTCTCACAAGGATCTCTCTTGGTTCAAGACTGCACTAGGTTTGATCAACTCAATACACCTCCTTAAGCATTGATGACCAAAATTAGGGTTTGAGATTGCACAAGGATAATTGAACTTTCAATTCTTCAAATGACTTTCATGGATCATAATGGACCACTATGGGTTTCTCATGTCAAGTTTCAACCCTTGGATCACATTGTTGCTCAGTCAATTGAGCAGTTGACCTAAAAATCAGCTGTATTGGGAAAACGTCAACTATGGCCAATTTACAGTCAAACTTCATAATTTTTATCCACATAAATATTATAAACTCATATGTATCATTTGATCAAGTTTGGACCATAATTCCCCAAGAAATTTGATCAAATTATCAAAAGGGCAAAATGGTCAAAATTAGGGTTTTTATTGAGAAATGGCAATTTCTGATTTTTGACCTAGCAAATGGTCAATTTGTTTGAAGCATGATTTTAGTAGCTCAATTGCATCATTTTAACCTAATGGCATGACTTAAAACATTGCTCAAGATCAATTGGACTGATAGTTAATTTTCAGTCAACTGTACACTGAAAAGTCAAACTTTGACTTTTTGTTCAAAATTCAATATCAAAGATCACAATTCATCAAAACATGAAAAAATATGAGACTTATTCATCAAGAAATCAAAAGTCAAGATTTCATTTTGAAAAGTCAAAGTTTCCTAACTTAGAAATTTTTCTAAGTGTTTAAACTTCATGTTTTTTCTTAACTTTGGGCCAATTTTTCACCATGATGCAAGAGGATTCAGAAGAAATTTTCAACATGAAAGTTGTATATCTCCATGATATCTACAATATTGATTTACATAACTTCTCCTAAAAATTCTTGGATCTCAAGTTATTAATTCATAAAGTCATGGTCTTGAAATTGGACACTTAGTGAAATTTTGCCCTAGTTTTGGCCAGGATTTTGACTTATCTTCTTGACACTTTTTCATATAGTTCCAAGGGTAATTTTCAAAAGTAATTTACAAGCTTTCCAAAATGTCCAAGAACTCCTTGAGATCATTCTTGAGTATGGAGAATCGAAGAGATGAAGTTAGGGTTTTCACACTTGAATTACAAGTCATTTTGTTATGAACAAGAATTCAATTTCAAACCTATGCTGCAAAATCTTGTTTTGCAGGCCTCTAAACCTCAATATCTATCCATAATCAGAAGATTACACTTTCTTTTGATCTATTATCCACTTGATTCAAGCTTTGTCCAAGTAAATTGTCCATTAATGGAACAAAGTTCACACTTCCATTTTGGAAAAGTGACTTTAATCACAAAGTTAACTTATATGGAGCTTTGCACCTATTCTTTATGCACAAGCATGCTCTATAAACTCAGAACAAACATGTTTAATGTTGCAAGCCACCCTACAAGACATGTACCTTGCATTAAAACCATGTTTTTCAAGATAACTTCAAAAACAAGTCAAAAACTCATAAAATGTGATCTTTGTTTTCTGACCTCCTCAAGTCCTCTAACCTTTTCCATATATTGATACAAGTGCATTGCAAGCTAAGACACGATTGAACAAGTCCTAAAACTCCCCAAAACCATAAATTGCCATACAAGCACAAAAACTTGTCATTTCTGATTTTGGAACCCAACTTCCAAATCCCCTCGTGCATTTCTTGGCCAAACCATCCACAAAGCTTCTAATACACATATAGAAATTATCTCAACCCCTGCTTTCAAACTGTAATACCATTTACACTATTCTCCATTTTAAAAACAGGGCATTGCACATTGACTTCTTCAGCTTGATTCAAGAACTCTCAGCACAAAGTAAGCTTTGGAATAGCTTCCTGGAGGTGCAAGGAAGCTCACCCAATCATCAAAACACTTTGAAAGTAGCTCTAACTCAAAACACGATCTCCAGCTGCAAGGTGAGTTTTCTGACTTTTCATCTCATTATTTAGGCATTGTTAGGTCTTGATTTGTGAAGATAAAATGTAGATAACTTTGCCAAAAAATTGTACATATCCATAGTTTTTATTTATGTTGCTTGAGCTTGGAGAATTTTAATATTGAAGTTTCTAAAATTTTTAGGGTTCAGATTAGGGCCATTAAAATTCATGTTTTTCTTTGATCAATAATTTGTTTGCTTTGCATTTCTGAAATCATCAGCAAATTTGCCACAAGATTCCTGTTTACATTTTTCATTTTGGTTGAGAATTGAATAAGATACAGAGGTTCAGGCTGGGCGTAAGGGTGAAGATGAAGTTGTCTTCAAGAACGTGTTTACCATATATATTTATGGTTTGATATTAATAAACGGATGTATAGCCACCCTAGTGGTAGAATCGCGCGCCTTTGACTATAGGGACCTGGGTTCGAGCCCCAGTGGTACCCTTTTGCATTTTTTCAATATTTTCCTTCTTTTTTTGTCACAAACAGGCGCCTGGGCCTAACAGCTTTGGGCCTGGCTTTTTTTTGTTCCTTCTAACTCACTGCCTTGCTTCAGCCCCCCCCCCCCCCCCTAGCCCATTATTTCTTTATTTCATTTTTTATTTTATTTTTACTTTTATATTTTCTTTTTATTATTATTATTAATGTTATTTTTATTTATTGTTTTTTTAATTAAAAAAATCCAAAAAATATTTATTTTATTATTTTTTATATACTCATATTTTATTTCTCTTTATAAAAACTAGAAAGAACAAAAAAATAATTTTTTTAATAAATTAATTTCCTTTTCTTAATGAATATTTAGATAATTATTATATTATATTATTTTCTTGTAAATTAAAATTTATTTAGAACTTAGGTTTATTTTAATTAATTAATTTTTTATATTTTTTAAAAAAAAAACCTTTTCATAAAAAACCCTAAAAAAATCTTTTTTATTTAATTTCTTTTCTTAATTAGTTTAAGTTAATATTATTTAATTTTCACTAATCATTTTTTAAATTAGGTTAATCCCCTTTCTTAAAAATCCAAACAAAGATCTATTTCCTTTCCATTTACATGATTGTATATTTATTCATTTTGTATATTATTTATTCAATTCTTGTACATATTCAATATGGTTGTAATAGATAATTAAGTTTAATTTCCTTGCAATCCCCATTTGTGAATTTGTACACCCCCCTCCCCTAATGATGTAATAGTGTAGTAATTTTACTTTTCGCAATTTATCATTTTATATAAATGCTAGTAATTAGGGTTTGTATGGAAAGACTAAAACCAATCAATTAGTAAACCCTAATCAAAGACAAATCAAGCATGAAAAATCAATACACTTGCACACAAACACCTCTAGGGTAAAATCCACTTGGTTGCCTTACAAAATGGCCATGTTATGTTATGTATGGTATGGAGGTTGTCCTTCCTATTGAAGTCCAGATCCCTTCTTTAAGGATCATGAAGGATGCGGGTCCGAACGAAGACGATTGGATCTAGACTCGACTTGATCAACTGAATCTGATTGATGAGAAAAGGCTTACTGATGTCTGTCATGGTCAAATGTATCAAAAATGGATGATTAAGGCTTTCAACAAAAAGGTCAGACGTCAAGTGTATCAAGTGGGTGATTTGGTAATCAAGCGCATCATACTTCCACAAGGTGATCCCAGGGGAAAATGGACCCCCATGTATGAAGGGTCATTTGTGATCAAAAGCATATTTTCTGGTGGAGCGATGATTATGACCACCATGGATGGTGACCACCTTCCTCACCCTGTTAATGCGGACATAGTGAAAAGATACTACGCGTAAACAAAGAGCCGCTAGGTTGACTGGCCTAGGCAAAAATAAGGGCATCCCGACGAACCAAAAGCGTTTGGGCAAAAATTAGGGATGAATACAAAAAAAACATGTACACCCGGTAAGTCGAAAACCTGAAAAGGCGGCTTGGGCAAAAAAGGGTATCCTGGTGGACTGAAAACCCGAAAGGGCGGTCCAGGCAAAAGTTAGGGATTTGAAGCGTATAACTATTTCTCATTGGATGACCTTGCGACCAGACTTCAGTATCGACTATCAAGCTCAAACGGTACCGATCAATCCAGTCAGCTTCGGACAAGTAGCAAAGTGATGAGACGCTCGAAGACATTGGGGCAATAGCAGATTTGAAACTTAATGGGATTATTACACATAACTGTTTTCTCTTTGTACACTATTTTGTGTAATTTTCATTTCCTATGACGGCGTTCTCCTACTAGAACGTCAGTCTCTTTGTACAAAATGCCTGTTATAGGCGAACTTCAATAAATCAATACAAATCATTCCTTGAAAGTACAAAACTATTTGTTTTATTTTTCTGTTTTGTTTTTCAAAAAACGTCCAATGAATTATTTTTGACATATGCATTTAAATATGATTTTTTTTCATAAATACATGCATAAAAACAGAAAGACAGTTTCTAATGACTTTAAGAAACGGGGAAAAGTCTAAAACACAATTTGCATTCCCGATAGTTACTCTTTTCAGCATGGTACAGGGGCAGGGACAGCTTGAGACAAAGTCACCATTACATACGTCCCCGTGACATCTATGTTCCCCACAACACAGAAACAACCAAGTTCTGGTCTCCTCCTTCCCCAAGCAGGAATTACCTCCTCCAGCGAAGTTCCTTTAGAGAGCTGAAATCTGTGTTTCCCAACCGAGCTTTATAATTTCAAACAGTTTATGAAACCTCCTCCCGGGTAGAGTTTATTTCTGTAACTGCGGAAGTTCAGGCCCCAACAGAGTTTATTTCTCTACATCGGCAAAACCTTCAAGCAAAACATTATCTCTCTCCATATAGTTATTCTCAAGCAGAGTCAATCCCCGGGAGAATATCCTCAAGCGAAAAGAGGAAATCCTTGGAAAATCATCTTCATTCATCATCCCTAGCAGAAATGAAGGATTCAGCTTCTTTATACTCTCCAGAAGCAGTCCGGGATTTACTTTCCCAGACTAAGAAACATCACAATAGCATCCTATATTCATACATCGTGGAATGCGCATACACATCGCATACAACATAATCTCATTTTTTTGAGAACATCATCACAATGCATTCCATACATCATGACATTGCATATGACTAATTCTTTACCTTTTTCAGGGAAAGATCAAATAAAAAAACACCGTCAACTACTTATGTGACCTGGTAGTCTTCTCAAAAGCTACGTATAAAAAAGGTTTATCTCAGGATCTTCCTCAAAAAGATGCCCTCACAAGACCTTCTCTGGTTCAGTCAGATCGCCACTAAGATCTCTCTTATTTCTATTCCAGATGAAGATATTCCAAGACTTTTGTCTGGTTCAGTCGAATCGATGCTAAGATTCTTCTGATTTCCATTCCATACAAATTTAATCCAAGACCTTCTCTGGTTCAGTCAGATCGACACTAAGATATCTCTGATTTCTATTCCAGATGAAGATATTCCAAGACTTTAATATGGTTTAGTTGAATCGACCCTAAGATTCTTCTGATTTCCATTACAGTCAAAGTTAATTAAAGACCTTCTATGGTTCAGTCAGATCGCCACTAAGATCTCTCTGATTTCTATTCCAGATGAAGATATTCCAAGACTTTTGTCTAGTTCAGTTGAATCAATCCTAAGATTCTTCTGATTTCCATTCCAGTCAAAGTTAATTAAAGACCTTCTCTGGTTCAGTCAGATCGACACTAAGATCTCTCTGATTCCTATTCCAATTGAAGATGACCCAAGACTTTTGTATGGTTCAGTTGAATTGATCCTAAGATTCTTCTGATTTCTATTCCAGTCAAAGTTAATTCATGACCTTCTCTGGCTCAGTCATATCACCACTGAGAGCTCTCTAATTCCTATTCCAGTTGAAGATATTCCATGACTTTTGTCTGGCTCAATTGAATCGATCCTAAGATTTTTCTGATTTCCATTCCAGTCAAAGTTAATTAAAGACCTTCTCTGGTTCAGTCAGATCGACAGTAAGATCTCTCTGATTCTTATTCCAGTTGAAGATGACCCAAGACTTTTGTCTGGTTTGTTGAATCGTCACTAAGATTCTTATGATTCTTATCCAGTCAAAGTTAATTCAAGATCTTCTCTGGTTTATTCAGATCTTCACTAAGATCTCTCTGATTTCTATTCCAGTTGAAGATAATTCAAGACCTTTACTGGTTCAGCTAAATTGACACTAAGATTTTTCTGATTCTTATCCAGTAAAAGATAAATCAAGACCTCTGCTGGTTCAGTTCGAATCAACCATTGATTTGTTACTGATTCTTAACAGTTTAATCTCATTTCCCTAATAAGTCATTGTGAAGCCTGGAATACGACCAGATAACAGTCAGCTTTATCATCCTCGGCAAGTCACTGCGAAGCCTGGATCCTGACCAGATAGTAGTTCACTTTCGTCTCTTCAGTCAAGGGGTGACTCCCCTGTAGAGTAATGGACAACCAAAGCTTCTAGACTTTATTCCCCTAAAAAACATTCCTCAGTGGACTCCTCCTCGGACAGTAGGAACAAGAATCCCCACAAAGAGACTCCTTACGAAGTCAAAATCTATCTTGGATGGCATATTTAAGCCCATCTCCGACGACTCTCCGTCATATTCCTTGGATGGCATCTTTAAGCCCACCTCCGACAGTCTTCTGTCATCTTTTCCAAATGGCATCTGTAAGCCCATTCCCGATATTATTCACCAGCCGTCTCACTTCGGGCGAGTGCAAATTTCTGGGCACTCTAGTGTTCAATCATCTTCCACCTTCAGATCATGAAAGGAAAACAAGCCAATCTAAATCTTCAGGTTTAAGAAGATTGAACAGGGGCAGCCGTTGTACCCCAAAATTTTCCCTCCCATTTTCATTCAAGACATGCCCATTGAGGTCCCTAACTTTCCCTAGGAGGACTAAGAATTGACCAGACAAATTCTCCTCCTAAGGCAATGAACCCCCAAATAGGGTTTCAATTTTCATCAAGATGGTTGAGCTCCAAGGATCCCAAATGTTCTCCATTGTCCTAATATGTCTTCAAGATTATCCATGCCAAATTGCATGCCTTGCACAATAAGTTTGCTCAGTCAATTGCTCAAGTATTGGAAAATCAATTGTGCTAGGTCAAAAGTAAATTGTGGCCCGTGTACAGTCAAACTTCAAGATTTTTGGTCAATATCAACATTTTGAAGTGATATCTATCATTTGATCAAGGTTTGATCATTACTCCTCAAGAAATGCTCCCAATTCATCAAAAGTCAAAAATGACAAATTAGGGTTTCTATAGGAAAAGTCAACTGAACTTTGACCAAGCATAACTTTATCAGAAATTTTTCCAACCAAAGATCATTTTGAATAGAATCTAATTCCCTGTATCTTCTCTTCAGCCCTCAAGTTCAAGAAATGCACCATTTGAAAGATACAAGTTCATACATTATAGGTCATTTTCAAAAAGTCAACAAAAGCCCCTTTTTTCCAAGACCTTTTACATCAAGATAAAATCTTAAAGTGCAAAATTGATCAAAAGATGGATTGAAGTAGACATCTTGGGCTTTCCAAAAATTCCCAGATCATCATCATGAGATAAATATTGAGTAAGTTATGGCTTACCCAAGTTGGAAAAATTTGAGAATTTTCAAGAATTATGCATTGAGCAAACTTGAAGTTTTAGGTCAATGGCTTAATTTCATGGACTTCAAACATATTCCTAAGCCTATAGAGGACCTCTAAAATTATTCTTTCCATGCCTTTCATTTTCTAACTATTTTATTCATATTTATTTTAATTTACTTTAAATAAATATAAAATAAAATGTATAAAATAATTGGAAATGAGCTTTGAGCTTTGGGTTGATGTTTTGGACAGCCCAGGCCCATTTAATTTCGTGCAAACAATGTCCACATTCATTTAAATTCAAAAAGGACAAAATTACATGTCTTTGGCAAAGTTACAAAACATTATTCATGGCTTTAAAAACACATGTTTATGGTTGTTATTACCTTTGTTCTCTTGTCTCCTACCTCCCCTCTATATAAAGGACACATTAGAAAGCTTCAAGACACATGATATACAGCCTAGAAAAGCTCTACAAATTTTGCAAAAAATATCAAAGTTGTAAAATTCGCATTTTAGGTTCCATCCTTCCTTAGTCCAAACAAAAGATCCAAATACATTCCTGGAGGATCCCTGAAGCTTTTGCAATCATTACTAAGCCCTGAAACATCATAAAACGACTCAGTAAGCTCCATTTTTATATTTTCTAACTTGTTTCATGCAGATCTCGTGCTCCTCGTAGCTAGATGTGCATTATACGGGCTCACCATGTGCCATCAAGACCAATCCATATTGGGTCTAGAAGAAAATATGGGCCTCTCCCTTCATGGGCCAACAAATTCAACAACCACGCCCCCACTTTTTTTTACTATCTCAGGCCCATCTAGTTTTTTTTTGTAATGTTTTAATTTCTTTTATCTTCTTTACTTAATTAAGCAAATAATAAAAAAAACTCACAAAAAAATTAGGCTTAGACTTTTTTTTAATTAAAATAATGAATTTCTTTAATTAATTAATTAATTAATTAAATTTTAACTATTTTCTTATTTTAAAATGAACTAGAATTTAGGATTTAATTTATGTTTCAAATGTTTTCTTAATAAAAAATGAAAAAATATTAGAATTAGATTAATTTCATTCAATATTTATTTTCTTAAATTAAATTTAGATTTAGTTTAATTATTTTTCTTGAAATAAATAAAAATAAAAATAAAAATATTTTTCTTGTTTACTTAGAAGTTTTCTTAGGATTTTTAGACGTAATATTTATTTCGCACGCGTTATTTTTATTCTCGCATTTTATATAAATAATGTAACTGATTATGGGATATAATAGTGTAGATTTAAAATTCTACATTTTATTTTCTTGCACTTTTTTATGTAATTGTCCCAAAACGTTGTAATAGTCTAGGATTTAAATTTTCGCACTTTAAATTTCTGTAAATATTAACTGTTAGTAACTAGGTGTGCATGATAAGACTGAAAATTAAAGCGCTAGCAAACTTAAATTCAAACACAAATAACTGAAAAAATAACTATTGCACACTTGCATCCTTAGGGTACGCCTCACTTTGTTGCCTCAGAAAATAATGGTCATGTCCCTCGAACGTAGGGATATCTTAGCAAAAACCCTCAATCTAAAAGTCATCATAAAGATCATGGTCCCTTAACGTCCCTCGAGTTGCCTATGAGAAATGATCTTGTCCTTCGATGTTGCCTATATGATGACAGTCCCTTCGAATGCTAAGATATCCTTATATGTTGCCTTCAATGACCATAACGTCCCTTTTGATAGTCCCTCAACATCCAATGATAGGGCTACCTACTCACTAATAGTAGGATAGCACTATCTAAAGGAAAGGAGGAAAAAGAACGTCCTTTTTTGAGTAGGTAGACTGTTCTTAAGTACTTGCTCCTGAATTTTTTACACTTACACACATTTCAAAAACTATTTTCAAAAACGCTTTATCACACTCTTGAGGAATGATACAAGAGTTACCATAAAGCAAACAAAAATCTTTCAAAACACACAAACACAAACAATTTTCAAAAATGAGCAAGTACCTAAGAGCCCGTGGAAAATCACAGATGGAAAGGGTGCTAACACCTTCCCTTTCCATAATCTACCCCCCTTACTCAGAAAATCTCGATAAAGGTCTTTTTTTGTTCTTTTAACCCTTTCCTTTGTTGGATAAAAGAAAAGTCGATGGCGACTCTTGCTTACCGTGACATTTGCAAACAAAAAATGCAAACCAGTATTAAATAGTCGGTTCTTCCACCATAATCACACTATGTCCCGTGAGATCACTATATCCAGCTTTATTACCAAGGTTCAAGTCCAATGGTCCAAGATCAATTCAATCGACTCCTTTCAATGGTGATGGATGATGTTCGAAGACATAGGGACAATATCCGAGTTGGAACACAATGAGATCATTTTCAAGTGGCTATTATTTTTGTTTTCACTTTGTATTCCTTTCATTCATTCGACGATTTCCTCGTACTAGGATCTTTGTCTCCTTGTATAAAAATGCCTATTTATAGGAAAATATCAATACAAATATGTTTTGAAGTGCAAGCTTTTTGTTTTTTTTTTCTATTTTGAGTGCAAAAGTGTCCAATGACTAAAATTGAATGAACATATGCATATGAACATGATTAAACTGTTAACCAATGTAACAATCATCTCCTTAAGTATTTGCGATATCCCTACAAAGATACATCAATAATATTATCCCCACATATACAAATTCATGCAATCCCCAGCCAGAGTTCCAATCTCTCGAAAACCCTCTCCCCAGCTGAGGTGGTCTTAGAAAGAAGCCTTATGGAGTTCTACCTAAAGAAGTTACTTCCCCAAAAGGTCGTCAATATATTCTCTTCAAAATGGTTTATTTCCCCAATAAACTACAAATTCCCCAGTACGAGTCTTCCTCTCAGACCATTACAAATCAACGGACAAAACCCCTTGTCACTAGAGGAGTTGATGTTATCCTCAATAAGTTGCTACGAAGCTTGGAAACCGACCAAATAACAGTTGATTCAGTTTACTGTAATGCCTGGACCCGACCAAATAACAGTTGATTCAATTTACTATAAAGCTTGGACCCGACAAAATAACAGTTTGAGTTGCTGAAACCTGGACCCGACCAGATAACAGTAAATCTTAATTTTAAATTACTAAAGCCTGGACTCGACCAGATAATAGTTTAACTTCTTCAATTTCTGAAACTTGGACCCGACCAGATAACAGTTCGAGTTGCTGAAACTTGGACCCGACTAATACCAATTAACCTCAAGATCAAATTGCTGAAACCTGGACCGGCCAGATAACAGTTTGAGTTGCTGAAACCTAGAACCGACCAGATACCAATTAACCTCAAGATCAAATTGTTGAAACCTGGACCCGACCAGATAACAGTTCGAGTTGCTGAAACCTGGACCCGACCAGATAACAGTTCGAGTTAATGAAACCTAGACCCGACCAGATACTAGTTAACTTCAAAATCAAAATTGCTGAAACCTGGACCCGACCAGATAATAGTTCGAGTTACTGATGTAACACCCTCTAAAACCCCGAACAAAATTTTGCAAATAATTAAAATTATAATTTCAGAGTACATGTATTAACGAGGATGCCACAATTCTCTTTTAATAAAAACAAGTTCCTGTCATGCATAACATAGAAGTAACTCATACATGTTTACACAGCGGAATAATTTGATTTAATAAAACCAATGTTATAATATTTTCAAAATCATCAGGGATTAACACCTGGAAAATGTCAACATCATATTATAACAAACATAAGGAAATAAACGAGTCTGACTAAAGCAGCTCGACAAACAAACATTCCCGGAGTTACAACTATCAGAGCATGACCCGGACAATACTAAAACGAAAATAAACTAGAACGACAAGCCTTCGCCGAGCACCTGAACGAAGCTCCTCAATCTGAAATATTCAACAGTAAGGGTGAGCATCTCAACTATACATTTGATTATACGTTCAAAACAATCAATTTAGGAAACCATAGACATCACCCAACAATTAGCATGTTTTATAAATTACAAAAACCTTTACAATTCATATATTCATAATATCTTACTTTTCATGCTTGTAATTAACATCAAACATCGTTAACAATTTAGTATCAATACATGCATACAATCAATCAAATACAACATTGGAAAAATCATCCATTCATGTCATATTCAATGTAATGCAACACACCCATGCATGTGGTACCATTTTACCGCCCCATTAAATCTCGGGTCACGGATAACTCACCGTTCCATTATATCGCGGACACGGCTACCACCTCAACGTTCCATTAAATCGCGGACACGTATATTGGCCACCATGTTAATTCCACACAATGGGAATTAACAAATGCAACATGATATGTAAAGTATGTAACACTCAGCATACTATTAACATCAATCAACATATCATGCAACATCAACAACATCAATCATAATAGGATATGGATAGCATGTAATCACTCAGCATACTATCAAACATCGATCATATCAAGTTATATCATAATTCATGCTTGATACATCATCTAAAGCATGGCAATAACATCCCTATAGTGTTGGTATCATAACATACAATCGTTATTCGATACAATTATCAATCAACACTAGGCAATCAATAAACAGCATATGCAAAACATATCAAACACTGCACATCAAAACAGGATCACTCCGTACATAACAGCATGCACAGAAAACAAAATTCAGAAAACAACACAGGGGCATCAACACGGGTGCCCGTGTAAATCAACACTGCCCGTGTGGAAATGTGTCCAGAAAACGCATTATTTTGCCAATACAGGGGATCAACACGGGTGCCCGTGTGAATCAACACGGCCCGTGTTGAAATGTGCCTGGAAACACATCTTTTTACCCATCCAGTGGATCAACACGGGTGCCCGTGTGGAACAACACGGCCCGTGTTGATGAGCGCGATCCCAAAATTCCTGCACCTGCAGCAGCTCATATATCCATATTTTTGCACGAAAATACCTTTCTACGGCAGTGCAATGCAGTACAAAAACATCCAATCTACCATGGGAACCTAAAATCCCTAATTGGTTCATAAAATTTGGGAACCTAAACCTTTTCTAACAAGATTCGACCCTAAAGTTATCAATCATTCAGAACATCATAGAAGATGGGGTTATCCTATGAATTACCCGACCAATTGCATCTAAACCCATAAGCAAATATAAGTGGAGTAGTAGCCCCCCTTACCTTATCAAATTGCAGCTTCGAACTCTTGAGCGATTGTCCGTCGTTCTTCAGAGCTCCAATCCCAAATATCTCCAAACACCTCACTAAAATACATAACAACCAAATTCACTTATAAACATAAACACTTTCTCCAATAATCACTTATTAAAATAAGCTCTTAAAGCTACTTAATTCCTCATAATCATATAGAAAATTTCACTAGCTTTCCAACGCATCAAACGGCGCCTAAATCGGAGTTACGGTTCAAAAGTTATGGCCGAAACGATTTTTGGGAAAAACCTACCCGAGCATCAACACAGAAGATCAACACGGGTGCCCGTGTGCATCAACACGGCCCGTGTTGATGACTCTGCAACATCATATTTCACGTTTTTATGCTTCCCAAAATCACCCCAACTCATTCCTAATCATCCCCAAACATCCTAAAACCATCAAAATCGAATTCCTACCATATAGCAATGATCTAAGGCATACAATAGGATCAATACCACATCAAAACCCAATCAATTCCATTCATGTTTCATCATCACAACAACCATGGCATCAAGAATCCATCATCCCTACAAATCCCTAACTCATATAGAATATATATCACAACTTATTCATAGTAAAAGAATGATCAACCCCTTACCTTGGATAATCTGCAGCTCCTGCAACTTCCTCGATCAATCTTCTCCTTCTTCTCCTTTCTCTTCTTTACACGTTCTCTGAGTTCCAAAATCCCAAAGTCTCAGTTTTACGTGAAAGTGAGCAAAAGTGACATATAAGTCCCAAATAACATTTTACTTCACTTGCACCCCCTCTTTTACCAACAACATCATAGCCCAATAACCTTCAATCCTTATTTTTTTTCTACAATTATTTATAAAATAAATAATAATCCTTTTATTTTATATTAACCCAAATAAAATAATTTTATTGGTTTCAAATAAAATAACTCTTATTAAGATAATTCCAAATAAATAGAACTGGGGTGTTACAACTCTCCCCCACTTAGGATATTTTCGTCCTCGAAAATCCAATCGACACAACCACTCTCAACACCAATTCTGGACATACCAAACACTCAACGTATTATCAACCAACAACTGTTGCACTCAGGCACACAACGTCGTCTTTTCGTCTTAACAATATTACATGATCAACTTAGCGACCATGTCGACACCAAAACATACACAACTAATCCTAACGATATACCCGATATTAGCTCATCGACACCCTCAACACCATCTTGATACATCGCTTATGAAGTAATAACATCTGCAACTACTTATACTTGAACATACAACCATCATATTATCATCTTGACAACATTCTTAATACAAACTCACGCGCCAATTCATTCCTTAATATACGAATTCCAATTATCAACCAAATACTTACAACTTGATTACTCTCGTCATATCACTCTTGTAGTGACATCCACATAACCGACCAAATCACCTTTAACACAATCTGAAATATTACCATTCCTTTCAGTAATTAACACTGACATCACAACAACGAAAACAAAATTCTCATAACATCTGCTTACGGGTCTTAATCCAAAAATTATATACAACTCTCCATAAACCAACAACCACATTAATATCCTTATTAAATCAACTGACATTTATAATAAACCAACATACTCTGGCACATCACGCCTCAGATGCGTAACTCTGATTACTTATAAAGTATCAACTCTACCAAGTTTACTCCAATTGCCACTCTTGGATGAAACATTCATATACTTCCATGAATTCCCAATTGTCATAAAACATAACTACGACTTTATCATCTTTTTTTTTTTTTAGTAACATAATCCTCAAAAATCGTCTTAAAAACATAACCACATTACAACCACATACAGTACATGGATCCAATTAATTCCAACAAGATGACTCATCTTCTTCCAACCAAACTCGCACTTTAATAAACAAACTTATAATTTCACTTCTTTTAAATAGCAACAAGAAACCAAAATAACAACATATTCTTCAGAATGCACTATACTAGTCGACACAACACGTCTATCCATCAACTATGATTCCGTCTACTATCAACAATAGATTAAGGGTGATCAGTTCCTCAATTTGCCGATAGATAGACGAAAAACATAACGGAGCATAAACCATCGTTACCAAACTATAATAGTGTTCCTTCCGAACTCTTTCTCAAATCATTCACAACATCATAATCCAACAATTACCAATCATCATAAGATCCACCTCTGACACTTTCGCATCCTTCCATGCAGAACAACATGTCTCTCAACTCATTTCCAAACAACATTTTACGATTGAACTCGTCTCAATAACTGCAATAACAACCACCCATGTCCAAAAAGTTTATAATTCCTCAACCGACTTCAAAGTCTCTTCCTATGAGAATACTTCTACCACACTTGGAAACATTTTCATATAAAAGAAATATACTTTTATCTCCTTGCAGGTTCAAACAGAACATCAATCCAACAATCCAAACACAAGATACGGATCCCAAAGTTATCCGAAAATACGAACACTAACGTCATACAACAACCTAATACAACACATCTTACGACAACATCGGAATAAAATTTCTTTATCCATACTTCACATCCTTCTTCACTCTTTCAATTTTTCAACAAGAAACACCCAACGTCCAACACAATTATTTCCTTCGATACATGCCTCCCAAGCATAAAATTATATTCTATAATGAAGGTAATTACTTGTAGATTCTATAACTTCATGAATCGCTCAAATCCGAGTTACGAGTAAAAAGTTATCATCTTTGCAATGGGACTGGTTCATAATTCCCGCATGCAGAATTTTCCAAAATTCAACATCAGACCCAAATATTAAAATGCATTTTTCTCCTTCTTCACGAACTTTCCGAAGACAAATCTTATATGCAAACTATATGGAATTTCGTAAGCTTTCCAAAAAGTCAATAACCGCTTTGATCGGAATCACGAGTAAAAAGTTATACCACTTTTACTAACAGCTGCTCCAAAATTACAAAAATCTGAATTTGAGATTGATGAACATAAGTTCCATCTTTCTCTCTTTCTTCCAAAATTCACCCACATCCTTTCTTTTTATCCAACTACGAAAATCATCCGATATTAATCCAACTATACTAAAGACATACGATCCGACGAGTTAATCCCTTCAACTTATCATTTTCTTTGGAATAGACTTTATTCTCAATTGTCTTAAATTCACCGTCTAAAAACCTACCCACATTTTCAACTTGACCGATACAGATTCATGAGTCCATACTCTCGCCGGTTCGCAACAACAGCGACTCAATGACCTTTGCACTCTTCCAATCAACGTCGCCTTCAACAACTTCATGATACTTGATGAAATAGTGTAAATTACAACCATCCAGAATAACTCGCACACCAAGTTTTCAACACAATTCTTCGAACATAACAACATACATTGACTTTAGTGGCATGCTACCATAGGAGATTAGTCCAATTACTACACTAATAGTATCCAAAATATTCCTCTAGGTAATCAACTAAGGTTCAGTTCCACTTTCCGACCATTAGAGATCAAAACATAATTTAGCCATTTTCCACAAAACCACACAGTACGCGCCGCGACCACTAGTTGGCGCCGCGAACTGTACGAGACAGAAAAGGATTTTTGCATGACGGCATCTCTTCAACGCAGTTTAATCCAGTTTCCCATACGAGTTCACTAGCACACCAAAATTCTTGGATCTATATCACCTTCGCATTCAGGAAGCATCCAAACTTCAACAACATTTGCATTGTCGCCGTCAGCAACATTCTGAACCGGCATATCACAACTGAAGCGCATCCGAGAAGAAAAGCTTCTCCTCCACTTATCTTCAAGTCAACTCCTGCAACAAACAGTTAGAAAAGAAAAAAGTACCGACAGTGTTTCACACACTTGTCGCGCACTAAGGGATAAACAACATATCAACAATATTCAACTGTCACGCTACACAACTGACTCAAGACTCTGGTCGCAACGACCGACTATGCTCTGATACCACTATTGTAACACCCTCTAAAACCCCGAACAAAATTTTGCAAATAATTAAAATTATAATTTCAGAGTACATGTATTAACGAGGATGCCACAATTCTCTTTTAATAAAAACAAGTTTCTGTCATGCATAACATAGAAGTAACTCATACATGTTTACACAGCGGAATAATTTGATTTAATAAAACCAATGTTATAATATTTTCAAAATCACCAGGGATTAACACCTGGAAAATGTCAACATCATATTATAACAAACATAAGGAAATAAACGAGTCTGACTAAAGCAGCTCGACAAACAAACATTCCCGGAATTACAACTATCAGAGCATGACCCGGACAATACTAAAATGAAAATAAACTAGAACGACAAGCCTTCGCCGAGCACCTGAACGAAGCTCCTCAATCTGAAATATTCAACAGTAAGGGTGAGCATCTCAACTATACATTTGATTATACGTTCAAAACAATCAATTTAGGAAACCATAGACATCACCCAACAATTAGCATGTTTTATAAATTACAAAAACCTTTACAATTCATATATTCATAATATCTTACTTTTCATGCTTGTAATTAACATCAAACATCGTTAACAATTTAGTATCAATACATGCATACAATCAATCAAATACAACATTGGAAAAATCATCCATTCATGTCATATTCAATGTAATGCAACACACCCATGCATGTGGTACCATTTTACCGCCCCATTAAATCTCGGGTCACGGATAACTCACCGTTCCATTATATCGCGGACACGGCTACCACCTCAACGTTCCATTAAATCGCGGACACGTATATTGGCCACCATGTTAATTCCACACAATGGGAATTAACAAATGCAACATGATATGTAAAGTATGTAACACTCAGCATACTATTAACATCAATCAACATATCATGCAACATCAACAACATCAATCATAACAGGATATGGATAGCATGTAATCACTCAGCATACTATCAAACATCGATCATATCAAGTTATATCATAATTCATGCTTGATACATCATCTAAAGCATGGCAATAACATCCCTATAGTGTTGGTATCATAACATACAATCGTTATTCGATACAATTATCAATCAACACTAGGCAATCAATAAACAGCATATGCAAAACATATCAAACACTGCACATCAAAACAGGATCACTCCGTACATAACAGCATGCACAGAAAACAAAATTCAGAAAACAACACAGGGGCATCAACACGGGTGCCCGTGTAAATCAACACTGCCCGTGTGGAAATGTGTCCAGAAAACGCATTATTTTGCCAATACATGGGATCAACACGGGTGCCCGTGTGAATCAACACGGCCCGTGTTGAAATGTGCCTGGAAACACATCTTTTTACCCATCCAGTGGATCAACACGGGTGCCCGTGTGGAACAACACGGCCCGTGTTGATGAGCGCGATCCCAAAATTCCTGCACCTGCAGCAGCTCATATATCCATATTTTTGCACGAAAATACCTTTCTACGGCAGTGCAATGCAGTACAAAAACATCCAATCTACCATGGGAACCTAAAATCCCTAATTGGTTCATAAAATTTGGGAACCTAAACCTTTTCTAACAAGATTCGACCCTAAAGTTATCAATCATTCAGAACATCATAGAAGATGGGGTTATCCTATGAATTACCCGACCAATTGCATCTAAACCCATAAGCAAATATAAGTGGAGTAGTAGCCCCCCTTACCTTATCAAATTGCAGCTTCGAACTCTTGAGCGATTGTCCGTCGTTCTTCAGAGCTCCAATCCCAAATATCTCCAAACACCTCACTAAAATACATAACAACCAAATTCACTTATAAACATAAACACTTTCTCCAATAATCACTTATTAAAATAAGCTCTTAAAGCTACTTAATTCCTCATAATCATATAGAAAATTTCACTAGCTTTCCAACGCATCAAACGGCGCCTAAATCGGGGTTACGGTTCAAAAGTTATGGCCGAAACGATTTTTGGGAAAAACCTACCCGAGCATCAACACAGAAGATCAACACGGGTGCCCGTGTGCATCAACACGGCCCGTGTTGATGACTCTGCAACATCATATTTCACGTTTTTATGCTTCCCAAAATCACCCCAACTCATTCCTAATCATCCCCAAACATCCTAAAACCATCAAAATCGAATTCCTACCATATAGCAATGATCTAAGGCATACAATAGGATCAATACCACATCAAAACCCAATCAATTCCATTCATGTTTCATCATCACAACAACCATGGCATCAAGAATCCATCATCCCTACAAATCCCTAACTCATATAGAATATATATCACAACTTATTCATAGTAAAAGAATGATCAACCCCTTACCTTGGATAATCTGCAGCTCCTGCAACTTCCTCGATCAATCTTCTCCTTCTTCTCCTTTCTCTTCTTTACACGTTCTCTGAGTTCCAAAATCCCAAAGTCTCAGTTTTACGTGAAAGTGAGCAAAAGTGACATATAAGTCCCAAATAACATTTTACTTCACTTGCACCCCCTCTTTTACCAACAACATCATAGCCCAATAACCTTCAATCCTTATTTTTTTTCTACAATTATTTATAAAATAAATAATAATCCTTTTATTTTATATTAACCCAAATAAAATAATTTTATTGGTTTCAAATAAAATAACTCTTATTAAGATAATTCCAAATAAATAGAACTGGGGTGTTACAACTGAAACCTGGACCCGACCATATAACTGTTCGAGTTGCTACAAAACCTGGACCCGACCAGATAATAGTTTAACTTCTTCAAATCACCAACAAAACTCCTCTTCCCCAGTAAAGTTCGACATTATCCCTAGTGAGTTGCTGCAAAGCCTGGAATCCGACCAGATAATAGGTAACTTCTTTATCCCCAGTAAGTTGTTGTGAAGTCTGGAATCCGCCCAGATAACATCTAAACTTTCTTCCTCTCCAATCAAGAGATAGCTCCCCAATAAAGCAATGGACAACTAAAACTCCTGAATTCTAATTCCCAATCAGAAATCAAAACTCTCCACAGAGTTTTCTCAAGCCAAAGTTAATATTCCCCAGCAGAGTTCTTCAGGATAGGAATCCCTTAAGGAAACATTCTTAACAAAGATTGAAGCAATCCGAGATTTAACATCCCGAAGCTCCCAGTACCTGACGAAGATACGCTTCAACAGTATTTCATATTCATACATCAAAATACATACATGACAAATGCATACAACATAATCTCATTTATTTTGAGAACATCATTACGCCATGCATACTTCTGCATGCAATTAACCCTCTTCCTTGCAGGAAAGGTCAATGAACAAATCAAAGACCTCTTATGGTGGATCTCGCTCATTCTAGTTAATAACAGGCAAACAAAGACCTCTTCTGGTTAGATTCACTTCTTCCAATTAATGATAGGGAATCAACAGACCTCTTCTGGTTAGATTCATTCCCCCAGTGAAGTCACCGAGCAAAGAGCTATTCTAGTTTAGATTTATCTCTTCTAGTTAAAAACAAGAAAAAGACATCTACAGTTTCAGTATGAAGAGACCAAAGATTTATTCTAATACTTCTCCCTCGACAGTCACTCTGGATGGCATCTGTAAGCCCATATCTGACAAACTATTCATCACTTCTCCAAATGGCATCTTTAAGCCCATTCCCGACACAATCAACTAACACATAGTCGAGTGCAAATTTCTGGGCACTTTAGTGTTCAATCATCTTCCACCTTCAAGTCACAAATGGCGGACTAGCCAATCTAACTCTTCAGGTTTAAGAAGTTTGAACAGGGGAAGTTGTTGTACCCCAAAGTTTTCCCTCTCTTATTTCAAGACATTTCTCACAAACATATGCAAAATCTCAAGCTTGCACAAAGATTGTCTAGGTCAAGACATCTCCTCAACACTAATACCTTAAAATTAGGGTTTGAGCTTGCACAAGGACAATTGGACTTCTAATACTTCAAATGACATTCATGGATAATTATGGACCTTCAATAATGCTCATGTCCGGTTTCAAATCTTGTATCACAAATTCTGCTCAGTCAATTGACCAGATGACCAAAAATCAATTGTACTGATAAAAAGTCAACTAATACGCCAAAAGTCAAACTTTGACTTTTTGGTCAACATTAAGTCCCGAAGATCAAAATTAATCAAGACATTCAAGAATATCAAGCTTGATCTTCAAAAGGTCAAGAAAGTGAAAAGTCAATTTGAAAAGTCAAACTTTCCAAGACTTAGAAATTTTTCTTAGTGTTTTCATACATGTTTATTTCATAATTTTATACCAATTTTTCACCATGATGCAAAATGATTCAAAGGAAACTTTCATCTTGAAAGTTGTAGATCTTGATGAATTCTACAACTCTGTATTAGAGGGTTGATGTCCAAAAAATTCTTAGATTTGAAGATATGAGCCATGAAGTCATGACATTGTTATCCAAGACTTATAGAAATTTTCAACAGATTTTTGCCAGGATGATTTTCAACAGTTCCAAGATGATTTTGTCAAAATGGACAACATGAAAGTTATAGAGGATGTTTCAAGCTTTCCAAAACATCCAAGAGCATGCATTTATCATAGTTGAGCTAGGAGATTCAAGGGTATGATTTTGGGCATCCATCCTTGAATTGCAAGTCCTTTTGTTGAAGAACACATAACAAAATCCTTATGTTATGCTGCATAGTCTTGTGCTGCAGGCCTTCTAACTTGCCAATCTCACCATAATTTAATGCTTACACCTACTTTTGAGCTATTACCCAAGTGTTTTAGCCATTGTCCAAAAGATCTTTCCATTCATGGCATAAAGGCACCATTGCTATTCTTAAAAAGCGAGCTTGTTGGCACAAAAATTGTCTTGAGCCCATACCTTGTTTGCTTATGATTTTACTCCACCATAAATCATGGAAAGAAGCCCCTCTATACCAGCAACTTTTGTACTTCATCTTGGAACCATCGAATACTTGACATAGTTTGATATTTGCATCCTAATCAAACCATAACATGCTGTCTTGTAAACCTATTAAGCCCTTGTTCACAAAACTTTTGCCTATAAATAGAGAGAGCATTTGCAAGAGAAGAGGTCAAAGAAAAATAGAGAGATTCTTATGTATTGAAAAATCCTCAACCCCCCCCCCCCCCCTCATACTCTAAGAACCAGAACTGTCCACAAAAACCTCCATCTTTGACCTTTGAAATCCAAAACCTTTGAACCTCTCACACCTTGCAAGTTCTGTCCAAAAAAACCATCCAAATACTCCACATACATCATATAGAAGTTGTTCAAACTCAAGAAAAACTTCTGCAACATCACTATTTTAAAAACTCAAAAACAGCCACCTGCAACTTGATTTCTCCAACTCAAACTCAAAGCACAAATTTCAGTTTCACGGTAAGTTTCTCTTGACTTTGAACTCTTCATAAAAATCATCATTAATGGTTCATTTTTGAAAATAAAATGTAGATATTATTTCCTTGAATCTAACCATTTGCTTTTTTTTTCATTTTCACTAACCATGTATTGAGAACTGACTTTTACATGTAGCAAAACAATGACAGAAGTAAAAACAGCAGTATGAGTCGGTATGAAACACTATGAGTCGACACATATTGTGTACAAAACAGGTTATGATTCAGCACAAAATGCATATGTATCGACACAAAGCAGTATGAGTCAATAAAAAACCCTTATGTGTCGACTCATACTGAGTTGTTTTGACTTCTATGAGCTAGAAATGAGTATGAGTCAATACAAAACTTGCATTTGTCGATACAAAGCAGTATGAGTCGATATAAAACCCTTATGTGTCGACTCATAATGAGTTAATTTTGATTTCCAGGGGCAAAGAACAGATATGAGCCAATACAAAGAAGTATGAGCCAGTGCATGCGTCAATACATAAAATTCCCGTATCAATGCGTAAGCTCATGTGTCAATACATAAAAGTTTTCTTAAACCAATTTTTTTTCTTTTTTATATTATCTTTATATTTCTTTATATTTTATTGTAATTCAATATTCAATATGGTTGTAATAATATAATTAGAATTTTATTGCTTTCATCCCCCATTCATAAACTTGTATCCCCATCCCCAAAAAATATGTAATAGCGTAGAACTTTAAAATTCCGCAATTTATCGCTTTCAATATTATTGCTAGTAATTAGGATGTGTATGAAAAGACTTAAAATCAACAAGTATACAAACTTAATTCAAGACAAAAATGCATGAAATCAATACACTCGCACACACGCGCCTCTAGGGTAATTCACACTTGTTGCCTTGAGAAAAATAGTCATGTCCCTCAAACGCGGGATACTTTAGCAATAACCCTCAAATACAAGATTAAGTCCCTTGATGACCCTTCGATGTTGCCTTCGTAAACGGTCTTAGTCCCTTACGACAAATTTCTAAGGTATCCTAAAATGTTTCCTTCTATGACTATACGATGACCCACGTCTGTCCCTTCACATCCAATGATAGGGCTTCTTACCAATCAATGGTAAGATAGAAATATCTAAAGGAGGAGGAAATGAACTAAGACTTTTTGAGTAGGTAGAACATTCATAGTTTCTTTCTCACAACCATCTTCAAAACAACTTTCAAAATACACCAACACTTTCAAAAATGAAATATTTTCAAAAGTAAACATTTTGTATGAATTTTTATAGAGACGAGAGTCATTACAAAGTTCGCCTAAACGAAGGCACTTTTTAAAAATACTTTCAAAACCAATCACAAACACATTTCAAATAAAGCATTTTCAAAGTGAGCTAGCAAGTAAGAGCCCGTAGATAACTACAGATGAAAAGGGTGCTAACACCTTTCCTTTTCATAACCTACCCCCTGAACTCAAGAAAATTCTCAAAAGGTCTTTCCTGTTCTTTTCACCATTTCCTTTATTGGATAAAAGAAAAGTCGTTAGCGACTCTTGCTATCCGCAATAATTGCGATCAAACGCAAAACACCCAAGTCAGTTCTCCCATTGTATTACACTTTTGGTAAGGAATGAGATTTGGGTGCTTCATATCACATTCTCCCTTAATCTAACTGATTACCAGGGCTGAGTCTTCATAGAGACTCATGAACTTAATTCTTATGTCAATAGCAACTCGGATTCCCATGATGCACGCTTCGTATTCAGCCATATTGTTAGTACAATCAAAGCATAATTTGGCGGTGAAGGGCGCATGGCAACCCTTAGGAGAGATAATCACAGCACCAATTCCATTGCCAAGTGCATTAGAAGCTCTGTCGAAAACCATAGTCCAATGGGATCCTGGCTTAGGTCCTTCATACGGTCCAGGTTCTTCATAATTTGTAACTAACATAATGTTCTCATCCGGGAATTTAAAACTCATAGATTGGTATTCGTCTACGGCTTGATGTGAAAAATGATCTTCTAGTACACTTCCTTTGATTGCTTTCTGAGTGGTGTACTGAATGTTGTATTCTGTCAAGACCATTTTCCATCTGGCTATTCTTCCGGAGAGAGCGGGTTTCTCGAATATTTATTTGATGGGATCCATTTTAGAGATCAATAAAGTAGTATGGGTCAACATATATTGTCTTAGTCAGCGAGCAGCCTATGTAAAAGCGCAAAAAGTTTTCTCGAGTAGTGAGTATCTTGTTTCAAAGTCGGTAACCTTTTTGCTAAGGTAGTATATTGCAAGCTCTTTTCAACCAGACTCGTCATGCTGGCCCAGCACACACCCCATTGATTTCTCTAACACTGTTAAATACATTATTAGAGGTGTTCCTTCAACTGGTGGCATCAGAATTGGAGGTTCTTAGAGGTACTCCTTGATTTTGTTGAAAGCTATCTGGCAATCATCGTTCCACTTCACTGCCTGATCTTTTTCCAGTAACTTAAATATCGACTCACAAGTAACAATCAAATGAGAAATAAATCTGGCAATGTAATTCAGTCGTCCCAAGAAACCTATGACTTCTTTCTCGGTACAGGGACAGGGCATTTCTTGAATAACTTTAACCTTGGCGGGATCAACCTAAATACCTTTACCATTGACAACAAAACTTAGGAGTTTACTAGATCTCACCCCAAAGGTGCACTTGTTCGAATTTAATCTCAACTTATACTTTTCCAGCCTCTCAAACAACTTATGTAAATGGTCCATATGCTCTTCTTCAGTATGTGATCTGGCTATCATATCATCGACATAAACCTCTATCTCGTGATGGATCATGTCATGGAACAAATCTACCATAACATACTGATATGTTGCATTGACATTCTTCAACCCAAAAGGCATAACCTTGTAGCAGAAAGTGCCCCACTGTGTAACAAAAGTAGTCTTTTTAATGTCTTCAGGTGCCATCTTGATCTGATTATAACCTAGGAAACAATCCATGAAGGAGAATACATTGTGCTGAGTAGTGTTATCGACCAAAATATCAATATGTGGAAGTGGAAAGTCATATTTAGGGCTCGCCCTGTTCAGATCTATGTAATCTACACACATACGCACCTTGTCGTCTTTCTTCGGTACCGGAACAACATTTGAAACCCATTGAGGATATGATGTTACTGCTAAGAAACCTGCATTGAACTGTTTCATTACCTCGACTTTGATCTTCTCTGATATCTCAGGACGTATGCGATGAACCTTCTGCTTCATCGGAGCACAACCCTCTTTCATTGACAGACGGTGAACCACAATATCGGTATCAAGCTCTGGAATGTCTTTGTATGACAAAGCAAAGATCTCAACATATTCATAAAACATTTGTATTAATTTGATCTTGACATTGTCCTCTAAGTTGGCGCCTATCTTGACTTCTTTTCTGTCTGTTTCAGTACCCAAGTTAACCACCTCAACTGGATCTTCATGCGGTTGGATAGCCTTTTCCTCTTACATTAGCAGTTTGGAAAGTTATCCAAGTATTTCACAATCTTCCTCACCTTCTTCCTCGGCTTGGTAGATCGGATTTTCAAAGTCATAAGTGGCAATAGCATAATTGTTATCAACGAGATCCAGAATGGATGTGGATCTGCAATGTATTGTGTGGGTGTGTGTAAGAACACATAGCTTGAAAGTGGTAAAAGTAAAACGAAAGACAGAGACCACAAAATTTGAATGCAAAACGATTAATTCTTTATTAAATGAAAATATGTTTATGAAATGACAACCCTTAACAAACGAACTGTTGTGCCCCATGTAAGGCACAAGGCTTAAAGCCATTGTTCAAATATTACCAAGCTAAAACTTGAAAGTAATAAAAAACAGAAATGTAGCTATTACTCCTGACTAAAGGAGATAGAGATAATGTCCTTGGCCTTCTACTTGCTAAGCCCATTTCTAATGGTAGGAAATATCCAACTGTCAAGGTTATAATCACTATCAGCATCTTCTATTACATTGATTCCATTATTGTTGATGCAGAATGGTGGCCTTGCAGCTCGAGCACGACGAGTAGCCCTTTGACCCTCTATAGTGAAACCCAGACCAAATTTGTCAGATTTATAGAGGATGTCAGGAAGCTGACCCCAAATAGTACAACCACCTTCTTCTACAGTCGCTTTAGCATCTTTCAATGAAGCCATCCTGGGCGGAACCCTAGTAACTTTGTGAATGGCAGAGACATCTTCATTTGAGGCAGGAGGGATGACTTCAAAAGTTTGACAGGGAGTCTCGATGAATTCTCTGTCCATCTCTACATAGTGGATTGAGTTCAAGTGGCTAACCATATACTCCTCTTCACTGCAGACAATGAAAATCTTTCCATTCACATGATATTTTAATTTCTGATGTAGGGTAGAGGTAACAATGCCTTCCCCATAGATCCAGGGGTGTCCCAGAAAGCAAGAATAAGCTGGCCGAATATCCATTACATATAATGTAGATTCAAAGATCTACCCCATATAATGTACCATCCTTTTTGACCCGTCAAAGGCTTGAACTACGATATCACTGGGTTTCAACATGACCCCTTCGCAATCTAGTCTGTCAAGAGAGCCTTTCGGTAGAATGTTGAATGAAGAGCCAATATCAACCAATACATGAGCCATAGTAGTGCCCCTGTATTCAATGCAGATATACAGGGCATTATTGTGATTTTTCCCTTCCAGAGTTAGATTAGCATCAAAGAAACCTAATCCATTGTCAGTCGTTAATCTAGCAACATAACTTCCAAATTGATCGGCAGAAATCTCCTGTGGCACGTGAGAAGCCTTCAAGAATTTTACTAAAGCATGTGCATGAGCTTTAGAACATAGTAACAGGGATAACATAGAGATCTTGGATGGGGTCAGCCCTAGCTACTCAACAATTTTGTAGTCACTCTTGCGGATAATCTTCAATACCTCTTCCAACTCTTGTCTAAAGGTGTGCTCAACTGCAACTTCTTTAGGTGCCCTCATCTGGGTAGGCTCTATTATTTTCTCTTTACCCTGAGCCTCAGCAGTTGATTTGGTAGTGATAACCTTAACAGGAGTAGCAACAGTAATCGGAATGATTTCCCGAGAGAAAACCCTTCCGCTTCTAGTAACCTTACTGGTTCCAGCAATATTGTCAATGCCAGGATCATCAATTTCAGTAACTTCATATTCAACAGTCGGTAGTTCTTGTTTGATGCCATGGTAGTAGACATCGGATCCATAGTTCCAAGGAATAACTTTATCAGAAGAATATGGGATTGGTCTCGCTGTAGTGATGATCAGAGGAGCAACTTTCAGATTGATAATAATCCTTACAAGACCTTTGGAGGTGATCCTGACACGAGGGACAGAAATTACGGATAACTCTTGAAACAAATTCTCAGCAGACAAAACCTTCTCGATCAGAATTATATGATTGTCCATTATCCGTTGAATGCCTTCCTTCATTAATTTACAACCATTGGGTTGGGCTGCGTAGCAGTAACATTTTTCAATACAACCCAAAAATAAACCAGCATGCAGCAGATTCTTCTTGATTATTGGTAGAGGAGTAATCAATTCACTTACAGTAGCCACATAAAAAACATCTTCAATTAAACTTATGCCTTTTTCATGCTTTAGCATAGGCGCGATAATTACATTCGGGGTCTCTAGAGGATCAAACTCAATCTCTTTGTTATTAATCATATCCTAAATTTTGTTTTTCAGGGTCCAACAGTTGTTGGTGTCATTCCCAGGACTGTTAGAATAGTAGACACATTTCGCGTTCAGATTTTACTTAGGAGAGGAAGTGTTGGGGTTCTGAGGAGGACCCCTTAGGGTAATCAGTTCTGCTTTTATTAAATGCTGTAACGCCCGAGACAATGGCATATTAATCATGGTAAACTGCCTTCCTGGAGCGTCTAACCTACACCTATTTCCATGTTGTTATTGTTGAACAGGTGCAAGATTAGAAATCAATACCTCTCCCACAGACTAATTGCGGTCATTTTTAACACAACCCTTCTGGCCATACACAACATTGGTCTCCTTCTTACCATTGAATTCTTCTTCATAGCATTTGAAGACGCGACCACTTGAATTTTTCCGCTCTTAATACCACTTTCGACACATTCTCCAACTAGAATCAGCTCTGTAAAACTAGATGAAGAACTCCCAATCAGATGATTAAAGAATGTACATGTTAGAGTGCCTATGAACATATCAACTAGCTCCCAGTCAGACAGGGGAGGTTGCACCCTTCCAGCTAAGTCCCTCCATTTTTGGGCATACTCTTTAAGCCCTTCATTCGAAACCATAATCATGTTTTATAGTTGCACGCGAGTTGGTGCAAGGTTAACATTATATTGGTACTGCTTGTAAAAATCATCATCCAAGTCTTCCCAAGTGCGAATGTTGGTTCCCTCCAGCTGATAGAACCACTCAAGTTTTGTACCAGACAAACTTTCCTTGAAGAAGTGAACCCATAACTTTTTATCAGCAGTATGGAGTTGGATCTTCCGAACATAGGACCTCCGATGAAGTTTCGGATAATACATACCATCATATTTAGAAAAATCAGGGACTATGAACTTGTGAGGGATAACTACCCCCGGAATAAGACCCAGCTCTCTGAAATCCAATCTAAGTACTTTATGGATTTCCATGGTGTTGAGACTATCTTTCAATTGTTTGTATCTGTCATCAGCAGGAGGATAATGTACATCAGAATAGTCTTCATCCTCAGGCATATTACTAGAACCAAGGTTGCTTCCTCCTTCAGCCCTGAAACTTCTACCATCCTCCTCTTGGTTTTCATCTTCATTAAGGTGATATCAGCAGTTTGAACTAGTTTAGCGGGACCTTTAAATCTTCTTCCCATGTTGAGGATAACAATTGGCTTACGAGTCTTCTTCTTTTTGGCGATGAGCGCCATCATATCTTTTTGTCCTTGAGCTAGGTTCAGGAGGGTCTCTTGGAATTGGGTATTCTGAGCTTGGAGTTCCTTAACAGTTTGTTCAAGAACCATCTTTTACTTAAATAAACAACAAGAAGATGAGAAAAACAGTATGGGAAAACCTGTTATATGATGATGAATGATATGTAGATGCAATGTTTTCAAGGATCTCGCGGGGTAAACAAAAGGGAAATGTTTGAAGTTGAATCTGGCTGCAGCTTTGACTGAAGAACTTCATGTCGTTGAATGCCCTTCTATGAGGGTCAAGCTCACCATGTCGAGTGGGTCCTAGCCTTTGACTCAAGATAATGTACTTCGTTCTTCGACGACATTGGATAGAGGAAAATAAATTCCCTCGCCCCTTGTTAGACGTCGGTTCATGATACTTTGACGGCATTTGGTTAGAGGAAAATAAATCCTCTTGCCACTTTCTAGACGTCTGGTTCATGATAACCTGCATCACAGGCCCTTGAGATCCTTGAAATGGTTAAGAAAATGCTATGGTATGATGTCATGATGTTATGATGTCATGCTCAAATAGATAATCAAACACAAGCAAAGCACGTAAAGGCCTTAGGTTTAAGGCTTTCATGGAGTTTGTAGGTAAGTACCCTCTTGAAGTTTAGTTGGCTCAACATGTCCTAAAGAAATAATTGGGTTCTAGGGATCTTAATATCACTAATTTTTCCCACAAGTTTCATCTAGCACGTCAACTTACTTGCCATCAAACAAAACTCGAGAGTCGAATCTCAATGAGTATAGTATCGAGTATCAAACAACTTCGTATTGCACCAAAGCCGGCTATCTCACTACCTTCGAATGGCTAAGTTGGGTCAATTAAGATTCTAAGTCCAGTTAGTGCTTATGACACCACGCGGAAGCCTAGTATGCTCCCCGACTGACTCGAGGGATACCAGCACAAACTGATGTGTCGTACTAACGTAGCCATCACTTCAACCATATCGGTATACACCTTATAGTTTCCATGATCTATTGCTACTAACCTAAAATGTTCCAAAGATCTGGGATAGGATCTTTGCAAGAAATAAAACCCAAACACCCTTTAAAATAAAGCAGACAAATCAAACAAGGAAAGCATTTAAAAGTTATCTAACTCTAAGGTAACCCCACTTTTAGTTTTCCACAGCAGAGTCGCCAGTTCTGTAATACGGTGGGAGAACTGACCTTTTTGGTTTTGCATTTTATCGCAAACGTTACGGATAGCAAGAGTCTCCACTGAATTTTATTTTATCCAAAAAGGAAAGGCTTAAAAGAACAGGAAATACCTTCGAGAATTTTCTGAGTTCGGGGGGTAGGTTATAAAAAGGGAAGGTGTTAGCACCCTTTTCATCGGTAGTTATCTACGGGCTCTTAATCTCTTAGCTCACTTTTGAAAATGCTTTGTGCTTGTGTTTGAAAATATTTTGAAAATGCCTAAGTACGGCAACTTTGTAATGATTCTTGTATGATTTAAGAATGCGTACAAAGTGTTTGTTTTTAAAAATATTCCATAGAAAGGTGTTTTGTGTAAAAAAGGTTTTGTTTTTGTGAGCAAGCGATTACGAGCTATCTATCTACTTGAAAGTATTTCGTGTTATTTTCCTCCTCCTTAGATAGTGTTATCCTACCATTAATTAATAGGAAGCCCCATCATTAGATGTGAAGCGACGGGCATGGGTCATCATACAATCATCAAAGGCAACTTGTAAATACACTTTAGCAATTATCATTTAATGTACTAGATCATTTATCGAAGGCAACATCGAAAGGGTCATTGAGGGGATATGATCTTTTGTATCAGAAGGACTTTGCTATAGCGTCCCCACGTTTGAGGGACATGACTATTTTATTCGAAGGAAACAAGTGGGATTATCCTATAGGTGAGTTTGTGAAAAGTGATTCAATTCAATTATTTATCTTGCATTTAGGGTTATCTAATTATTAGTTTTAGATCTTTCCATACATGCCTTAATTACTAGAAGTTATAAGGAAAGTAGTAAATTGCGGAAAGTAAAGATGCAGAAAGTAAACCTAAACTATTACAGGGCTTCGGGAGTGGGGGTACAAAACCATAAAACTAGGAGAAAAAGTAAACCCTAATTAAGACTATTACAAACCGTAGCAGTTGCATAATTGGGAAAAACTAATGCGAAAAATAATGAAGAGTACGCGAAGATTGTAAAAGAGAAAATGGAAAAATTGTTTTTGTGATTGCATGTCGAAAAAGATTTGATAATCATCCTGAAGTCTAATAGATTTTAATCAAAAAAGGTTAGGTAATTGATACCCTAAAATCTAAGTTGATTTTAATTTAATCGAGAAAACCTAAAAAAATCAAATTAGGGTTAATTAAATAAAACCTAAAATTAAATTCAATTGATTAAATTAAAAAAACCTAAAATCAAATTTAAAGTCTAAAATTAAATTAGGGTTTTGTTAAAAAAAGGGTTTTGAAAAAAGGTTTTGTGAAAGAATAGGAATAAAGGAAGAAAAAAGTGAGAAACATAGAATTGTAAAAAGAAATAACCAAATGGGTAGGGGTGGGTGTTGAACCCACACCCTCAACAATTTCACGCAACAAGCATACCACCAGGCCAAGAGTGCCTTGGTATTAGGATACGCATCTGTTGTATCCCAAAATTTTCCCTCCCATTTTACTCAACACATGCTCATTGAGGTTCCTGATTGCTCAAGGATGACAAAGAATTGACCAGGCAAATTCTCCTCCTAAGGCAATGAACCTCTAATTAGGGTTTGAATTTTCATCAACATGTGTGAGCTCCAAAGGTCTCAAATGTTTTACATCGTCCTAATATGTTTTCAAGATTTTCCATTCCAAATTTCATTCCTTACACTACAAGTTTCCTCAGTCAATTGCCCAAATGTCTGAAAATCAACTATACTAGGTCAAAAGTTAAGTGTGGCCTATATACAGTCAAACTTCAAGATTTTTTTGTCAAAATCAACAAATTACAAGTGATAAACATCATTTGATCAAATATTGATCATGATTCCTCAAGAAATGTTCCTAATCTATCAGAAGTCAAGAATTGCAAAATTAGGGTTTCTATAGGAAAACTCAATTGAACTTTGACCAGGCATAACTTTCACATACTTCATCCATTTTTCTCCAACAAAAGACCATTTTGAAGAGGATCCAATTCCCTACAACTTGTATTCATCCCTCAAGTCCAAGAAATGCACCATTTGAAATATACAAGCCCATACATTACAGGTCATTTTCAGAAAGTCAACAAAAGTCACTTTTTGCCAAGACCTTTTACTTCAAGATAAAATCTTCAAATACAAAATTGATCAAAATGGGTATTGAAGTATACATCTTAGGCTTTCCAAAAAGTCCAAGATCATCATCATGAGATAAAAATTGAGCAAGTTATTCATGGGAAAATTTGGGAAATTTCAAGAATTATGCATTGAGCAAACATGAAGTTTTAGGTCAATGGGTTAATTTCTTGGACTTCAAGCATCTTCCTAAGCTTATAGAGGACCTCTAAAATCATTCTTACCATGCCTTACATTTTCTACCTATTTTGTACATATTTATTTTATTTTATTCAAATAAATATAAAATAAAATGTATAAAATAATTGGAAATGGGCTTTGAGCATTTGGCTGATGTTTTGGACAACTTAAAGGCCCAAAAATTCGTGCAAGCATGTCCAGGTTCAAAGAAAATTCAAAAAGGGACAAGAAACCATGTCTTTGGCGAGGTTTCAAAGTGATATTAATGGCCTTAAAACACCAACTTAATGCTTGTTTATTCTTTTTCCCTGTTGTCCCCTCCATCCCCTCTATATAAGGAGCACACTAGCAAGCTTCAAGGACACGAAAAATAGCCTGAAAGAGTCATACGAAATTGCAAAAAGTAAGCAAAGTTGTCAAACTCCAAAACACATTTCCAACCATCCTCATCCCAAACAAAGGACTCAAACATGTTCCTGAAGGTCCCCTAAAGCTTTTGCAATCATTACCACGCCCTGAAGCATCACGGGACGTCCTAACCAGCTCTCACGGTTTGCATTTCTTTTTCAAATTCGTTTATTTGATTCATGTGATATAAGCCAGTTTCAACCATGCATATTTGTTCATGTGAATGTTTTCAAGCTTTCGGTATAGATGGATTTAAGTTTTGATGCAGGTACGATGCTTGGTCATGGTTAGGGTTTAGACCTCTGAATTGGGTTTTTTCGAATCAGCCAAAATTAGACCTAACTAAGGGTACCATCGTGCTCAGGAGGTTGAGGTCAATTGATCCATGACCTCACATTTAATTTATGCTGCGTATTCTGGATGTTTCGAGATGCAGGTGCTATAATGACAAACAAAAATTATCACTATAGGTTTATATACCTAAAACAACGGAGCAAGGAAGAAGACAATGCGTGGCAGTTTTCCATTGGCCCATTCAAACCCAGCGCGCGTTTGTTTTCATTTTTAATATATCTGACCAATTATTTCTTATATTATATTATTATTTTATTTGATGTAACGAATAACCAAGTAGCTCAGCTGGCGAGGCGTGTTTGTATGAAGGGAGAGGACCTGGGTTCGAGTCCCAGGTCCAGCATTTTCTCATTTTTCTAAAAATATTCATGCAGATCCCGTGTAAAGCATGGTCAGATGTGCACCATGCACCCTCAGCCTAGGCCATCAGATATACATCTGATCCAAGCCAGCACATCCAAGTGAGCAGTATATCATATGCCTTCAAGACTTGTCCACACAGGATTAGGCATGAAGTCTGGGCTTCATAGCTTTGGGTCCAACAAATTTCAAACATCACCCCCTATTTTTCTTTTGCTATCAGGCCCATCTAGCATTTTTGTTGTATTGTTTTAGTTTTATTTTTTTTTTCTTTATTTATTAATTAAACAAATAATCACAAAAATAACAAAAAATATTAAGTTAGTATTTTTTTAATTAAACTGATTTTGTAAATAAATTAAATAAATATTTTAACTATTTTATTTAATTTAAAATAAATTAGAACTTAGGACTTGATTTAGATTTAATTATTTTCTTTTCATAATAAAAAAAACTAAAAAAAAAGAACTTAGACTATTTTTCTTGATTAACTTTATTTTCTAAATAGACTTTAGGATAATTAATTTAATTATTTTCTCAAATAAAAAAATAAACAAAAATATATATTTTCTTATTTCATTTAGAATTTCCTTAGGTTTTAGACGTCTTTACCTTTCGCGCGTTATTTACTTTTCTCATTTTTACATTATTGTACCTGTAGACTGGATGTAATAGACTAATTAGGATTTTTACAACTTTCCTTATTTTCCTTCCCCGAAGATTTGTACATTTTAAATGCCCCTCCCCAAAGCCATGTAATAGTCTAGGTTTTCACTTTCCGCACTTTACATTTCCTGCAAAATATTAACTGTTAGTAAATAGGATTGTATGGCAAGACTGAAAGAAAACATTAGAAAACTAAACTCATGACTAAAACAACTGAACATAACACACATTGCACACATGCACCTCTAAGGTACGCCCACTTCGGTTGCCTTTGGAAAACAGTCACAATTCTCGAAACGTGAGAAGTTTTAGGGACTATCCTCCAGTTTAAATATCACTAGTCCCTCGATGACCCTCTCGATGTTGCCTCGGATAAAAGTGATCTAAGAACTTTAGGGTGGTTACTAAGGCTTCTTGCCAAGTTGCCTTCATGACTGTAACGTCCCTTCGATTATCCCTCATACATCCAACGATAGGGCTACCTACTCACTAATAGTAAGATAGCACTGTCTAAAGGATAACATGGAAAGAACGAACTTTTTCGAGTATAAGTAGACAGTTCTTAGATGTTATGCTCAAAACAAACTTTTCACACTTACACATTTCAAAAGTAACTTTGAAAAAAAATTTATTTGTCAACACTCTAGAGGACTGATACAAGAGTTATCACAAAGCTAATCTCCGCACACTATGCCAAACAAGGGATTAGACAGCGCTTTTTTAGGCTTTTAACAGCGCTTAAAAGCGCTGCTAAAACCTCTGCTGCTAAAGGTATAGACAGCGCTTTTTTTTCAATCACTTTAGACAATGCTTGGTAAAAGCGCTGTCTATTACCCCCCCTTTAGCAGCGCTTTTCCTCATTTTTTTTTTAATTTTTTTTTTCAATCACTTTAGACAGCGCTTTTCATGAAAAGCGTTGTCTATTACCCCCCCCCCCCCCCCCCCCTTTAGCAGCGCTTTTCCTCATTTTAAAAAAAAAATTTTTTTCAATCACTTTAGATAGCGCTTTCATGAAAAGCGTTGTCTATTACCCCCCCTTTAGCAGCGCTTTTCCTCTTTTTTTTTTTAATTTTTTTTTTCAATCACTTTAGACAGCGCTTTCATGAAAAGTGTTGTCTATTACCCCCCCTTTAGACAGCGCTTTTGTATGTGATTAAAATAATATACAAAATTAAATTAACAAAAGGAAGTGACAAATAAATCTTAAATTAAATAATACATTGAATCATCATGGAATTAGAAGATTCCTTAAAGAACTAATAATACATTGCTTATTATCAAGAGCAGTACATCTACAATAATGGCCAAGTATTATCAAAACAATTATGTGCAGTAGTATTTTTGTGAGTGTTGACCTCACTTTTAGTGCTGGATTGGGGGGTTTCTCCTTTTGGTTTACTGAGCTGCTGCAAAGAATTCTTTACAGCTTCAATATCACCAGTAATTTGACCAAATAGAAAGCCAACTTCAAGGCTCAGAATTAATATTTTATTTTTGAAAGGGCAAAAAAGAATCTATAATTAACTAAGGCATCATGAATGCTTAAAAAGAATACAAACCAGAACAATATTGTTCCACCTGATAGAAAATGAATACATGATTAATTAATACGTGTTTTCTGGATTTTGAGGCAACTTGATGGACTTTTGTGCACAGTTGCATTGTGCATATTCAATCATCACAAAAAAAGACTACTTTTATACACAAAAATGACTAGATTTAAGCTTCAATTTGACCAATGTTCTTCATATAAATCCATTTAGAGGTAGGGTCAAACCTTCACGTTGGAGTTCAAGGATAAGCTCATTAAGTCCACCATTAGATGACAGATCCTTGTGTACAAGAAGAGTCTCCTAAGAATTTCATGACATTATTTTAATGAGCACAGTGCATAAATTATATTCACATCACAAACAATAAGCAAGAAAAACCAGTGTTTGCATTGCAAAGGATATGAATTCTAATTACCAATGCATTGCAGGCAGCAGGGTAATCAATCTTTGCATCCATAACTATATGCTTTGCCATATCAATATTAGCAGACTTGTCAACATATATATGACAAATTCCATCTGCATAACAGAAAAAATATCAACAGAATCTCTAGTTTATTTTACAAGTCAACATAGTAAATTTATATTTATATATGATACATTACCAGCATGACCAAGAGCAGGGATTCTTGTTGACTCCTTGATTTGAGAAACCAGCTTATTACTGCCTCTAGGGACCACAAGATCTATCACATCATCAAGTTGTGGCATAGTTAAATTATTAGTGGAAAATCATCACACTAAAGTATCATTTTAAGGATTTTCACTTGTAATATCTACCTTGAGTAGATCTGGAATTTCATCTCTTGAAGTGACAAGCCCAATAATTTTGCCACTGACTGTATCTGGCATGACTGAAGCGATGATCTACAGTAAAGAAGAAATATGAAAAGATGGAAACTTTTTTATAACTCAAATGATGATCCAGATTGACCTGAAAAAACTACAGCCTCAACTAAAATAAATAGGTAAACCTTGTGTAAGATCGCGTTTGATCTCCGGGCTTCCTTTCCCCCTTTAAGTAATAAGCCATTTCCACTTCTAATTGCCAATGCTGATATCTGTTAATTCATATAAACAAACAACTTACGCAACAATATCCATAATTAATACAGATACAAAAACCACCTATACCAGCAGTTAGCAACCAAACACTGCAAATGTCACCTTAACCACGTACCCGCAGCTAGACAGAAAAGCATATCATCAAAAACAAAAACACATAACAGCACTCTGAATACTTTCACAATGCTGCCGAAGAGATGCCCAACGCCAAATTTACCCCGATCGATACCCCTGAAACAGAACTGCAAGCAGCCGAAGCTCAAGAACTGGATTACAGTGTAGATCCCGCAATAGACCACCGATCACTAAGCTAACTCTGCGAAGCCTACTGATACGACACTCTGGATCCAAGCATTGTAGACAAACATTGGTCTGATCAGTGGCTGCCTGTGGAATTTCAAAAACAATGAAGTTGCAACAAACATGCATACATATTTGAAATGACGATAACGTAAACGTTTATATTTGAGCCTTAAACTCTCACCCTGCTTAGATTTCTTCATGATATGCAGCTGCCACAGGTATAGTTTTGTTCATTCATTCATTCAGATTCAACACCATTACTTGAAATATCACAACGTGGTATTTTCTTGATATATGCAGCTCTAAGGGGGAGAAGAAAGAAGATAAGCTTCGAACAATTGTTTATTAATATTAAAAATCCCTATTCACTACAAAAGACATACCTTATTTTTTGTGTATGATGCTCTGCGCATCTCTTTTGCCCTGCAAATTCCACGTTTAATCCCATGGTTGTCCATGTAACCAGTTGGCCATAATTCTGCAAGCTGATAAAGACAGAATTCAAAAAGGTTAAAAAGAATAAATATATCTGTTTATGGAATGCAAACAGATTAACTTAGAGATATCATAAACTACACTTTCAGTACATAGGCATACTATCAAGTAGTAAGTAGCATGAATGCTCCTTGAATAAGAGAGATGTCTGTTTGACACTTGGTGAGAAATTCCGGAAGTAAGTACTTCTTACGCCAATAAATAAATTCTTAAAATTAATTAGGAGCCATTTTTGAGTAGGCGTTAAGAAAACAAATCGAACTTAGTGAAAGCAGGTGAAGAATTCAAACAACCATGTTGTTTAAGTTTTTGTCCTCAGCCAGAAAACCCCAAACAAGGCAACCCAGAAGAACTGCTAGACCAAATTGCAAATACGTTTTAAAAACTAGACCTACCTCGGCATATAACTTTCTGATCTGTGGACCTGCATTTTCATCCAAGCCCTACAGCCATTGCAAGCATGGTTCTATTAAGTTTTATCACAAAACAGAAATTTCACAATAAGTATCTGTAACTCAACGTACATCAACAAAAATATCATAGAGATCACAAATCTTGTCCTCCAAAGCGGCGTCCATATTGACACTCCTTTTAGTTATTGTTTTTACATCAGGACCAAATTCTTGAACATCACCTGATGCTCCAACTTTCTGCTGTTGTTAAAGAAAAACACCATACATCCCAGGTTTAAAAACCAAAACATTCATTAAGCAAAATCTTTTCTGAAAAACGGTTATCAAATAATGGAAACATTAAAAGATAAAGAAAGGAAATGTGATTGGGTATCAAATTACAAGAATCAATGGAGACGGTTGATGCGAGGCGGAGGGTAATGGTTAGAGGAAGACGAAGGGATGAAGGATGGAGACGGTTGACAATTGATGGTGGTGGTTGGTAACGATGAAGATGAAGCGGTTGAGAGGAGGGTTTGAGAGATGACGGAACAAAGGGTTTAATTTTGTGTTTCTGGAAATCTGATTTAGGGGTTAGGGGTTTAGAAATAAATTAACAAACCAAAGGCAGCGCTTTCAAGAAGCGCTGCTAAAGGTACCCCTTTAGCAGCGCTTTAGGCTTACCCCCCCTTTAGCAGCGCTTTTAGATTTACACAAAGGCAGCGCTTTCAAGAAGCGCTGCTAAAGGTACCCCCCTTTAGCAGCGCTTTAGGTTTACCCCCCCTTTAGCAGCGCTTTTAGACTTACACCTTTAACAGTGCTTTTTGAAAGCGCTGTCTAAAGCATACCCTTTAGCAGCGCTTTTATTAATTTTTTAATTTTTATTTTTTTTAAAACCCTATAGCAGCGCTTAGGGTGAAAAAACGCTGCCTTTGATAAGGCCTATAGCAGCGCTTTTAATAAGCGCTTTCTAAAGTTTTTTTTTTGGATACCTACAGCAGCGCTTTTGCATAAGCGCTGTCTATGTAGCGGTGCCAAAACTCGTTTTTGGCGTAGTAGCACTAAGGCATTTCAAAACATTTTTCAAAACACACAAAGCACAAGGTACTTTTAAAATGAGCTAAGCATCTAAGATCCCGTAGAAAATTACGGATGGAAAGGATGCTAACATATTCCCATTCCATAGTCTACCCCCCTTACTCAGAAAATTCTCGAAAAGGTCTTTTTTTGTTCTTTTCACCCTTTCCTTAATTTGGATAAAATAAAAGTCGGTGGCAACTCTTGCTTAGCGCAACATTTACGAATATAAATGCAAAACCAGTATAACAGTCGGTTCTGCCATCGTATCACAGCCTCCAATATGTTTTGTAACAAACCTTCAAAAATAATGAAAACATGAAATAATTTTTTAAAACCGGGGATCGAACCCGTGATCTGGGAGAGGAGTGACTTAGCGCATGCATTTCTACCACTGGGGTGGCTATACATTCGTTAACATAACTGAAATAATTAGTTTATAATATAAAACAAATCCCAAAAGTCGGATAACTCAGAACGCACGCCTAAGTGGGACCCCTGTATTTTGAATGATCTAATCATGTTATTTCGTTTTGCCACGCGCCTCAACCACCGGTCATACTACCCTGGGTGGTGGTTTTCGGTTGTCTTCTCTGATTGTACAAAAGCCAAATACCCGTGAAATCAATCAAAACAAAAAAGAAAATAACCCTAGTTGACTAATTAAGGTCCTGCGATTTTAATGGTATGGTTATCTTGGTCTAAAAATGCTTGCATCGTGAGATCTGAAGCTTCAAAAGCTTTGTCCCCTAACAATTGCACGATTTTGTTTATGCACCGAAACTTACATATAAGACGTTAGAACAATTCTAATAATGCATATGAGTTACGTTGGCATGTTAGCGACGATTGAAATAATGTTAAACCTTAAAAATCAAAACTCACCAACTTACCAACCGGAGTTCACACAACGAAAGGTTCTGAATTTGATTTGTGATGGATAAGGACCGATATCAACTCCTGGAATCTTCAGGAATATGATGTGAAGCTCAAAATTTCTTCAGAGCGGCTGGAGAGCAGGGCTTGTCTTTGCCCTAATCTTTGGAATTTTTGAGAAATTTTTAGGGGTGTTTTGAGGCAGGTTGCGTGTCCCTGTACATATGGTATTTCTTGTGTATATATAGAGGAAGAAATTAGGTCAATATTTGTGGTGCAAATCTTTGTGGTTTATGATGAAAAGGTATGATTTACAATCATGTGAATACTTGCTATTTTTTATCAATCTTGCACCAATCTTCCTTGCACGAATTTGCCAGCTTGTATGTGCAATCTTGGGCCTCCGATATGATTGAAACAAAAGCCTTGCACGCCTAACTCATTAATCTTGCATTTTATTTAATTTTATTTTGAATTTAAATGAATAAAAATTAAAATAAAAAGAAATAAAAATCACAAAAATGCATGAATGCATTTAGAGGTCCTTAGATATGTCAAGAACATGTTTGAACCTAAGAAGTTAGACCCAATAGCCCAAAATCACAAATTTGTTCAATTGAGTTTTCATGCATTTCCTCAAAATTTATCAACTTGCAATGGTCATAAATCACTCAATTTGTATCTTTTGAATTTGATCTTTGACTTTTTGAAAAGCTCAAGATGTCCTTTATAACCTCTACGTTGATCATGTTTGCTTTTGAAGACTTTATCCTTATGTAAGTTGTCTTGATAAAAAGTGTGTTTTTGTTCACTTTTGAAATGACATGTAATGTATGGGCTTATATCTCTCAAATGATGCATTTTTTGGACTTGAGCTTAGATATTTAAAGTTATAGAGAATTGAATTTCCTTAAAAATAGGCTTTGGTTGGGGAAAAGAAGATGAAGCATGTGAAAATTATGTTTGATCAAAGTTCAGTTGACTTCTCCTAAGGAAACCCTAATTTGGCAACTTTTGACTTTTGATGATTTGAGAGCTTTTCTTGAGGAATCATGATCAATCCTTGATCAAATGATGAATGTGACTTCAAAATGTTGATGTTGACCAAAATATTGAAATTTGACTGTATGTTGACCACAGTTGACTTTTCACCCAATACAGTTGATTTTCAGTCATCTGGGCAATTGGTTGAGCATACTTATGATACAAGGCTTGAAACTTGATATGAGCATCCTTGAATACATATGAGGATCCATGAAAACCACTTGAGACCTTGGAAACCCATTTCTTAGGAGGATAATTTGTCTGATCAATTCTTGAGCCACCTTGAACATTTGAGGACCTTTAGGAGACTGTGTTGAATGAAAATGGGCGGGCAAATTTTGGGGTACAATAAATGGTGCTACTTCTATTTCCAACTCCCGCCTCGAAGATGAAAATTATTATAAAATTTGTTGTTTATTTGGAAAAAAATTTGTTATAATGATTTAGTATATTTTGTTCCATGTTTTTGGAATGGTTCTTTTGTTGACGGTGTCGTTTTACTTTTGTATTTGCACTTTGCAAAAAAAATGTTGGTTGTTGTGAGTGATTTATACTTTGATATATTGAAAGATTACACTCTTTTAATGAATCACAACCAATCATAGTTTTTGATTTGAGGGTTATGATTGAAAAATATTTGTAATGGTGTTTCAATATTAAATCCTACAATTATTTATTCAAATTAATGGTGGATTTTGGACTGTTTAATGTATTTGTTCACGCTGTCCAAAAAATTTGTGGAAAAAAATATACTTTTTTTTAATTTAAAAAAAAAACAATTTTCGCAGGTGGGGGCGGGACCGGTAACGGGGAACCCGTTACCTATTGGGGACGGGTCTGGGGATAAATTTCTTCCTACGAACGGGTTTGAAGCGGAGACAGACCTACTACAGAGATGCAAATGCGGATGCGGAACTAACTAAACCCGTCCCCGACCCGCTCTATTGTCATCCCTAATTCCATTGGATAAGGGAACTTATGAGAAACCAAAAGAGGTGGAAATAGAGTTATTATCTCTAACCAATTCTTTAAGTAATTCACTGTGTACTTTTAATAATTATGGTATTCTTAAACTAAAAGTAATATTGAAGAAAGAGTCCGAGGAAGTAAACAACATAGTACATTTTTATTTGTCAAAAAAGAAGTGAACAATAAACTTGGTCGATTATTATTAAATAAAACTAGCAGCCCTAAACACCATGCTGATCACCAACATTAGCAAACTTAAGCCAAAACCCCTACTGGCCCATCACCCTATATAATAATTACCCACGAACGTTAGTGGAAAAACTCAGGTTGCATATTTTATTGTCTCCTCTATAATTGATATAACCTACAAACACTTATACGTCACAAAATTTGAGCAATCTCCTCCATAAATTCCCACCCTAAACCTACCTAGATCCATTCCACCAATTACATGAGAAACAAACAAGAAGAGAAAATAATAGCCATAGAGAAATCCTTAAACATGAGTGAAGAATGTGTTGGAAACACTATTGCTACCTCTACTACACCATTAAACTGGTGGTATCTTCAAGCAACCAACTCTCTTTCTTCTAATTGGAATGATGTTAATAAACTTGCATGGAGCAATCAAATGAATAATCCAAATTCTTCATCTTCTTGTGATGATCAAGATATATCTGTTTCTTCGAATTCTTTCACCAATGCTTCCAACCATTCGTCTCTCACTGTTGAATCGTCTCGAAGAATACTTGAGTCGCATGCACCTACTTCTAATGACTTCATGGCTGAACATGATTCAGAGAACCAACTTTGGAGTCATGTTCTATCGTAAGTTTGTATTTTTATTACAACAAAAAAAAAAAAAGAGAATAGTTAGTTAATATATATAAATATGAATAATAAGTTTATATATTAGACTTATATGTATATTTTATAAGCAATAATAAATGCATATTTGATGTTTTATTGCTATATCATCAACATAATTTAGAAGATAATAAGAGACTAATGGTTTAGGTTAGAAATTGGTAATTTTTGCAGCATAATTTATTTTAGGGTGATAAAAGAAGAATTAAATTAGGGTTTTAATTTTGAGTATTATGTTATGTGATATTTGAGGGGTTTGTGCAACAAAATAATCTTTGAAGGTGCGATAATGGATAGTAAATATTTTTAATTTCTCAGGTGGAGGAATTCATATTGATATAGTTTTAATTAATGTATGAATTGGATTGGATTAACTCGTAACATTAAAAAAAAATTATTGTATATTTTTGTGTATATATACATGATTTGATAATATTTTTCATTTTGATGATTAATTACAACAAACTTTTTGTTATGAAATTATTTATGTAGAGGTGTTGGATCAAATGGAGAGTTACAAAACACCCAAGAAATTGGAGAGAATTTCTTGGATGGACTTTCATCAAAAAGCATGTTTGATGAACCAGCTTGTGACTATTTGAAGAAACTTGATACAACAAGTTGGGAATATAGTGGTTCAACTTCATTCAACACAAGTTTTGAAAAGCACTTAGATGGGTACAGTGAAGCTCTTATTGAGAATAATGAAAGGTTGACAAAACTCTCCAATCTTGTTAGCACTTGGTCTATTGCCCCACCTGACCCTGAAGTTAGTAGCCACTTTGATCCACAAACAAACAACATATCTAATAATTTGAATTCCAATTCCTCCAATATGGATAATCATCACTATGAGTCTGACCCTAATTATCATCTCAAACAATTACCTTTTGGAGATTCTATTGGAGGAGTAGGTAATAAAATGTTCTCTAATATCCATGTTATTCAAGACATCAATAAGGTTAAGCAAGAATATCATCATCCTCATCATCATGGAAATCATGAAGTATTTGGAAAATCATTTGTAAATCCCAATGGATATCTTGATGGATTTAATAATAGTCTTAATTCAATTGGAGAAAATGGAAAATTTTATCAAGGGTTGCCAAATATTTCACCATGCACCAAAACTTTCTCAGATGTTATATCCTTTAATAGTAGGTTTGGAAGGCCAGTTATTGGAATCCATGCACAAAGACCTAGCATGAAATATTCAAACTTATCTGAGTCAAGAAAGCAAGGACTTCACACACCATCACATGTAAGTTTTTAATTACTTATAAATAAATTTATGCGGTTTATTTGTTAGTCATACTCGACCTCGAACCTCTTTATGAATACTCTATCAAGTCAAATTATGCGATCATTTAAAAAAATTATACAGTGTTAAAGAGTCGTACATCAGATGATGAAATATATTTTATATATACAGATGAGAACTGGTAGTGGAAGAGAAGGGACATCGCGCGAAGTAAAGAAGAAAAGATCTGAAGAATCATTAGAAGCAAACTTGAAGAAGCCAAAACAAGATTCATCAACAACTAATTCATCTTCTTCAAAGGTACATAGATAGATATATTATGAAATAAAAGCATAAAGTGGAGATTAAAACCATTTTAATTTTTTGTATATTAATGTACATTAAGAAAGTTCTATTGATTGTTGAAAAGTTGCAAGCACCTAAAGTCAAGCTAGGAGAAAAGATCACAGCTCTTCAACAAATTGTGTCTCCTTTTGGAAAGGTTACTTACTACAGATTGCACTAATCCCCACACCCCTTTCCCTTTTTCATTCCTCACTTTTTGTATATAAATAATAATTCACAGTGCTCTTACTTTTTCTCACTACCTAACTTCATAATAATAATAATCAATTTATTTATTTTTGTTGAATTCAGACAGATACAGCATCTGTGCTGTTTGAAGCAATAGGGTACATAAAGTATCTTGAAGAACAAGTCCAGGTGGGTATCATTATAGAAAAAGTATCCATTCATTATGCATGATATGTACCTATATATATATAAAATATATAATTATTGTTGCTTTTCACCTCCTTTTCATTTTTAATGCCAAGAAAACCTAAATTCTAGGATCAAAACTTTTTCAAAATGAAATAAATTAACAATAATATTGTGTAAAGCAATTACACATTTTCCATGAATATATCATGAGCTTTTAAATATTTTGCAGTTACTGAGCAACCCTTACTTGAAGGCAAATTCACACAAGGTAATTAATATATTAATTAAGTACTAATTTAAAAAAATATATATTAGTATCTCAAACTAATATCCACTTTTAGAGAAGGTTAACATTTAACATATTGACATATAAATATTAATGCAGGATCCAAGGGGAATGTACTTCGATAGAAAAGATAAGGAGGATGCGAAAATCGATCTTCGAAGCAGAGGTCTTTGTTTAGTTCCAACTTCATGTACACCTTTAGTTTATAGAGAGAACACTGGACCAGATTACTGGACACCAGCATATAGAGGATGTTTGTATAGGTAAAAAAATAAAATATTTCTGCATGTCTTATGCTAAAATTAGTATGTGGCTGTATGTATTTTAATATGCTAGAATCTTGGAAAAGTGTATGTATGATATAGTGAATAAAACATCATATATATCACCTAAATGTAACTATATATATTGTTTTGATGTAATGTCTGGTTACACGAGTAAGCATATATTGGTTGAACTTCAAACTGTTGGCTTTATAATTCAAACAAACCATACAATTAGTTTCATGTTACTAGGTATGTGTGTTACAAGTTAGTTGATAAGTTAGAAGTTTGTTAAGATTAACTAACTTCACTTAATGGTTTACTTGCATCACAAGTAAACCAGTTTGAGTGTTGTTAAAACTTTATAAATGCATATTCCATGTTGTAATCGAAAAATCTGGTCCGGTTTTAAGCCCGTAGAAGCTGGTCCGTCAGACACGGTCTTTGAAAAATCGGGATCTCAAGTTTTAGGTTTTATTAGGGCTTCAAAAGTTAAATTAAAACCAATGTAAATATATGTTGTTGCAAAATATCACAACTTTTTAGTATTTTCATTGATTTTGGCTTTTGGGTACTTTTTACAACTTTTTAGTATTTTCATTGATTAACCAAATGTTACTTATTTGGACTATTTTTTTCTTTTACAAATTTTTAGTATTTTCATTGATTAATCAAATGTTATTCATTTAGACTATTTTTTTTGTTTGGACTCATTTTTATTATTTCATTTATTAATCCAATATTTATTTTCTTTTAAAAAAATTATATCATTTTATTTTATTAATTATATTTTATATTCTATTGAAACTAACTTATATAATTTTATTTTAATAACCAAAATTTAAATACAAAATGATTTTTCTTCATGTTTTAATTTTTTTCATTTATTAATTATAAATTTTATATACTATAGGTCATAATTAAATATTTAAAAGTTTATTATATGATCAAATGATTTATTATCAAAAATTTTGGATAGAATATAACACATTATTATTTGTGACTTAATCTATTTTTATATTATAGAAAAATATATTGCAAATTTTTTTTAATAATTTATTAAAAAGTTATAAAAATTAACCTTATTTTTATTTAAGTCATCCTAATAAAATAGAAAATAAATTAATAAATTAAATTATTAGATATAAAATATTTTTGAACAACCGACTTAGGTTAATTTAGCATATGTTAGTATTTATTAGATTTCCTAATATTTTTAACTAATTGAACTAACCATAATAAATTAACCTTATGTAGGAAATAGGATCAACTAAGGGTTCACCATCAGTGGGAGATAATTTGAGAGTGAGATCAAAGGTAATAGAAGAAGGTTTAGCTGTAAGGAAACTGATATCTTCAAGAAGTTTAAGGGTATATTTCCTCTGATTCATAAAAATGCCTTTAGTAGATCTAGCTATCTCAAAACCCCAAAAAAAATATAAGTTGTCTAAGATCTTTGATCTTGATCTTCTTATCAAGAATATCCTTAACAAATATGATTTTCTGAACAGAACTACCAGCTATAATCAGGTCATCTACATTTACAGGGATGGAAGTAAAATTATCTTGAGTAGATTTGACATATAATGAGTGATCAGCTTGAGATTGAGAATAGACTAAGGAAATCAAAAAAGTTAAAAGCTTTGAATACCATTTTCTACTTGCATGTTTTAAACCATATAGAGACTTTTGGAGTTTGCAAACCTTAGAAGGGTTGGAGGTGGTGAAACTAGGAGGAAGTGTCATGTAGACTTCTTCATGTAAATCTCCATGGAGAAAGGCATTATTAAAGTCAGTTGTTTTAGATGCCAACCTTTTATAGCAGCAATGGATAATAGAACCCTCACTGTTGTTATCTTTTCCATAGGAGAAAAAGTGTCATAGTAGTCAATTCCCTCTAGTTGAGTATATTGCTTAGCTACTAGCCTAGCTTTATACCTCTCAATAGATCCATCTGACTTAAATTTAATTTTGTACACCCACCTACAGCCAATTGGAACCTTTCCTGCGCGGAGTTCAACAACATTCCATGTTTGGTTTTCTGCAAGAGCCTGTAGTTCATCATCCATAGCTTGTTTCCAACAGTCATGTTTAATGGCTTGTAAAAAAGTTTTTGGTTCACAATTAGAAGAGACAGAGAAGCATAAATGTTTATTTGATGGTGAGCGTTAATCATATGCAAGAACAGAAGATAAAGGATATTTAACTTGAGCAGAATTATGAGTAGTAGATGAAGAGCAGTGAAAGTATTTTAAGTGATGAGGAGGGTAAGAAGATCTATATGATTTTCTGGTGGGTAAATGGTGACTTTCTCCAGAAGGCTGAGATGTAGTGATAGGTTCATTAGGTAAAGGAGGGCTATGATCTGTTATAGGTTCAAATATAGTACAAGGTTCATAGGTAGATGGAATATCAAGAGTGTTTGGAATAACATTATCAGTAGGGTGGGGAGAGGTGGAAAGGGACAAGCCGGTGAGCTGGAGTAGGTAGGGCCAGAACTAAGATGGTTAAGAGTAAAGGGAGAGTTAGCACTGTTATTTATAGATGTAGACATATTAGAGGATAAAGACAAGTCAATGGTGCTAGGTTGGTCAATGTGCATGACACGATGAGGGTCATCAAGATTTTGAATGGGTGATATGTTGGAATGGGCAATGGCAGAAGGTGTAATATCAGAAGGTACATCTTTGTGTTTAAAGGGAAAGGTGTTTTCATAAAATACCACATTTCTTGAAATGAAAACAATATGGTTGTGGATGTCATAAAGAATATAGCCCTTGGTTACCTCTCTATATCCTAAAAAGATAGCTTTCCTTGCTCTAGAATCAAATTTGGTTCTATGGGCTTGTAAAGAAGTAGCAAAGCATAAACAACCAAAAACTTTTAAATAAATTAAAGAGGGGGTTGATTGAACGAAAGTACATATTGTAATACGGTGAGAGAACTGACTTGAGTGTTTTGCGTTTGATCGCAAATATTACGGATAGCAAGAGTCACCACCGACTTTTCTTTTATCCAATTAAGGAAAGGTTGAAAAGAATAGGAAAGACCTTTCGAGAATTTTCTTGAGTTCGGGGATGGGGGGGTAGGTTATGAAAAGGGAAGGTGTTAGCACCCTTTTCATCTGTAGTTACCTAAGGGCTCTTAATTGCTAGCTCATTTGAAATGCTTTGTGCTTGTGTAAGTTTAAAAATATTTTGAAAACACCTTCGTACGTCAAACTTTGCAATGATTCTCATATCGTTCAGAATGTATACAAAGTGTTGTTTTTGAAAATATTTTTTGAAAGGAAGTGTTTGGAAAGATGTTTTGAAAATGCCAATGTAAGGCCATTTTGTAATGATTCTCGTATCATTGAGAATGTATACAAAATGTTTGTTTGAAAAGTGTTTTGAAAGTGTGAAGTATGGAAATGGTTTTGTTTCTGAGCAAGTAATTATGAGCAATCTACCTACTCAAAAAGTCTTTGTTCTTTTCCTCCTCCTTTAGATAGTGCTTGTTTATCATTAGTTGGTAGAGAGCCATATAATTGGATGTGAGGGACGGGCGTGGGTCGTCGTACAATAATAGAAGGCAACTTGTAAGATGTTTTAGCAATTGCCGTAAGGGACTAAGATCATTTACCGAAGGCAACATTGAAGGGTGATCGAGGGACTATGATCTTTTAATCGAGGGTATTTGCTAAAACATCTCACGTTCGAGGGACATGACTGATTTTATCTGAGGCAACAAGTGTCGGTTACCCTAGAGGTGCAAGTGTGCAAAGTGTTTTGATTTCAAATACTTTATCTTTGAATTAAGGTTGTCTAATGTTTTATTTTAAGTCTTGTCATGCAAACCCTGATTACTAGCAATAATAAGGAAAGCGATAAATTATGGAATTTAAATGTCCTACGCTATTACAACGCTTAGGGAATGGGGGGGGGGGGGGTTACAATTTTGTGAATAGGGTGAGGAAAGCAATAAACCCTAATTATCTATTACAAACCATTGAACATGAATAATAATTGAATGTACAAAATGTAAAGATGAGAAAAGAAAAAGAAATTGTTTTTAGGGTTTTTTTATGGAAAAGGTTTCAAGATTAACCTATTTAAACTAATTAATTAATTACAAGAAAAATTAATTAATTATTTATCTTAAACCTAAAATCTAAGTTAATTAAATTAAGAAGAAAAAACCTAAGTCTAAAATAATGTTGTTTAGAAAAATAATTTGAATGTTCATACTAATTTGTAAAAGAAAACAATAAAATTTAATTTAATAAAATAAAATAAAATTCCTAAATTAAATAATTTTTAATTTAATTAAGAAAATATATATTTTTGTATTTTTAGTTAAAATAAAAATAAGTAAAGAAGTTAAAATAAGAAAATATAAAAAATATTAAGTATGATAGGTTGGGATGTTTGAAAAGAAAAATGGGGGTAAAGAATTAGTAAAAAGGCCCAAGTCTGTTTTTGTTTGAAATTAGAAAACAAAATAAAATAAAAATAAAAGATCATTGGGCTTGCGTTGTTTTTAGTAGAAAGGGGGTATTTAGAAAGAAATTCAGTTAAAGGCCCAGAGATGAAGTCCAACCCTTGCTGATCCAATGTGATGGACTTCTGGGAGTATACCATGTGCTTGCATCATTGCAGCGTGGGATTGGAGGGCTGAAAAATCTGATGGCATTAGTGTGAAGCTTCATGGTGGCCGTACATGGCTTGATGCACTGAATCTGCGAGGAAAACATGAAAAAAATACAAAAGGGTACCACTGGGGCTCGAACCCAGGTCCCTAGTAACAAATACCTTAGACGCGCTTCCTCTGCTACTGGAATGGCAGTTTCATCCGTGTATAAAAAAACTTGTAATAAATATAAAATAAACACATTTCTGAATTTCAAAATGACTTCATCTTCAATCTTGTGCGCGCAGTGAAGAACACCACCATGGCCAAAACCGTAACTTCTTCATTTCTCAACCATTTTCAAAATTGTAAACATGAAAGTTGTTCCATTTTCACCATGAATTCAACCATATATATAACTAAAGTTATAAATCAAAGATGAACATAAATTTTGTTTGGTACCAAATAAAACCTTATTTTTTCAGAAAGTTCAACTTCAAAATTCACATCACTCAGGCAACATAAATGAAAACTAAAGGCATGGTTAGCTTCAGGGCTATGATGTCTACATTTTTCATTCACAAAGTAATCATTAATGATGCTTGTAGAGAGAGTTCAAAGTTGAGAAAACTTACCTCAAAACTAGAAATTTTGTATGGAGTTTGAGCACTTCTAGAGGTCTGGTGATCATCTGAATAGCTTCACTGGACTCCTAGGAAGCTAATGTAACTCTTACTTTGTGCTAAAAGTGGCTGAATCTTCTTGGAGAATTCAAGTCACAGGTGGTTGTTTTTGAGTTTGGAAGATGATTAAAATAGAGTTACAGTTATATAATAGGGATGAGAATGAGTTGTATATGATGTATGGAAGCTTTGTGATTGATTTAGAGAGGAAACGCACAAGTGGATTTTGAGTATGAATTTTTTGACTAGAAGTTGCAACAATGGAGGTTTGTGTGTAAGTTTTGTGTTTCAGTGAGTTCGAGGGTGTTTCAAGGCTTGTAAACTCGTGTCTTAGGTTTCATATAACTTCTCTATTTATAGAGGAAAGGTCTTGAAGGATCTAGTGATCAGAATCAAGAAATCACATGTTATGCTTTTGAAACTTATTTTTGAAGAAAACTTGAAATGCATAGTTTCAAAGTGAAGTACAAGGGCTTGTAGGGTGGTTAACAGGCTCTAGATACGTTTATTATGGCTTTGAGATTGTGTGTGTTCAGAAGGAACAAGTGCAAATCTAAAGGAGTTGACATTGTGATTAAAGTTTGCTTTTCCAAAATGGCAATGTAATTGTGCCAAAAATGGATTAATCACTTGGACAATGGCTCAAATGCTGGGACAATGGCTCAATCATTTGTGTCAACGTTTAATTATTTAGCTATTTTCAAGTTAGAAGGATTGCAAAGTAAGATTATGCAGCATGCTTGAAGATTGGATCAAGTGTTCTTCATGAAAATGACCTATAATTCAAGAATTGATGCCTAACTTCTTCTCTTTGAAAATTCTAGCTCAAGCATGATCTCTTCAAGTTCTTGGAAATTTTGTAAAGCTTGAAATATTTTATACAACCTTCATATTGACCACTTTGGCTAAATCAAATTGGAGCTTGGTAAAAATTGGACAAGAAGTTAGGACAAAAAATCTGCCTAACTTGATGAAAATTTCACTAAGTGTTTTAGTAAAAAGGCCATGACTTCATGAGCCTATATCTTCAAATATAATCATTTTTTGGACATGAACCCTAAGGGTAAAAGTTGTAGAATTCATCAAGATCTACAACTTTCATGTTGAAAGTTTTCCTTGAATCATCATGCATCTTGGTGAAAATTTGTCATAAAGTATCGAAATTATTAAGGTTAAAAACACATAATTTTTTTCTCAATCTTGAAACTTTGACTTTTTATGTACTTTCTTGATTCTTGTTGACCAAGTTAGATATTTTTGAATTTCTTGACCTTTGAAATTCAATGTTGACCAAAAAGTCAAAGTTTAACTTTTGTGTATCAGTTGACTTTTCATTAGTTGATCAAAAATTCAACTATCAACCTTTTCATCTTGAGAAATGATTTGAGCCATGAAATTAGGTTAACATGTTTTGTTTGATTCCTTGAGAGCATGCTTCAAGTCATTAGTTCATGAAATAGGTCAAAATTCAATGATCAGTCATTCTCAGTGAAAATCCTAATTTTGACAATTTTTCCCTTTTGATGATTTGAGTGCTTTTCTTGAGGAATTATGATCAAAACTTGATCAATTGATAAATATGACTTAAAAATATTGATGTTTGCCAAAAATCATGAAGTTTGACTATATGTTGACCAAATTTAACTTTTTATCCAATACAACTGATTTTCAGTCATATGAGCCATTGACTGAGAAAATTTATGGTGCAAGACTTGAAACTTGGTATGAGCATTCTTGGAGACCTATAATGAACCATGAAAGTCACTTGAGGCATTAATAGGCCAATTATCCTTGAGAAAACCAAAATGATAATTTGTGGTCTCAATGCTTAGGAGGTGAGCTTGTCTGATCAACTCTTGAAACTTCTTGAGCATTTGAGATCTTTTGTGAGAAATGTCTTGAGAAAAGGGAAGGAAATTTTAGGGTGCAACACATATGGACACTTAGATTTGAGTAAGGATGTAGGCATCCTATTGATAATGTGGACAACATGTTGGATGCAAAAATTCCACATGTTGAGGTGAATATTGGAATGGAAAAATAAAGACCTAGCAAAATTAAGAATGTGTTGGTGCTTCCTTTCCACCACCCCATTTTTTGGGGTGTTTCAACACATGTATTTTGGTGAAGTATGCTTTTGGATAGAAGATAGGTTGATAAGGCATTAAACTTTGTGCCATTGTTGGATCTCAGGCATTTGAATTTGGTGTTGAACAAGTTTTCTATGTAAGCAATGAACTGAGTAAGACTACTCTTGGTTTGGTCGTTGGTTTTAAGGAAGATAACCCAAGTGTGTCTAGTGTAATCATCCACAAGAGTTAAGAAGTACCTATGTCCCAAAGTAGAAATAGTGGAATAAGGTCCCCACAAATCAGCATGCAGAATATTAAAAGGAACACAGGAATTGAAATTTCTATTAGGAAAAGGAAACTTTCTTTGTTTAGCAAAATGACAAGAGTCACACATTATCTTTATTACAGGAAATGAAAGGGAAAACTTTAGAAATAGAATGTAATCCTACATTTGAAATATGAACTAGTCTTAAATTCTAGATATTACAAGAATTATAAGCAACGGAAGAATTTGTTGACTTGTGGATTGTGGGATCAATGACATAGAGGCCTCAGCTTAAGTTAGCTATACGAATCATTTCATTAGAATGATTATGCAAGATATGGCAGTTATTAGCATTAAATTGCACAAAACAATTATTGATGTCAACTAATTTGGCAACAAAGATGAGGTTAACATGAAAGCTTGGGATATATAGCACATTATGTAAGGTTAAGGAAAGGGATATGACAACAATACCAGAAATAGAGGAAACAACTTGAGAGCCATCAGGTAAGCTAACAGGTATAGGGACGACGTTTTTAAATTCACAAAGGATGAGAAATTAAAGGAAAAATGATCAGTAGCACCAGTATCTAAAATCCAAAGATTAGGATTCTTACCATTAACAAATTGAAGCATGGAAATGCATGACAAATGGAAAAGTGGAAACAAAGTTTACTATGGGATTGGTTTTAGACTTTTGGAGTAAAGCCAAGATGTTATTGTACTGCTCCTGAGTAAATCTAAAAGCAGAAGAAGTTTAATCCCTAGGAGAAGTTTCAGAAGCACTGTTAACTGGTGCATCTACTTGACTCTTGCCCTTGCCTTTATAACCTAGTTGAAATCCATGTTTCAAAAATCACGTGTCAACCGTGTGATTGGTCCTAATGCATTGTGTACACACCCTGTTGTGACCTCTGAAACTGTTGTTCCCCTGATTCCTAGCTCTCAAGTTGTTTCTACCTTGCTTAGCATGGGAATTTCCCTCATGAGTTTGAACCTGTAACACAACCACTTCCTCATTGGGTGTTGGAAAAAGGAACTTCTATAGAAATAGAGTTGTTCATTTCCCTTTATTGTTGAATAACAAGTGAAAAAACATAGTTGATATCAGGTAGAGGATTCATCATCATAATTTGCAACTTAGAATGCACAAATTTCTGATTTAGTCCCTTCAGAAATCATATGACATAATCTTGTTCTCTATATTTCTTAACTAATGCAATGGCACTACAAGAACACGAAATATAGCAAGAAAAATATGGAATCAGATGATAATTTTCTATCTCATTCCACATAACTTTCAACTGAGTAAAGTAGTTAGAAACATCAAGATTACCTTGATGGAATTTGTAGAGATCTTCTTGAATGTTATAAATGCGGAAGATGTCGCCGTGTGAAAACTGAATCTGCAAATTCTTCCAAACGCCTACTGCATTGTCAATCCATAGAACATATTTTGCGATGGATTCAGAGATGGAGCGTTGAATCCATACAATAAACATGGTATTACACTGAATCTATGGCGTATATAAAGGATCTGAAACCAGAGGCTTGATTAGGGTTCCATCAATGAATCTCTCTTTGTTGTTGGAGATCAAAGCGATTTGCACCGCACGAGCCCAAACGTGATAGTTCTTATAATTGGGTGGTGGAGCAACAACGACTAGTGCTATATTTTCATTTGGATGAAGGTAATAAGGATTTGCAGAGTTGGTGGTGAAATCAGCATATCTCTATTTCTCCATTGAAGGAATCAAGAAAGATGAAAAGAGAATGTGATCAAAGAGGAAGAGAAAGGGTGAGAATCGCAAAGAGAAAAAAGAAGAAGAAGGTGGAAGACAATGGCTACCAGAGCTCAGTGGGATCTGATACCATGTTGATGATTGAAGATCTCATACAGAAAGAGAAAAGTTGCAGAGAAAGCAATAACTGAAATGTAGAAGAAGGATAAGTAAAAGGGAAAATTTATTATTCTTCAATAATTGGGTCAAAGGTAGTAGTACTTCTATATATACAAGTATAGTGGACCAATCCAAAGATTCCACCTTAGCTAGCTAAAATAACATTATTTATTTACAATAAATATGGAAAGGGAAAAATACACAATATTATTCCAATTAATCTTTAATATAGTTTCTCGAAATTTTTAGGGTGTCATAATTTTAATAAATTTTTTTAAATTTTTTTTAATATTTATATTTTTCTATTGGTATGAATTGGCACATGGTTATAGTTTATTTAACTACAAAAATAAAATTCGCATAGGTCAAATTTCTTTTGAAATATGTATAGATCATTGTCTTGGGACCTTCAATGAAAGATGTCTTTTTTACGTATTGGAATTGGTTGATTTCAATAGAGTTTTGAATGATATTAGTGGTACAAATCCATATTTTAACCTTATCAATTTTACTAGCAAAAAACCTCTCATAAAGCCAAACATGATTTTGCAAGTGTCATTTTTAGTAAAATTGTTCGGGATATAAAAATAATATTTGACACGACCTTGAGATAGAAATCAATTTTTTAGTGTTTTCAAGTAGCACATGCTTAAAATTTTCTCCTAACTATTTTTATCGATGAGTCAAACTAATATATATCACTCGTAGAGTAACGTACTATCTTTAGAATAGGGCCTCCAAATATTTATTATAGGTCGGAATTTAAAATTAGAACATGACCTCCAAATATTTGAGACGACCATGTTAATTACACAAGCACTTCCTTCTCAATTATTTTTCTACACCGAGTTGCTTCAGTTGCAAGCAACTGATGTAAATAATTTTCAATCCAACATATTATTATCTTATAGCTTTAATGAAAGGTAGTATTGATCATTCAGGAAGTGAGAAAGATCTTGTGAAAAATCAATGTTGGAAAAAATGACAACATGCATGCTAACAGTCTCGTTATTGATGGCATGAATTGAGATTAGTAGCTTAGGGAAATGAAAGTATTTTTTGTTGTTCACGGCGTGTATTAACAAATGACAATGGGTGTGAAAAAGTGTGGTTCTCGGTGTGTCGACTTTGAGTAGAAAGGAGTTTATGTGGTGGAGGGATTTATGTGACGTTTGGGAAACCATTTAAAAGGCTTTACATTCTAATTGGTTTTCTACATTAATTTCATGAAAGCTTGGAAATTGGAATACTTTAGATTTTTGAAGACATTGTTGATGTGATACTTCCTCCTTTTGAAGGATTATTTCCTTCTTTGTTCCACTTGTGCAACTCGACTTGCCTCAAAACTAACGAGGTGAGGTCTTGGATCAACGATTCATGGGTGTGGGATTTTGGGTTACATGGGGTCGTCTTAAGTGGTGATGATGCTTTGTTGTTAGAGGAGTTGCTGTTGCTTTTGGATGAGGTGAAGACGATCCTTCATGAAGAAGATCATTTTGTTTGTTGTTGTCGTACCGCGAAAAAAATACAGAGTCGTCACCGAACTTTATTTATCACGGAGAAAAGGAAAATATCGAGAAAACCCCAAGATAAAGGATAAGATGGTCTTGCAACCAAAAGAAAAGGTACAGAAGCCGGTTATGTAAGGGGAAGGTATTAGCACCCCTTACATCTGTTGTATTCAATGGGATCCACTTAGATTGTTTGTTTCTAAGGGTGTGTATATCTAAAACTGACTTGCTAAGGGAATCCATGAATGAATTAATGTGAGAAAGAAAATATGTTTATTATTGAGTTCACATAGGTTTTGCAACCTAGTGCCTACGTATCCCCATAGTGCAATGAAGAAATCAGAACTCCGTAGTTATTCTAAAAAATGTTGGTTTGTTGGGTGTTTTTCAATGGACGGTGTTATGTTTGTGTTCCAACAATTAGGTGTTTGTCGCTCGTTTTGTAGAGACTCAAGTGTTACCTGTATTACGGAAGAACGAAAGCAACATACCCTTTTGAAAAGGTCTTAAAGAGAAAAGTCATGAGGCAAAAGAGTTTGGATTTGTTGAAGTGTTTTGTTGGAGATAATAGTAAATGACTCCCAATGCAGGGGCACTTAGATATTTCTCCACCTTTATTTGAGAAAATGTTTGTGATTTGAATCATATTAAAGTCTATGAATGAAAGAAATAACAAGGTTAAAAATGCACTGCCTTATTCTCCTCCCATTACTTGAGGCTCAATAACGTATGATCTGCGTCTTTATTTGTTAAGTGTTATGAAGTTTTTGATTAAGAAAGAGTTTTAGTTTTAAAAGGAAAAGAGAAGCAATGCAAAAGGAAGAGAAAAGGACTAAGGACAACTAATCATAATGTTGTCATGCATCATGGTCCTAAGGTTGGGATAAAGGGAACTAGACCTTAATTGTTATCATGCTTGGATTAAAAGCCTAATGTCTAATTAATTCAATTTAATCAGGAGATTAAATTTTAATTAGAAAGCCTAAGAGTGTTGGTTCAATAGGTCTGGCGTAAAGCCCATTCAGGAGAGTCCAAAATCAACTTTTTTTTTGTCGAGGCTTTAAGTATGCAAAACGGATCGGGCTAGGGGGTGCATACAGTTCGATCCAAGGCCCAACAACACCAATTTAGCTCCATTCAACATTATCCATTATCAATTCTCCCGCATTTTAATTAAAATTACAAAAAAACAATGAAAAAGTAAAAAAATAATAATAAAAATGCATGTGTTTAGAAGTTTGTTAGGGTTAACACATGTAATGTACTTCATCTTTCTCTTTAACACAAAGTTCCATCTGCCTCTCACTCACGAAATCGCACCACTCACACTCAACACCTTCGTCTTTGATCGATTGTGTCGTCGCTCATCACCTTCACTTTGTATGCCGCTCACGAACCTGTCCATCTCCTATCTTCGTCCTCCACTCATCTCTCGAATCCTTCTGTTTTCGCTTCCTTCTATCTGATCGCCTTGTTTTCCATCGCACCTTCAATTTTACGGATCAACCTCTTCGCTTAATTGCGCTACGGCTTTGTCTCATCTTCGCTCAATAAATTCATCTCATTCGCGATTCTTCACCGTAGCTTCATCAATAACATACACAATGAATAAGAAAGAAGCATCGACGCTTACCTACTGGAAACCGGTCAAATGCGTCTTTAATAGCAATGATAGAAAATCAGTGATCCATGTATGTGTTTCTAATTTCTCTGCGCAACAGTTTCTTCTTCTTCTCTACTTCATTTTTCGATTTTTTTTTGTGTTTTATGTTGTTTTCTATGAAGTCGTTGTTGTTGTTGGCTCAAAGAGCATAAAGACTGAGAAATAAACTCGGTTTGAAGGTTGAATGTTGAAGATGAAATGAGACTGCAAGGATGATGATGATGGAAGTTGCTGAGAATTTGCAGAGAGTGAAGAGTGTTTCCAATGGTGAAGTGAAGAAATGACCGTGAATGAGGATTAGAGAATGAGAAGGAGCTTATATATGCAGTTGAAGTGTGGAAAAGTTTGTTACTAAGTAGAAGATCTCAGCCACTGATTTTGAGAAGTTTGTTACAAGGTGAATGGTAGGGATTAATTTGATTTGAGTTAGTTATTTGAGTGTGAATTTTATTAGCTCACATTAATTTTATTATTATGGACCAATAGTTAGTTTATTATTAATTGGTCATAGCATGGCTTATATATATATATATATATATATATATATATATATATATATATATATATATATATATATATATATATATATATATATATATATATATATATATATATATATATATATATATATATATATATATATATATATATATATATATATATATATATATATATATATATATATACTTGGATGTACCTTTGGATAATATATACAATTTACTGTACATACTGAATATATCGTAACAAAATCTTATCATCTCCTTTTATCTTCCTTGGATATTTCTTCCATTTCCATGGAGTTTTATCTTGTATCCTCATATGTCAACATGGTATCAGAGCTATACAAGCTCTGGTAGCCATTGTTTCACTACCCTCCATTTCCCTGCAACTAGCATAGCGTCTCTGCTTTTATCGTTGCAGATCCTTCTGCAAATCTTGATTTCGATTTGCACTTTCCCTTTCTTATTTCCTTCCTCAACCCCTTCATCAATGGCTTACCAGACCTTTGCTAATTTCTCCATGAATGCTACGAATCCTTATTATCTTCATCCAAGCGAAAACCCTGCGATTATCCTTGTATCTCAGCTTGTTGATGACAAAAACTACCATACTTGGGCTAGGTCAATGCATATAGCATTGATTTTGAAGAACAAGGAAAAATTCATTGATGGATCTCTTGCAAAAACACCTGTATCTGACCCTCTGTATGCTCCTTAGATACATTGTAACACTATGGTTCTTGCCTAGATTCATCGATCGATCTCTGAATCAATCGCCAAATCGGTTCTTTGGATTGATAGTGCAGCTGGAGTTTGAAAGAATCTGCAGATTCGTTTTTCGCATAGTGACGTCTTCTGCATTTCAGATATTCAAGAGGATATCTACAAACTTCTCTAAGGTACCTTAGATGTTTCTAACTACTTCACTCAATTGAAAGTTCTTTGGGATGAATTTGATAATTACCATATGATTCTTGCATGTTCATGTTCAATTCCATGTTCTTGTGGCGTCGTTGCATCTGCAAAGAAGTATCGTGAGCAAGACCAGGTTATCCGATTTCTGAAAGGCCTAAATGAGAAGTTTTCACACTCTATGTTAGCATCTCCATCTGCTCCTACTGAAGAGATCACTACTACTGCACTTCAGGTCAACACTCATTCAGGTAATTCTTCTGATAAACCTGGATACAATGCCTTCAAGAATAAGAATCAAGGTCAAGCTGGTTCTAAGAGTAAAAAAGGTATTTGTACACATTGTGGGAGAACCAATCACACTGTGGAGACATGTTTTCTCAAACATGGCTATCCACCAGGTTTCAAACAAAAGGGCAAGATTCCGAATTCTCCACACAATGCCTCAGCCAATACTGCATCTGACTCTTCTCAACAGTCATCTCCATCTCCTTCTGGATACACTCAAGAGCAGTACAATAGCATCCTTGCATTGATTCAACAGTCAAAGCTTAATTCCCAAGCCAATTCCATCTCAACATCACCTTATGCTATGCATTCAGCCACCACCAATGGTAAGAATCCTCCCCTTTTTATATTGGATACTGGTGCCACAAACCATATCTCCTCTGACAGTTCTCTTTTTACAAATCTTAAGTATATCATTCCTTTGCATGTTAACTTTCCTGATGGCTCTCATACTACTGCATCCATGACTGATAGTGTAGCCATATCACCCAATTTAACTCTCCACAATGTCTTATACATACCTACCTTCCATGTTAACCTAATATCCATTGCTAAACTTACTAGCCAAAATACCTGCTTTGTAAAATTTAGTGCTGATACTTGCCATATCCTGCAGAATCATTCCAAGGAAATGATTGGTACAACTAAATTGCACAGAGGTCTCTATGTTCTTGACACTACCATCCAGTCTTCAGCTTACACCTCTAATGTCAATAATAAATGTGATCTTTGGCTCTTAAGATTAGGCCATATATCTGATGTAGGCATGAAATCCATTTCCACAGTTTTTCCTTTCATAACATGTAACAATAATGATACACCTTGTGAATCTTGCCATCTTGGCAAGCAAAGAAAATTACTCTTTTCTAATAGCACTTCTATTTCTTCTCCTCCCTTTGAATTACTTCATGCTGATGTATGGGGCCCTTTTTCTACAATTTTTGTTTTATGCCAAAAGTATTTCTTAACCCTTGTTGATGATTATAATAGGTACACTTGGGTGATATTCTTAAAACAAAAGATCAAACCAAAATAGCTTAATACAGTTTATAGCCAATTTGGAAAACCAATTTCATACCACACTCAAATTTCTTAGAAGTGATAATGGTACTGAATTCTTAGCTTTGTCTGATTTTCTTTTGTCAAAAGGTATCATTCACCAAAAATATTGTGTTGAGACACCCCAAAAAAATGGGGTGGTAGAAAGAAAGCATCAACATATTCTTAATGTATCTAGATCCTTATATTTTCACTCTAACATTCCTTTAAATTTGTGGAATTTCTCTATTCAACATGCCATTCATATCATAAATAGATTACCATATCCTCTATTAAAATCTAAGTGTCCTCATGAAATACTGTTTTCTCAGCCTCCATCCTTAATACATTTGAAAGTTTTTGGATGTTTGAGCTTTGCTACCACCTTACATGCTCATAGGACAAAGTTTGATCCTAGATCTAGGAAAGTTGTTTTCTTAGGATACAAATATGGGACAAAAGGCTACATACTTTTTGATTTACAGAACCGCAACATCTTTGTATCAAGAAATGTGATATTTTATGAAAACCTATTTCCTTTCAAGCCAAATCTGTCTCAACAGCAAATTCCTCTTAAAACCATCAGTCTCTTGCCTATAACGGAGGATATACCTCTTGTACAAACACCTACCAGCACCACTGATATTTCTCTCTCTTCTGAACCTAGTACTTATGCCAACTCACCTATTGGAACCATTTTTACCAATGGCAGTCTTAATACAACCAGCCCTGCACCTGTCACATCTTCCCCTCTTCATACTGCTCCAAATCAGCAGTCATGTCCTATCCAACCCAGCCCTTTATCCACCAGATCGTTACCTATTGCTTCTCCTCAAACTTCTTCTAATACTCCTAACACCAGTACAAATTCTCTTGACCAAATACCCTTAATATCCCAATCCCCACCTGTTATCTCTAATTTCAATCCTACCTCACCCTCTTCCTCTGAATCACCTTTGGCATCTTAGCCTAATGAAACCATGCAATCCATTCCCTTAAGGCATTCCACCAGAAACTCCCACCCTCCCAATTACCTTAATGACTATCATTGTTATGCTGCATCACATAACTCATTTGCATCACATCCTACTACATCCAATGTTGCATATCCTCTTTCATCTATCATCTCTTATCAAAATTGTTCACCATCCTATAAACATTTCTGTTTTCAATTTCTTCCACCACTGAAACCAAAACATACAATCAAGCCATTAAGTTTGTCTGTTGGAAAAATGCTATGGATGTTGAACTACATGCTCTTGCTGAGAATCACACTTGGGATGTGGTTGACTTACCTCGTGGTAAACACCCTATTGGATGCAGATGGGTGTAAAAAGTGAAATATAAAGAAGATGGTTCTATTGAAAGGTATAAGGCTAGGTTGGTAGCCAAAGGGTATACACAAATGGAAGGCATTGACTATTTTGACACATTTTCCCCTGTTGCCAAGCTTACCACTGTAAGAGTTCTTTTGTCAGTAGCAGTTATCAATGGTTGGTACTTGGAGCAGCTTGATGTCAATAATGCTTTTCTTCATGGTCAATGGGAGATCTACAGGAAGAGGTATACATGACTCTTCCACCTGGTATGCATACTTCAAACCCTACTCAGGTGTGTAAACTGCAAAAATCCTTGTATGGCCTTAAACAAGCAAGTAGGCAATGGTACTCAAAATTATCTTCCTTCCTTCTCTTCATTGGTTACTCTCAATCACAGGCTGATCACTCCCTTTACACAAAATTCAACCATGATAAGTTTACTGCTCTTTTGTTCTATGTGGATGATATAGTGTTGGTAGGTACTTCCATTGTAGAAATCCAAAGAGTCAAACAGCTCCTGGATCATCAGTTTCATATCAAAGATCTTGGTCAACTTAGATATTTCCTTGGGTTTGAGATAGCAAGATCTACAAGTGGCAATTTTTTGAACCAAAGAAAGTATACTTTGGAACTCCTAGCTGCCAGTGGTTTTTTAGCCTCCAAACCATCTATTGTGCCCTTTGATCCAAATATCAAGTTGTCCACTCATGAAGGAAAACCCCTAAAGGACTCTTCCAGCTACCACAGACTCATTGGCAAGTTAATTTATTTGAAAAACTCAAGACCTGATATCTCTTTTGTTGTCCAACATCTTAGCCAATTTGTGTCTAATCCCTTGCTACCCTATTATCAAGCTGCCACAAGAATTTTTGCGCTATCTAAAAGCATATCTTGCTAAAGGTATCCTTTTCTATTCTTCTAGTGACTTGAAGTTGTCTACTTTTGCAGATTCAGATTGGGCAAGGTGCCCCGATACTAGAAGGTCTGTTACCGGTTTTTGCATCATTCTTGGATCTTCTCTCATCTGCTGGAAATCCAAGAAGGTTTTATCACGCTTATCAACTGAAGCTGAGAACCGTGCCTTAACTTCACTCACTTGTGAATTACAATGGCTACAATACTTGTTTCGTGACTTACAAGTTAACTTCTCCAAGCCTGCATCTGTATTCTATGACAGTAGATCCACAATATACTTAGCCCACAATCCCACATTTCATGAATGCAGCAAACATATTGAGCTCGATTGCCACGTTATTCGTGAGAAGATTAGCTCTAATCTCATTCATTTGCTGCCTATTTCCACTACTGCACAGCTCACGGACATGCTCACAAAACCTCTCCATTCACCTGCTCTTTCTTCTATTCTAGGCAAGTTAGGACCTTGTAGTATACATAGTCCAACTTGAGGGGACATATTAGCTCATATTAATTTTATTATTATGGATCAATAGTTAGTTTATTATTAATTGGTCATAGCATGGCTTATATATATATATATATATATATATATATATATATATATATATATATATATATATATATATATATATATATATATATATATATATATATATATATATATATATATATATATATATATATATATATATATATATATATATATATATATATATATATATATATATATATATATATATATATATATATATATATATACAATTTACTCTACATACTGAATATATTGTAACAAACTCTTATTTTCTCCTTTCATCTTCCTTGGCTATTTCTTCCATTTCCATGGAGTTTTCTCTTGCATCCTCCTATGTCAACAAATTTCTTATTTCCTATGATTTTATGCTTTGTTTATTTGTTCTAATTCGACAGTTTTTTCCTTCTGTTTTAGTTCTGAATGAAACTGGTTTTGGTTTGTTATGCAGGGCACTAGTTTAGTTTGACATAAGGTAGTTTTATTGGATTTTTTTGCAGGTTTTGTTTTATTTGGTAAACTGATTTTGTGTTCAGTAGGTTTGAGACTGTATATGAACTGGTTTTGATGAGTTGAAGTAGGTTAATTGGATGTGGACCAAGGCAATATTTTTGGTCATGAAATAAACTGATTTTTGTGATTAATTAGAATTATTTTGTTATTGTTTTTGTTCAAATGATTTTGTATTTTGTTGGACAAATTTAGGGCAAGTGAGATGGCATTATTTTGTAGATACCTTAAGCAATCTATGCCAAATATTTTCAAGAGGATTTGTTTTGCTTGAAGGACAAATTAAGACTTTTGGCAAAGTTAAAGTAGCATGGCTTCCTTGGCATCAGCTTATTCTTAGTTAGGAATGAGTTTGAGTTAGAACCATAGGTCCAACATGTACTTTTTGTGTGATTTTTTGTGCATGGGTTGCAATGATGTGATGGCCAATGTTATGTGAGATATAATTGATTCTTGACTTGAAGTTGTAATGGTAATTTGTAATAGAATTAATTGTTGAATGAAACTTGAGATAGTAATGAACAAACTTTCTTTCAAATGAAGTGTTTCCTTTTATCCCCTCCATATCTCAAATTTAATTTCCAAATCTTTTCTTCAACTTTGTAACTTGTAATCAACTCTTGAGAAATCACGAACTTAAAACTTTTGATTCCATTTGGACACATTAGGAAACATGGATGAATGGATATTTTAACTTTCATAATGATGAACGAAATTTGAATGAAATAATGATATAAGCCTTTGCATTGTAACTTATAACTTTAATTCCAAACATATAAAACATATGACCCTTCCATCATTGGTTTAGTTGAATCTCAAGAAACTTTGATCCAATTAACTTGAGCACATTTATAAACTTGAATGAATACTAACCTAACAATGAATCCAAATCAACTTTAATCTAATGAACAAAACCAACTCAACTCGCCTCTTTATTAAAACTCCTAACTTCAAAATCAAATTCACAATAATTTTCCACTTTGCAACTCTATCTATAATAAATTGAGAGAGGACAACAATGTCATGATCACAATGAATCTATAAA